>JAMPIV010010149.1:0-113613 GCA_024509875.1 Oreohelix idahoensis
AATTTACTTAATTAACTGCAATTTTTTATTATCTCCCATCTGTGTTTATTGTGTTAATCGTCCTATTTCACACCACCATCACGTTCTAACCATTAACTAACCCTATAAGTGTGAATATTTCAATTAATAAACCCAACCGATAGTTTGATCATTATCTGGTTTAGTTAATGTATCACGCGTGGCTGTGTCCCCCCCCCGTGTTACATATTTCAGCCTATAGGAACCTTTTTTTCTCTACTCATATGAGGTTGGGGGCTTTTTCTTTACGGGATCTAAGAGCAGAAGCCTAAGGTCGTGGGGACCACAGAACTCTTCCATAATATAATTAGAAAACACAGTCCCTAAGTGGGGGAAAAGCAAATCGCATCTCCTGTCATCATGTCCCCTATCTCGAATAAGGTCTCTTAATTCTTTCTTATCGAGCCAATATTTCTAGAGACCTTAATATCTAATATCTCTTAGACTAATAGTCCTGGCAAAAACTACTGTTGTAGTATTTGCCCCCATTACTCACCACAACGACAATTGGGGGCACGACCGGGATTAGTGAACAGGACTAGAAGTTTGATAAATCACCTTTTCCATCTCTGCTAAACAGTTCGCGATAATTGCAAAATTTGTTGGCATTTTTGAGGGATTACCTTCTAGACTGACTCTACTATAAATTTGTCTATTTCATAGGGGGATAATTTATATCTCTAAAGCACGAGTGATTACTTTTAAACTTGACGGATCAGAGTAAGCACTTTTTGAGAACAGAAGTGACTGTTGATCCACTGATATTTAAAAAAATCTCTTTTCTGTCAAGAAACCGCTGGGAAAATTTTTATCATAAATATTTAGCAAATTTTTCATAGAAAACTTGCGGCTGAGATAATCTGCTTTATATAACCGTTTTCAGAATAATGCTGAGTTTGAGTGATTTATTTTTAAAGAAAACTATTTGAACTTGATTACTAATTTAAACCTAGAAGGTTTTTTAAGAGATAGATTACTTGTGCGAGTCCAAACAATTTGCTTGGAGGTCACTGCCAATTTTTTCCCTTCGTGAACCCATACTGCATATCATGTGCAGATTCCGCAAAAATTTTAGTAACTAGATATACATGAGGCAAGGCGATGAAGTACGGGTTAAGTGGAAAAAAGATCTGATGAAATTGTGTGTAGTGAGGAGACTGATAAACTCCATGCAAAGAAGAATGGCGACGTGCTGAAACTTGCAATGGAGAAGGAGAAAGCCGCAGCAGAAGCAGCGGAGCGGAAGGAGAAGGCCGCAGCAGAAGCAGCGGAGCGGAAAGCCGCAGCAGAACCAGCGGAGCGGAAAGAAGCAGCAGAAACAGAAGAGCTTAAAGAGAGAGCCGCAGCAGAGCATGCACTTAACATGAAGCAAACTGGAAATCCTTAGGGACAGAGCCCAATCAGATTAGAGCTGGCATTAAAGTGCAGCGGCTTTCCAACCGTTTGATGGAGCTGAGGGCCACTCACCACCGCTCAGATGGTGTGCCTACATTCGCAACTGCACACAAATACCAGCCAATGCCATGATTTCCGCTGGAAAACTTTTTCAGAAAGGAACGATACCATGGAACGAATGCCTTTATTTAAGACCGCTTTTCGATCAGATTTTTGCAACAAGGATTTGGACTGTGACAGAACGGAAGTATGAACCTGAAACTTTCCCAGATGCCTAAGAGGATCCGCCTACGAAGTTTTTAATAAACTTCCGTGCCGGAAGCAAGATGACTATCAGGCCCTTAAAAAAAGGCTCTCTTGGTGAGGTAACGAGCACTTTCATTCAGAGGCTTAACCGGAAAAATTTCCGAGGTTCTGGAGGAGGCCGGAGCCCAGACTTTTCTCACAGATTCGCAGCCCTATTGAAGACTACTTAGTGAACGTGTTGTACACTGGGAGGAAACATTACCGACGAACTATGACCGGGTTGAAAGAGCTGATTGATGATAGAGCAACTAAAAGATAGTCTATGTCGGAGGAAAATGCGAGTAGTTTTCCTCACTGAAAAACCGGCTGTTCGACCGGTTACGAAACAGTATTCTTACACATGGCAGAGCGATTTCCCCCCCACAAAATGCTCTCATGGAGTCTCAAGGAGCCAGAAACTGAAGTTTTCGGATCAGGCGCCAAAAGCAACCTGCTCGCGTTCCCAACCAGACCTGTTACGAAGCAAAGGACCACACATCTCGCATAAACAGGCACGCAAAACTTGTTGATGTGGGATAACTACAAGAGAGCAAAACAAGAAACAAATGCTGCCCCACCACTTAGAGGGACAGGTTGAGATAAATGGTGCAAGCCACATGTCCGCTTTGAACAATCACAACACAAATGAGTGCAAGCGCAGACCTCCTCCTCACCACACATGCTGCTTATCTGCAAGACAAAATCGTCAATCCCCCGTAATGGAGCAGAGGACCGGAAACGTTTCTCATCCTCCCGTCATCGTACGAATCAGTCCTCGTAAACGGACAATCTGTGGATTGCCTTTATGACACAGGACGTTGCTTTCCGATGCGGTGGTCGGCATTCTCTTGTCACTACGCCTGACCAGATAACAGAAGAGAGTGTTCGACATCCAAGGTTCCGACGTAGGATGTTGCACCCATGACACTGCCAATTGCACTTATCAGAGTGGAATCATCTTTACGTGACAGGAGAGATTCGTTGCAGCTATAATTGGAAGAACCAATCAACTCTTTAATCTTGGGATGTAGATATGTGTTCCTTGGAGAACCTACTCAACCACTAGTCATGGCGGCCGTACAGACTATAAGGACAGTCAAAAAAAGACGCAGAGCACGGAACCTCCTACCAATATCCTCCCCGAGGAATTGAAGAGTGGTCCAAATGGGAAGATTCCTCAACTGGCGCCCTGTTTTAAAAAATTTAACTAGGACATCACAACCCACCTACCAAGGGAGTACTTCTCATTATGAAAAAATGATTGATGTATCGCCGAGCTGGAAACGAAAGGACAGGGACACCACAACCAATTAGTAGTTCCTGCAACCTATAGGAACCAGGTGCGTTGAGATGGGCCCACTCTATCCCATTTAGTGGACACATGGGAATGAGCGCCACGACTCAAAGGATCGCCTGCCACTAATTATTGGCCAGGGATCACCGGCGACATTGAAACGTTTCGTCAAGTCTTGTCCTCAGTGCCAGAAAGCTGCAACCAAAACACTGGACGGCACCCGCGAACCCCTTGGGGAGATGCCAAAAATCTTGGGCACTCCCATTTGAAAGAGTGGCCGTGGATATAATTGGATCTCCTCTGCTGAGAACTAAGAAGAGGAAACTCCCCATAAATCCTTACCATTAGTGGTACACAAGGGTTATTTTCAGGGACCATGTGGGGCCGAAGCCATAGCCATGCCAGCATGCGAATCAGTGCAATGTTAGCATTGACGCTTTTACTGAATATCATTTACTAGATTCTGGGCTTCCTACTCATGAAATTCTTACAGACAACGAACAGGGTCACAATTTAGGAGGCAAGTTGACAGAGGAAGGTGCTTAGAATATTTCAAGACTAGGGCATAATCTCATACTTTGCCCTATCACCCCTAAAAGTAACGGGACAAAGTAGAGCGGTTTTAACGGGACGCTCCTTACCTTCTATTCATTCGGAAGTTGGAAAGGAGAAGTCAGAAACTTGGGATCAATATTCTTCCTGCCGCATTATTTGCTTATAGGGAAGTACCGCATGCATCAACAGGGGGAGCTTTCCTCCGGCCACATTACTCTTCGGAAGACCTATTTAAAGGTCCATTAGAAGCATTACTAAGAACATGGACAGATGCCAAGGCAGACGACACTGTCACATCAGCATTCCCTAGTACGTCACAGACTTAAGTGATTGAAACAACGCTAGGAAGAGCTGGCTGGGAATTAGCCACAGCGAAAGTTGAACGGGAGACTAGTCGGAAACATGCCAAATATTACAATCGCAATAGCGAAGGACCGAGAACTAGCAGTAGGAGAGAAGTGCTACTTCTTCTGTCCCATTAGTAAAGTAATTAAATTGCAGATTTGCAGGAGGGGACCCTACAAAGTGGTTGGAACAAGATTTCTCGCACCAACTATAAAATCGCCGTGAACGGAAAGCAGAAAAATTTATCACTTAAATCTGCTTAAGAAGTTTTACGAGCGAGCCCCTAAGGCCGAACCAGCGCACCTCATGACTATGGCCATTGCTATGCAAATGGAAGAAGAGCCCCATTATCCATCCGTAGAGTACCCGGTGATACAGGAGGAATCACATTTAGATATGTGAAAATAATGCTCCACCATTAACGGAAGCCCAGCTAAGAATAAGTAAGGAGATTGATGGAAAACCACGCCGACAGAACTCTCTGACAGACAAACCGGGCCGGACAAAACATGATGGAGTTTTGACATGGAAGTCACGGATCCTACTCCCGTCCTAATGAGAACCTATCAGATTCCGTATGTTTCAAGGCGACGGCATTAAAGCAAGAAATTGATTACTTACTTAAGGAAGGCCATAATTTCGAAGTCGGAGTCCCCCTTACAGTGCGGGAGTTCGGTGCTGATACACAAAACCCCGTGGAGAAACACCACCTGTGGCATCTGACCTACCGACAGCTGAATGCGTTTAACCACAGTTTCCAGCCAAATCAAAAAAACCGTTTACCGGACCAGAACCAGCTAATTTACGTAAGCTGAGCAGGGCTCGCTATTTTTCTAAGATCGACCTCCAGTAAAGGGTACTGATCAAATAGCCGGTGAAACAGCTCGACCTGTACTGATTAAATACCGGATAAAAAGCACTGAGGTTAAGGAACCTGTTAGCCTCTCAGTACTCTTCTCAGAAGGACACTTCGAGTTTAAATGTGGGGGGGGGGGGGGGGATCCATTAGGACTGAACAATGCTCCTGTATCTTCACAAGGAATGAATCCTCGAAAGTTATTGGATCCTTATGAATCATCCCACCATCCATCAATTTTAGATGGATGTTTTTTATATCCTAGTAGCTACTGAATCGTCATTTGAAGAACATAAATCAGCCGCTAGTCCTTGCTGTTTTAACAGACTCAGAGAAGCGGGAACTAACCGCCCGCCCCAACCAAAATGTCAAATTGGGGTGTGGAACAGCTGGTGTTCCCTAGTGGGACGGGGGGTGGGGGATGGGGGGCAATAGTGGGGTGGGGGGGGGGGGGGGGCCCATGAGGACCATGTTCCCGAGACTCAAAACGTTGAGAAGCTGAGAAAATGCACCGAGACCGTCCACAAAAAGGGATGTTCCGGTCATTTGTATATCTCTGTGGATTCCTACCAGAGATATAAAAGGATTTTTAATAGCCTCTGTGCGCCGCTTACATCGCTAACCAAGAAAGGAAACCCTGATAAATGACATGGTCAGCAGAATGTGAACATGCATATGCACTCTTAAAAAGAGAATACTCACCACAAAACCGATTTTTACGGCTTCCGGATTTTAACTAGAATATTCATCTTGCGCACAGATGCCAGTAACATTGGAAATCGGGGCTACATTACTACAGCCAAATGACAGAAGCCCACCAAATCTATTTCCGTTCGCATATGCGAGTCGGAAGTTAAAAACCGAGCAGAACAAAACTATTCCACAATCGAAAAGGAATGTTTGTCCCTCGTCTGGGGAAAATACAAAAAATTTCAAGCATACCTGTACGGAAGGAAATTTACAATCCAGAGTGATCACCAACCTCTGACCTTCCTCGCCAATTCAAAAAATTTGAATGCTAGACTGATGAAGTGGTCGCTTGTTCTACAACCTTACACGTTCCAAGTGGACTATATCCAAGGAAAACATAACGTAGGAGCGGATTTTTTTAAGCCGTCATCCTATGAGGCAGGACGGAGAGCACAGACAAGTAGAGGAAAGGGTGGAAACCGAGAGAAAAAAACGAAGATGAGGAAAAGGATTTAAGGAATCCCGAGCAAGAAGGCTAAGCTCTCCTGAGTACGATTGACATCACACTTGAGGAGGGGCTATTGTGATATAAACGAGCGCAAAGGCCTTTTTGCTCCATTTTTTCCTACATTTTCATATTGTATTTTTCTCCGACATTTGCTCTTTCATCCCATATTTGCGACCCACATTTGCTATTTCATCGTTGTGATTACTCGAGACAAGTATCTAGAGAACCACATTTGTTCTTTCATCGGCGAAAATAAAAGTCCTTTGATTGAGTCATCATGCCTGACATTATCGTTTGAAGCCCACATTGCATCGTGATAAATCTGGTCATCCCAATCAAACATCTGGGCATGCTGTAATTTCTGTGACACCACATTGGACGCCCAGATTGGCCAGGGGAAAACGTCTCATGCTGTAATGGTGTTATCTTTGGTCGGCCGCGGTTCAGACAAACGTTGGTTTACCACATTGGACGCCCACCTTGGCCAGGTGAACAATAAACAATCAGAGGTCAAACTACACCCACGTTTGGACTGACAGGGGACAAGAGCGATCCTGTGAATGAGTGACCAGAGGGGCCATTAAGGATTGGTTGGTATGGGCGGAGCTGTACAAGAAACCCATATTGGACTGGCAGAAATATAATCTACTGCGTAGCTTGCAAGAGGAAGGAGTCCAGTTTTTTACATTGTGAGGAAGAGATTAATCCCAAAAACGCCTAGCCTAATACACGTGTTTATTCAGAGTGGATATAATTCAGTTCTGTGATGAATTGTGTTCTTAAAGGATTTTGCGAAGGGAAAAGAAGGTTAGTAGATCTTATACTTATTAATACATTTTCTTATTTTTGTTTATTTTAACCTCACAGCTAAAATGTGCGAAAGATAAAGTTTCAAATAATTCTTGGCATAACTGATTAATAAAATCAGAAGATTTTCCTAGAAGATGATAGGATGATAGGAGGTAATTAATAGTTCATATTTCACCTTTATCATCATCACAGTCTCCCATGCGCACACACTCTCATGCACAAGATATTTAACATCATTAGAATTGAACTCAGAGAGAGAGAGATGAATAATGAGCAGTAGTTTAAATGCAAGTCAACCAGTGATGTTAAATGTGAAAAACTTACGAAGACTTTTGTGTGTCTTCAGTTCATCAGAAGTCTGAGTCTACCCGCAACGTGTCTGACGTCTAACCAGAAATAAGTTATCAAAAACGGACATTTGGCTAGCAGAATTCGCCATAGGACATCTTTCATTCCTCAATTAAAAAGGAATATTGTCTCACCCACAAGTCATAAGGTGGACGCAGCATTTTTCGTCACCATATACTGCTTGCTCACAAGTTCAATACAGAGTTATCACAAGTTCAATACAGAGTCATCATAAATTCAAATCACTCGAAAGATCATTATTATCTGAAGTCAAGCAAAAGAGCTCAAAAGAGGAATTGCATATTTATAGCAAGGCAACACCCTCTTAAGCGCATTCTATGAAGCAGACTATATATATATTTTATGAATCACGACCACATATGCAAGGTTATGAGTCTACATATCACTACCGATTCGTGAAGATATCCAGTCTGGCCAGTACCCTCGGGAGATTAGACAACAGACCTTTTGTTCATATGACAGCTATTAACTGTTGATCAACACTACAGAGATATACTCAAACAGTGAAGGAATATACATAGATATCTCGTCAGCGTTCTCCGTACGACAACAGTATTCATCAGAACGTCCTCAGCTTAGAGATACCCCACTCGACATAACGTATAACAACTTGGGACATTTTATGCATACATGTGAATCCTCATATCTATGCGAAGCATTTAGAGACACATGGACTGTGTAGAGTACTCACCATTTTGGTAACACGTATTATATCACATCATCATTTCACTTTACACCAGTTCATTCTTAATTAACTATTACTTAATTAACTGCAATTTTATTATCTCATCTGTGTGTTTTGTGTGAATCGTCTTTCACCATCATCACGTTCTAACCATTACTAACCCTATATGTGTGGATATTTCATTAATAAACCCAACGATCGTTTGATCATTATCTGGTTTGTTAATGTATCACTCGTGCTGTCGGTGTTACATATTCACCTATAGGAACCTTTCTCTACTCAGATGAGGTTGGGGGCTTTTTCTTTACGGGATCTAAGGGCAGAAGCTAAGGTCGTGGGGAAACAGAACTCTTTCCATAATTAATTAGAAAACACTGTCTAGTGGAAAGCATTCGCATTCCTGTCTTCTTGTCCCTATCTCGAATAGGTCTTTATTCTTTCTTAACGAGCCAATTTCTAGAGACCTTATATCTAATATCTCATAGACTATTCCTGGCAAAAACTACTGTTGTAGTTGCCCCAGTACTCACCACACGACAAATATATCCACAATTCCAGGGGAAATCTAACAAGATTTTACTATAGCTAGTGCTTCTGTAAATCTCTGGCAAACGAGTGATAAAATGGCATTCTACGGGGTCTCTATATATATATGAAATGGAATGACAGATCGAGAGGTCATGTTAGAATTTCACACTTTTTAAGAACTCAGGGAAAATTCGAGATTCTAGCCGCCCGTCCCCGTTCGGTTATTCAATTCTGTGGTCGCTTCGTCTTTCCTGTTCGTTCCGTCTTTCGAGCGGTTCCAGCGCTCTCCTCTGATTCACACTGCCGTGTTACCTAGCGGCAGGAAACTTCGTCGTCCGCTCTGAGATCGTCAATGTCTCAGATCGTGTGCCGCTTTCTTCGTTTGATTTAGGCAACGCCTTTAAGGCAGGTACGAAAAAAAAGTGTAACGAAATGCTTGCTTATGATCGCTCTAGAGGTTTCAGTAGGCGTGGTTTTACCTCCCCTTTAGACAAAGCAATGTCCAGAATGCACAGAAGATAAACTGTCTACATATTAGTTAGCTAACGTGTTGGCGAGTCCACTCTGCTCTGACGCATATTAATGAGACCAGGTGGAATTCCACGTTTCTGTTGTGCATTGCTAATGAGCCCAGGTGGAAGAATTCCCGTTGACGATAAAATTACAACAATATTCGGGGGTACAGATTGTGGTGGATTTTGGTGTTACAGATGTTATCATTCAATATTTCTAGTGTACTGAATGAGGTCAGCTGTGAAGGTCCCTGATTATAACAAATTTTGGGTTGAGTTATCAGAGTACCTTTCTGCTACCACCTTATGACCTCAATCAGACCTATTCTTGACTAGTGTGTATGATAGCTACGTATAATGTCTGGGGTTATGAAAGTGTGTAATATAGTGTAAGTAAAATTACTACAAATACATTTAAATTCTATCACACACATATATATATATATATATATATATATATATATATATATATATATATATATATATATATATATATAGGACTGAGTCAATACCACGACCACAAACAAACGAACACTCTATTATATATCTTATAGAAGTCTGTGGCTGAATATTATGTAATAGTCTAGATTACAATTTATTTTGCCCTGATTCAGAATTTTCTGAGTCAGGACCAACAGCAAAATGAATTTTATGGTTTTATTTACATAAAGATTAATCACACAATGGATCTTCTGTCCATACAAAGGACTATTATAATCTAATTATAGTTAGGTATTTCTCTAAACTAAGTAACACTGGTAACTAATGGTGGGGGTGTGGTGTTATCATCATCCCCTCTCTTTATATTAGTCTCTTGTGGAATATTTATTGGATAATCAAATATGTTATGTTCTTTTTAATGAAGTCAGTGGATAAACTTTTGAGTGCCGACACATAGGCACTTATCTTGATGTAGATAGTAGTATGATGCTGACAATTCCTTTCGTTCACTCGAATGACCAGACTGCCACAGTCCCTGGTGTAATATAGTATAGTAGACCGCTTGGTCCAGTAAAGTTTCTTTTTCTCTCTCTCTCTCTCAAGTAATTTCACCAGGGTTCTGGCACTAACTTAGTACCAGAACAAAAAACCCTGAAACAAGGTTATGATTCTGTACAACATATCTACAATGTTATTCCACAATCAATACATGGCATAATTCAATAAAACATTTTCTTCTGAGATAACAACTCATACCAGTGCTCTTATTCTTTTCCCTAATGGCTACAACGCCTCTGACACTGCAACAATGATTCTCTCCCATAGAATAATGTGGGTTAGCCTTCCCATTGGTAACTGTGGAAATCATGTTAAGTTATACAACTCATGTCAATTTTTACTGCTTGTGTGCAACACCACAGGCCCTGCATAAGTCTGCTGGGGACCTCTGTACTCAGTCGTAAAGCCTTCCCAATCAAGCAGTATCTCATACACCAAATTTTGTTGTAATAACAAGATTAATAATTCGTTCTTACCACAATTCAAAGAAATATCACAAACATACGTTGACTGGCATTAGCATTAAGGTATAAGTTTAGCTGTGCCCCGGTCCAGACTGACAAGAATTATTTTATTTCACTCTTAGCACTGCTGTTCTTAACGCAGCTTGCTTACAAAACGTTCTGTATCAACTGGCGACAAGCCTTTGAAAGCTTTTGCCAATATTACTAGCCTGGCCCAATCACAGCGAAGGTCTAGCTTTTCAATTCAAATTTTAAAAAACAAAACTCCAAACTTCTAGGAGTGAGTCTTCAAAATATATTTAGCTTTTTTGCCTAACCAATACCCTCCTTCCTATACTCTTATACCAACCAATCGGATTTGAATCAATCTAATGCCTCTTTTTTAAACTTGCGTCCCCAACTAACGTTATGGATAAATGAGCAAAACAACAGTCCGTCCGTCTTAGCGTTCATAGACATATAGTATTATTTCAATATCTTGGCTAATATTTAGACTACCATGTATATTAAAACATATTATTGCTCAGGGGACACTAAGCTATCTATATATATGATTTTTATGGCTATATTATTTGTCGTTTAGATTTTCAGTTTTGTCACTGTTAATTGTCAATTACAACTTTTCCATAAGTCGGCCATCTTTTCCCCTCCCTCTCTCATTTTTTCCATTCAAATAAACTAACTTGTTTGGGTTACGTCAGAAATACACTACTCGGCGAGAATTGAAAACTGTCTGTGTGTTTATATATTCTGGCGTGTCCCACAGCGTGCAGATATGTATGGAACGCCGTGTTGAGCGAAGAGGGGTTTTTCAAGGCGGTGTTAGTATTGGCGTTAATTATTACTGCCGTTTCGTTCTACAATACTGGAAAATGTCCGAATTACTACTATTAGTAGCGTTAAAGTTAAAATCTTATGTTAATTCAGACGGTAGTTGGATGTCACAGTTCTGGCAGATCGTTAATTGTTAGTCTCAAGGACTAAACTAGGAAAGCGTGTTAGATTTTTACGGCGGGATCAATTTTATAAGCATTTCCTCTGCACAAAAGGCAGCGTTCTACTGGCGTAGAGACGACTTTCGGCGAACACCCAAGGGCGGGTTTATTTATTATTATAGGATTAAAATCTTACTGAATTTAGCGATTATCTCACAGATTTCGCTACACAGATGTTACGAGGGTCCTACCATATCATCTAATACTTCAGGGTCAGCTGAGTTTCATCTTCACAATGGTATATATCCGTAAATTCTGTTCTATCGCTCTTTAATGCGAAAGTCACACCTACTACCAGACCCGAGTCCATTTGCCGTTCGATTCTTGAATCAAATGTAATTTTACCACCTCTGCCGCCGACAACCTCTCTGGCTTGACTTTCATCATCTCCGCCTTGCCGAATATCAGCTACGCAATTAATTCCCCTGAAAGTTTTACAATTCCAAGGTCCGTCTCAGACTTAACATCGCCCCTGATCGAAGAATTTATTGCGCCATGCTCCGCGCTTTCTGTGTTCCACCGTGCTTAATTGCCTAACGGCTCACGTGTTAATTGCACTTGTGAATCCGGCGTTCCTGTAGCAAAAAATAAACTAGATGGGAGGGGCAAAAGTGGATGATCACTGCTGCACTATTTCCATCTGTGACAGTAAGACTGACTACATATCAATTTTTTTTAAATTTATTCATACACACCGTGGAATGCTTCCTTGTTGATCATGCTCAAATAGATGTCTGCTCTTGTTGAAATCTTATTGTCAGTTTGGTAAATGCTGAGAAAATCTAGTGTCATCTTGTACATTTCTGAGAAACGCTAGTGTCACCTTGTACATTTTGAGAAAAACTTGTCACACTGGTAAATGCTGAAAAACGCTAGTGTCACCTTGGACATTTTGAGAAACGCTAGTGTGACCTTGTACATTCTGAGAAACACTAGTGTGACCTTGTACATTCTGAGAAATGCTGTTGTCACACTGGTAAATGCTGAGAATCTCTAGTGTCAACATGTACATTCTGAGAATCGCTAGTATCATGTTGTACATTCTGAGAAACGATGTCGATACATAATGTTAATCAATAATAACGTTATTAGACCTCAAGGTCTTTTATATTTGGACATGTACCATAATGTAACCGACTAGGCTGCACGGCACGCGCCTCGCCAAAACGAGGCACAATTTTATTTATTTTTGTAAAAGTCGATACACTGGTAAATCTCAGTGTGAGAAACCTTGCTGCCACTGAGGGAAATCCCAGTGAGACATCGATTTTATTTCCTGGATTGATATGTTGTGGTTCTTGTTATTCACAATTTATCAGGATGGGTAAGTCTTTTAGTCTTCCCGCGGAATTCGATATTTCGTGGAAGCACTCTGGCTTTTTGAAGTGTTTTCAAAGTGGTGTAAAAAAGTGGTGAAGATACAACTCTCAAAGTAATGTAATACAGAAAACTGAACTACTGTGAAAACTTGAAATAATCTAAGACGTGGCCGCAGAATAATTCGCAGGGTTATATTTAACACGACGAAAACTACTAACAACGATACCCTAAATCAGCGGCGTAAATAAAATATTTGGCACCAGGGGTGGATCCCTCTCTGATACTCTTCATAAAACAAATATATATATACATATATAATATGCTTGCAAGTAGATTCTTAAACAGTACAGAATTATCGTACGTAACAGTGTCCTATGTCACCCCCCCCCCCCCCCTTTTTTTTCTTGGCTTCACCCAAGGTGAACGGAACCTTCGCACCCCTTTAGTATGCAACTGCCCTTAATGTACTAATGAACGCCTTTTCTGGGAGTTTATAATCATCATGATGCCTCATTCACCCGTGTGTTATCGGGGCCCGAAAGGGAAGCAAAGAATAGTAACACTGTTCCCTGCCAAGCACGTCGTAGAAAGCGACTAAGGAGGGTTGGGTATGGGGCCGGTTACCCCATCCTGTAAAAAAAATTTAAACCACAAAAAACTTCAACAAATATGGACAGGTCAATTAAAGAAAATAAAACACAGCCATCCAAGACAGGGGAAGGTCCTCTCGCGGGGAGGCGTGTGATGCAACACAGAGAAAGCCGAAGGGAGTCTGTGTTACTGACTAACCTTCTTTCTTCTAGGAGAACTTCCGGATTTGGCACCTGGAATGTTCGGACATTAAACGAACAAGGGAAAGTGGCACAAGGAGCAGCAGAGATGAGGGAATATAAAATCGGGGTTCTGGGACTGTGTGAAACAGGGTGGAAGGGGTTGGACGGGGGGAGACTCATCGCGGGTGAGTTGGTGCTGTCCTCGGGACATGAAGGCGGGGGTTCACGCCACGGTTAAGAGGTGGCTCTTGTGTTGTCTGAAGAAGCGCAGGGGGCACTCGTTGAATGGGAGGCCGTTGGATCCAGAATAGTGACAGCTACTTTTAAAACAGCTAAAAAGAAAATAAATGTAAATGTCATCCAATGTTATGCACCAGCTGATGACAAAGAAGAGTCTGTGAAAGAGGCATTTTGTACTAGACTGCAGGAAAATGTGGAAAAAGTAAAAAGAAGAGACATCACAATTTTGATGGTGTAGTAAAATCTGCGAGAATAATCGCTCATTTCAGTAAGATTTTAGTCATAAAATGATAATAAATACCACAGCCCTATTGTGTCTGACGGTGATGCTCTCACACGCCAGCATAGCGCTGAATTTAGTGCATAGGAACGGCTTAGAACCGTTCCCCCCGTTTAAACCTACTCGCGTTCCTTGTGACGTACATTTTTAACAGTTTGCCCGATTTGATAGAGACTGTGGCAAGACTTACAATTAACGCTTTGGCGGAAGTGTGCCGCCAACTACTATCTGAATTAACGTATTCTTTCAACTTTAACGCAAATTTAGTAGTAATCCTTACATTTTTTGGTAGTGTTACACGATACAATACAAATTATTAACGCCAATTCTTGCCCGCCATGCACTCCCCCCGTTTCGTTTGACACATTCTGCCATGCAGATATACACGCGCGAGCAAAGCCAGCCAAAGCAAAACCACGCAGACAAATTTATTTTCATCCGTGCGGTAGCATTTCTGACGTAACCGAAACAAGTTAGTTATTTGAAAATACATGCTGGCGGAATAAAAGAGAGGAAAAGATGGCCGCCTTGTTAATAATTTTACTTGACGATGGTCAGTGAAAAAAAATTGTAAAATCTAAACCAATATCAAACTGACCATAAAAATCATATGATAATATAGCTTAAAGTTCAGTGAGCAAGAATATGTTTGAAATAATATGATAGTCACAATATTAGCCCAGTTATTGAAGAAATACTAAATGTCTACGGACGCACTAACAGACTGACGGTTGTTCCTGCTTGTTATTTTTTAACGTTAGTAGGGGCGCCGGCTTAGAAATAGCGGCATTGAGGTACATTCAAATTCGCTTGGGTAAACAGAGAGTATAGGGGGAAAGGGGGGCGGTAGGAAAATGTAATCCAAAACGAAACATCTTTTTGTATTGGCATAACTATGGCAGGCTGGCCAATCGACTACCAGACGCAGAGTTGGGAATTTTTGTTGTTTTTTTTTTTTTAAAAGAACTGCATTTGAATTCTGGTAGTCGAAGGTTTCGATTGGCCAGAGATACAAAATATTAGCAAAAAGCTTTCGCTGCTCAGTGCCAGTTGAGAAAATTTTCATTCAGTTACGCTGAGATCAGCTGTGATAAATTTAAACTTAAATAATAGATAAATATTCACAGTCTGGGCAGAGCACAGGGAAACTGAGGCCATTTCTTTGGAAAGTCAGCGTCAATTGTTTATATTTTCTTGAATTGTGGTAAGGATACTTTATGAATTACTATGTTTATTCCAACTACCAAAGTTAGATACTGCTATGGGGGAAAGTGAAGGACATGCCGGGAGCAGGCATTGTTGCGTCCTCACTTTGAAATGTATCTAACTGGTGTATTCTACATATTGTATTTCATTCTACCAAGGCATCGGGGTACATCTGACACTTTCGCTTTAACAAACACTGATATTTCAACATATACTCAGGAAGTTGTGGGGCGTGATGAAACTACAGCCCCTCATACACAGTGACTCTCCCTGCTAGATTAATAGAGTAATAGCTGTGAACATTTCCCACAGGACAGAGATAAATATATATGTATATATTAACTTAATAGTGTTGGGCAAATTGTCCACACATACTTTTAGTTGATCTTTGGGGCAAAGTCTACAGACAGGGGGTATGATGTGCTGGTGTTGTGGGTAGTGGGTTTCCCCCCTTGCTTCACCCTAGGCCTAGTGAATTCTGTTCATGAAAGGAGCGACCATTGCGGTGTTAGTCTCTTGGCCTAGCAAAACCTCTCATACCCCAAGATCGTTGTGCGTGGTGAAGAGCCACACCCTCCTCGAGGTAGTCCTGGTAACTGAGGGTGCGAATCCTCAGGCTAAATACAACGGATCTAGAGGAGCAAACCTCGATAATAAAACCGGTGCACTACACCGTACACGCCCTCTGTGGGTGGGAAGGAGCCAGATGGATACTGAACAAGTCTTGGGAGTGGGAACGAGTGTGGACTGCTCCCTGAAGATCGGAACCCATCGTACAGGCACAGAGACTCAGGACGTGACGATCCTATTGCCTTCAACTCTTGGTCACATGCCTAGAGCCTCGGAGAACTCGGTGTAACCAGCAGGCAATTTGGTGGCGGGGAAAGAGCACTGTGAGCCCTACCTTGGCTACGTATCACAAGGAGACGCAGAAACACCCCCCTTTATCTCCCCCAGAGCTGGCACAGTACACTTCTGGCTTCTACCCGGGGCGTTAGGAAATCCACAGGCACCCCAGCATCACAATGCCAAGAAGATGACAAAGTTGGAATTTACTAACTCAAACCTGGCAGAGCAAGTCCTCCAACAGATGCGGCCGATGCTGGGCCCACTGGCGCGTGGACACGTCCCGATCCCCATCGAGACTTGCCCGGGGAGCCCACCCCGGCTCAAAAAAGCAGAGAAGGCCACTCTCCAAACCTCCGATGTCTTGCGGGCAGTGTTAGGATGTGCAAGAACATGGACAGGAAGACTCCACAACTTCCCCACTGAAGACACGCCCACGGCGACCGTTGCCTCAATTGGCTGTGTGTGGTGTACCCGGAAACGGGGCCTCCCAGTACTGAGACACAGTTAAGTCCCCGATGTCACTTATCGGTGCAGAGTTGAGAGAGATGGCTGAGCATCACAATCCCCCCTGTGTTGCAGCATGATGAGAACCCAGAATTGCACACTGAGCTTGGGGGGATCACTTGGGCACCAGACTTAATACTGGCTCTTGACTGGATGGCCGCATGCAGGAGATTTCTACAATGGGGGGTTGGCAGGTGGTGGGTATCTGGAAGTGGCTCTGTGCAGGACGTGAGGATTCCTTGGGTGAGCCCAGAACCAGAGCACAGCATTGTGCAAGCTCTGCATAGTTGGAGAGCCCCCCTGGATGACGGGGAATGCACAGTGTGCTACCCCACCTGTCCCCAACTGCTAACTTAGAACCAGAAGTGGGGTCCTCTGTATGCGTGCCAGGCCAGGATAAAATGCCTGGGAAAGAGACTGGAGCTCAGAACTCCCTAACTCAAAGTTGCAGGATGGCAGGAAAGACAGGGCTATTTTGAAGATAATGCAACCATATTTTCACCATACGAGCTCGGACGCCGCCTCGGTAAACAAGGTCCGCGCAGAGCAGTGACACCCCCAGGCTGCTTGCGAATAGTCTACTACTGGGAACATAAACAGATTTAGGGATGAGCCCACTCTCCCGTTGAACAGGTGCTAAAGTCATAGATACTGGGCCAGAAGGCGCACCGGAAACCACAGTATCACGCAACTCGCTTTTTTTTTCTATGGAGAGTACACCGTCAAATAAATCTCGTACTGGTGCTCGCCCTGTGGAGCTCCACCAGGCAGGTGCAGTGCCGGGCTCTGAGCCTCGACAGAGCCCACCCTCAGCTACTGGAGGACCCTCTAGACCGTCTTGTGGAGTCAGCAGACGGCGGAGGAGAACTACTGACCAAAACAAAACAGAAAAAGAGAAACCCAGAGTGCCACTTGTCATGATGCACTGGAATGCAGAGGGAGTGAACAGCAAGCATGCTGGATACAGCAAAAAGACAGAGCTGGAAAACATCTTGTATGAGAAGCAAGTCAGTGTTTGCTGTATCCAAGAGACTCACTTGAAAGCAGATCAAACCTTTAAAATAAGGGGATATCAATGCTTCAGATCCGACAGAAAAGATAGACGAAAAGGAGGAGTACTTACTCTTGTAAGGAATAACATTCCTGCACACGAAAGGAAAACCTTCATGGATGGAGCAGAATATCAGCTGTTGCAGATAAAGGTAGACAAGATGGAAATAGAACTCCTGAACTATTACTGTCCGAACAACAAACCCCTGAGTCTCAGCCCTATACAGGTACCAGCCACCAACTTTATAGCAGTTGGAGACTTTAATAGCCACTCCCAGAGCTGGGGCTATAACCATCTGGATCACAGAGGTGAAGAGGTTGAAACTTGGCAAGATGATCACTCCCTAATCCTAGTCAATAATGCCACAGATACTCCTACCTTCTACTCCAGAGGATGGCACACAACTTCAACACCAGATCTTGCCTTCTCCACACCAGATATAGCTGGATCTATTAGTAGAGAAGTAGGAGACCAACTAGGGGGAAGCGACCATCGCCCAATCTTCTTACTGTCCAGAGTGCAACTCTCAGTACAGGCCCAGCCATTACAAGATGGAACTACAAAAAAGCCAACTGGGGTTTATTCAGGCATCAGGTGAACACGCTGCTGTCTACCCTCAAGGTACAGAACAGAGACATTAATGAAGTGGTAAAAGACTTCAACAGATGCATACTACAAGCTGCCAAAGAAACCATTCCCAAAGGATGCCGGCGTAACTACATACCATACTGGTCCAGCACACTCCAAGAACGTCAGGAAGCTATGGACAGGGCTAGAAAGGACGCAGAGTCTCAGCCTTCACTTGAAACTCACAACAAATGGAAAAAGGCTGTAGCAGAGTTTCAGAGAACAAAGCTAGAAGAAAAACGGAAAAGCTGGAGAACTAAAACGGCATCGCTGAACCTTGAGAAAGACGGCAGGAAACTTTGGAGATTAGTCAAGTCTCTAAATGAAGAGCGTTCCTCACCTAGGCAGACTATCACATTGGATGAAGGTGGCAAACTTTTCAGAGGAAAACAAGCTGCAGACTTGTTTGCTAGAAGATACAGTTCAGAAAGCAACTTACCCATTAACATAGATCATCAGAGAGAGATAAGAAAAGAAATACTGCCAACCATGGGACAGACAGATACTCCTGCCCCAATGAGGGAACCCATCACACTAGGAGAACTACAGAAGGCTATTTTCAAGCTTAAGTTTCAAAAGTCACCCGGCCCAGACAAAATCAGCAACGAAATGCTAGTAAATCTGAGCTCAGCAGCAAAGACAAAACTGCTTGAGATATTCAACCACAGCTGGTTGAAAGGAACGGTACCCCAAGTATGGAGAGAAGCCATCACAATACCCATACTAAAGAAAGGGAAATGTAAGACCGAGGCTGCAAGTTACCGGCCAATCAGTCTCACAAGCTGTGTGTTTGGGAAGACTATGGAGCGAATAGTCCAACCACAGATTGAAATGGTATTTAGAGTATGAGTAGATCCTGGTGCTGGAACCAGCTGGATTTAGAGAATGCTACAGTATAGAAGACCAAGTTTCTTACTTGTCTCAAGCAATAGAAGATGCCTTCCAGGAGAAGAAAAAGGTCCTAACGATCTGGGTCGACTTCAAGCAGGCCTTTGACAAGGTGTGGAAAGATGGCCTCATTGCAAAACTTAGGAGAAGTGGAATCCAAGGCAACATGATGAAATGGATCCAGTCATACTTGCATAACAGGAGAACTAGAGTCACTCTTGACGGTCTGCAGAGCAGAAAAGTGTTGCTCCATCAGGGGGTACCTCAAGGAGGAGTAATTTCCCCAACACTCTTCCTTGTTTACATCAATGACCTGGTGAAAGATCTCCCTGCAGGAGTTAAAGCTGCCTTATATGCAGATGACCTAGTACTCTGGTGCGCTGATGAAAATGTCACCACAGCAAATTATAGAATGCAGCGGGCAGCAGACATGCTAGTGTCATGGGCAGAGAAATGGCTTATCACAATAAACACAGACAAAACCTCCACAACACTGTTCTCCCGCGCCCCCAAGGACAAATCAGCTAACATACACCTAGGGACAACCGTGATCAAGGAAGAAAGCTACCCCACCTATCTTGGGGTGACATTTGACCAAAGGCTTACATGGACTAAGCATATTGAAAACGCAGAAGGAAAGGCCCGAAGACGACTAGGCATACTCAGAAAATTAGCAGGTACCAACTGGGGAGCAAATGAACGAAATCTAAAGAAGATTTATAATGGAGTAATAAGACCACACTTAGAGTTTAGCTCAGCAGCATGGTCATCAGCTGCTAACTCACATCTGCAGTCTTTGGACAAGGTGCAAAATCAAGCTCTCAGGCTCATTACAGGAGCCATGAAAACTACACCAATAACAGAGATGCAGAAGGTTGCTGGATTACAGACATTGTCCCATAGAAGAGACACAAAAACCATGATCCAGATGGAAAAGTACAACAGTATGCCAATGCACCCAATGAAGGCAAGACTAGATGATCTGGCACTGGGACGTCTAAAGCGTAGCAGCTTTGTGCATCGGGGGAAAAGACTTATAAGACAGCATCAAGAAGACCTATCCCTGAAGACAACACCACTGAAGCCCACCCTATACCCTGTACCATGGGAGCAGGCCAGCAGTGCCCTCCAAATTAATACAACAGTCAGTGGTCTCACAAGTGGATGTGAGTATAATGATCTGCAAAAACGAACTGCTACATTGAGTATGATCCAAGAAAGCTATCCCGATCAATCATGGATACATGCCTATACAGATGGATCAGCAACTAATGCTGTTAGGAATGGAGTTGCCGGTATCTTTATCTCATATCCTGACAACCACTATGAGACTAGGCACATTCCCACTGGTAAATTCTGTTCCAACTATACAGCTGAGGTTCAAGCTCTAGAGCAAGCTGCAAATATGATTTAAACACCAACTCTGACTGCCACCAGGTAGTCATCCTCACAGATGCACTGTCTGTCCTGCAAGCTCTCAAGGGTGGTAAACTCCCGCATCTGAGAAATGAACTAAACAAGGTAGCTGCCAAAAAGAGAACCATACTTCAGTGGGTACCACCTCATTGTGGTGTACCCGGAAATGAAAAGGCAGATAAACTTGCAAAAAAGGGAGGAGAATGTGAACAAGAAGATAATGAAGTCACATACTTTGAGAAAAAGAGAGCTATCCAGACTATCAGAAGAGAACAGAACCAACCCAAAGACGACTATCACACTCTCGACCGGCAGGGACAGACAACTATTTTTCGACTCAGGACAGGGCATAACAAACTGAATAAACACATGCACAAGCTACGATTGTCTGCTTCACCACTGTGCACATGTGGATTAAACGAACAAACTGCTGAGCATGTTCTACAGGACTGTCCTCTGTATGACCAGTTAAGAAAGATATACTGGCCCAATGACTCAACACTAAACTCAAAGCTATATGGAGTTAAAGAGGAACTTCAAACAACAGTCGAATTCATCATGAGAACTCGTCTGACGGTGTAATCATCAAAGATGCGATCGCAAGAAGAAGAAGAAGAAGTTGATCTTTTTTTATGTAAACTATCTTGTTCTCATTTTTAAAGATATGACTGGACAGGCAAAATAAATTGTACAGAAAAGATTAATTTAAAAGAAAACTTTAACCACTGTTTTATTCACTTCCTCATAGAAAATTAAAGTGTTTTTGTGGTGTGTACCATCATCTCATTTCTCCCCTAGACACTAGGTACATCATACCCCATACACTAGAGCCACAAGAGTGACCGTGTGAGATCTAGGGAGGTAGCGTTAGGTACCCTGCACATAATTCATCATCATCATCTTTTAGAGTCAGGGGCCTACATGTGCTTGACCTCACACGGTTTATGCAGACACCGAGTTCATTCCTTGTTAGGATACCATCATAACCTCCCCAGCAAAATCAACTTTGCTACAGATGGGTGGCACTGAGTGCGGGGATAGGTGCGGTCAACGCCGGCTTTGAGGAGGTCATGGGAGGGCAGGGGCTAGGAGTGATGAATGAAGGTGGGGAACTGTTCTCAGGCTTCTGTGCTTCGGGTCGGCTTGCTGTGGGGGAAAGCGTGTTTCCACGTGGGAGAATACACGGGGCAGCATGGGTGTCGCCAGACCATGGAACAGAGAGTCAGATTGATCATATATGCATAGACAGGGGGTTTAGATCGTCGTTGCAGGATGTAAAGGTGTGTGAAGGAGCGGATGTGGCATCGGATTACCACCTTCTGATGTCCAAAGTGGGAATGAAACTCAGGGGATGTGAAACAGTGCAAAATTGTAGACAACAATTTAATGTAGGACGTCTGAGAAATCAAGAGACGGGAGACAAATTTGCGGTCATAGTGTCCAACAGATTCCGGGTGCTGCAACGGCTGGAGGATGTGGGGAGTGCAGAGGACTATTGGCGGCGGATCGAGACGGTATGGAATGAGACGTGTGGGAAGGTGCTGGAGAAGGGGGAATGGCAGCAGAGGGCATGGATGGCAACAGAGGCCATCAATAAGATAAAAAACGGGAAAGCAGATTTGAACACAAGCAAAACCAGAAGTTCCAAAGCCGGGGCTCGGGGGTGTACACAGAGGCAAACAAAGAAGTATCAAAAGAGACAACAGGAAATATATTGAGGAGTTGGCAAGAGAGGCAGAAGATGCTGCAGCCAAAGGAAATATGAGAGAACTGTGTTGCAGCACAGGGAGGCTGGCGGGGAAGTGCAGGCAAACAACTTGACTCATAGAGGACAAGAGTGGAGGACTGCTTGGCGATATGCGGGAGCGGAAGAAGAGGTGGACAGGGTATTTTGAGGACCTTCTCGATGGACCAGCTCCGCGGGGCCCCCCGGGCGTCCAGCCAGCGGAAGAGGAGCTGCAGATTAACGGTTAAAGACCAACGAAGGAAGAAATAAAGAAAGCCATAAAGCTTCTAAGAGATGGAAAAGCGTCTGGACCTGATGGCATTCCAGCAGAGGCCATCAAAGCAGATATCGACACGGCTACAGAAACGTTATATAAATTACTTGGTAAAATCTGGGAAAAGGGAGAGATACCAGCAGAATGGAAGGAATGATATCTGGTTAAGTTGCCTAAGAAAGGAAATTTACAAGAGTGCACAAATTATAGAGGAATATTGTTACTATCAATGCCAGGAAAGGTATTGGATAGGATTGTCCTTGAGAGATTGGAGGAGTCCATGGGCAGGAGGCTGGGAGATGAGCGGGCGGGTTTTCGACGGGGCAGATCTTGTGCAGACCAGATGGCCACTTTGAGAGTAGTGGTTGGGCTGGGTCTGGAATAGAATTCACTATTGTACATCGGATTTGTGGACTGCGAGGGGGAATTTGACAGTGTGGACAGAGGGTCACTTTGGAGATTGATGGGGCGTTGTGGAGTTCCCCTGGGGATCATTAATTTAGTAGAGAAGGCATGTGAAGACATGACATGCGGAGTTCTTCATGGAGGACAGCTTGCGGAACCGTTTGGGATAGGAGCGGGAGTGCGGCAGGGATGCCTCTTGTCTCCATTTCTTTTCTTATTAGCAATAGACTGGGTTGTGGGAGCATCAACGGCACACGACGGAAATGGAGTCCGGTGGACTCTGGCTTGGCGGTTGGATGATCTGGATTTTGCTGGTGGCTTGGCTCTTCTGTCCCATGGCCGTAGTCAGATGCAGGGCAGATTGAGAGCACTCGATGGAAGGTCACAGCAGTTGGGTCTGGGGATACACGGGGAAAGGACAGGGATAGTGAGAGTAAATGCAGGTGGTGAAGGCAGGGTTGAACTTGAGGAGGCGCCAATGCAGGATGTGGAATCGTAGACATATCTTGGCAGCAGTGTAGACAGAGTTGGAGGGACGGACAGTGATATCAAATTGGGAATACGGAGGGCGGGGGGGGGGGGGGGGGGGGGGGCGGGGGGGCGGGGCTTTTCGTTGCGTTGGGAAATGTATGGAGATCGGAAGAGGTCGGATCCGACACGAAAGTGAAAATCTTCGGCTCGAATGTGAGTTCAGTCCTATTGTATGGCTCTGAGACACGGAGAACAACAAAGACAACAAACAAAAAGCTACAGACTTTCATAAATGGGTGCTTGCGTAGAATAGAGGGATTAAAATGGTATGACAAGGTTACCAACTTGGAACTGATGACAAGAACTAGACAAATGCCAGTGGAACAAGAGATGAGAAGAAGACGATGGTGATGGATAGGACACACACTGGGGAAACCTGTTGATAGCATTACAAGGCAGTCCTTGTTCTGGAACACCCAGAGCAAGAGAGGCAGAGGTAGACCAAGAAGTACATGGAGAAGAGAGCTGGACACAGAGATGAAAATGATAAGGAGAACGTGGAACATATATATATTTATATAGCGTAGGCAAAACCGGTCGTAAGTATTATGTGTGTTGTTGAATGTTCTTGTGGAGGGATGTGCATTGTTGAGGGTGTTGTCCTATCTGCTCCTTCAATGGGATGGGGGGGGAGGTAGTAGGGTCCACCCTCAGACACCAGGGATGGGAGGCGTAGTAACTTGGTTTGTCTGTAGTGGTTTAAAGTGTGATTAGGGGGGGGGGGGGGGTTACAGACAGTGGGCATTACGAACATTAGGGGGGGGTGGGGGGGGGGGGGGTGGGGGGTCACGTTTAAACTTGTGAAAAGTCATTGATGCTTGGGGGGGGGGGGGGGGGGGGGGGGGGGGGGGGGGGGGGGGGGGGGGGGGTGGCTATGAAATTTTTGTATAATTTGGGAACTTAAATACAATGGCCCAAGACGAAGAGGGTGATCCTCGACACGAAACATAGCAGGGTAAATCAAAGGGTACGGATCGAACAGCATTCAGTATTACTTGTATGCTCCTGAGACATCGGAGAACAACTGGACAGCAGAACATCGGGTAAAAAGCTACAGACTTTCATAAATGGGTGCTTGCGTAGAATAGAGGGATTAAAATGGTATGACAAGGTTACCAACTTGGAACTGATGACAAGAACTAGACAAATGCCAGTGGAACAAGAGATGAGAAGAAGACGATGGCGATGGATAAGGACACACACTGGGGAAACCTGTTGATAGCATTACAATGCAGTCCTTGTTCTGGAACACCCAGAGCAAGAGAGGCAGAGGTAGACCAAGAAGTACATGGAGAAGAGAGCTGGAAACAGAGATGAAAATGATAAGGAGAACGTGGAAGGAACTTAAGATGATGGCACGTGACAGGAGGACTTGGCATGTGTTTGTTGAAGGCCTTTGCTCCTTTGGGAGTGGAGGGTTATGAATGAATGAATGATGCCTCATTACGCTTCTTATGGGTCATGGCGCCAAAACTGCAGCTAGTCCCTTTGCAGGAAGCTTGCAACAGGTATTTATGTGCTCTGGCAGTAGCGGTTTATGTACCTATTAGTTGTACATGATAATGTTGCCTGTCCCATATACAAACTTATATTAGTCGTCTCTTACGACGTATTTGAAACAGCATTAGTCCCTTTTTGTAACATTAGTTTTTCCTCTTTTAGGCGAGGTACGTCACGTCCAACCTAGACACAAGGTGTGTCGGTTATATTAGGGCACATGACCTTACATAAAAGACCTTGTGGTCTGATGTACAGTCCTATGATTTCTTTGTCTCACGAGAATACTCTGGGAACTACACGGGGCATACATATATTTACCAAGTCACCCATTCAGGGTAGAGAACCATCCATCTCGAGGCATACATATATTTACCAAGTCACCCATTCAGGGTAGAGAACCATCCATCTCGAGGCATACATATATTTACCAAGTCACCCATTCAGGATAGAGAACCATCCATCTCGAGGCAAACATATATTTACCAAGTCACCCATTCAGGGTAGAGAACCATCCATCTCGAGGCATACATATATTTACCAAGTCACCCATTCAGGATAGAGAACCATCCATCTCGAGGCATACATATATTTACCAAGTCACCCATTCAGGATAGAGAACCATCCATCTCGAGGCATACATATATTTACCAAGACCCCCGTTCAGGATAGAGAACCATCCATCTCGAGGCATATATATATATATATATATATATATATTTACCAAGTCCCCCATTCAGGATAGAGAACCATCCATCTCGAGGCATACATATATTTACCAAGTCCCCCATTCAGGATAGAGAACCATCCATCTCGAGGCATACATATATTTACCAAGTCACCCATTCAGGATAGAGAACCCATTCATCTCGAGGCATACATATATTTACCAAGACCCCCATTCAGGATAGAGAACCATCCATCTCGAGGCATACATATATTTACCAAGTCCCCCATTCAGGATAGAGAACCACCCAGCTCGAGGCAATACAACACCCGCCAATTAGTGGGTCTGGTGTGACCTTCGCTAGTTGTGCCCGCTGTGTCTGGGGTTGCAGGAAAGCCCAAAAATCTCATCTTCAAATACCGTAAGAAAAAAAGATTGAAAATTCAAATTCGTTGGGGATCAGAAGAAGAAGAAAGAAGAAGAAATATTTATCAGGCAAAAACAAGTGGATCCAAGATGTCAGATGAAAACGCTGACGTTACATGGGACACACATTGATAAAACCAGCTGATAGCATTACTAAGCAGTCTATGTTCTATAAACCGCAAGGGCCCCCCCCCCCCCCCCACACACACACCACCACACACACCCCCCCACACACACACACACACTCACACACACACACACACACACACACACACACACGCACAGTGAAAATCAAACTGGGGTCAGACATGAAAGGGATAAAAAAGATATGAACAGACTTTGAACGACTGACGCAAGACAGGAAGGTTCTGAGTGTGTTTGTTGAAGATCTGAGGTCTGTGCTCCAGAGGCAGTTGAAAAGTAATGATGAACAAGTGGTAATCTTCAGACTCTGCACGGGTTATAACAGACTGAGATACCTTTTCAACAAGCTAAAGATAGGGGCTACCGATGAGTGCAACTGTGGCACCGATAAAATGGCCGCCGAACATCTGCTTCAAAGATGTCCAACATATGAGAAACAGAGAAAGCATAGGTGGCCATCACAGCACCATTCTTGGAAAGCCTCTATGGAGATAGAAATAGCTGACCACTGCTTTCTTTAAAAATATTCTCGTAGACGTTTGAGTGTACGAAAAAGAAGAAAAATATATAATGTGTGTGTGTATGTATGTGAGTGTTGTGTGTGTATGTATGTGAGTTGTGTGTGTATGTATGTGAGTGTGTGTATGTATGTGAGTGTGTGTATGTATGTGAGTGTGTGTGTATGTGTGTGTGTATCTCCTTTTTCACTCCCTATGGAGCGTCCAATTGGCAGAGTGGTTAGTGCGCTAGCCTCTCTTGACAAAGGTACCGGGTTCAAAGCACGGTGGCGTCACGCCCAAGTCTACTCGGCTGTAAATAGGTACATGACCATGCTATTGAGTTAGGGAAGGCAAAAACAGCAAGGAAGGGAACTGGTTAGCCCACCTCTCGAACCTGGACACAGTAGAGTGAGGCCTCTAACACTTCGCTGCACTACGGTGGTAACTGCTATAGGACTACCCTTACAATTTTTTTATGGACCAAGGGCACACTACTGTAGCTGGCAAGAAGCCAGCACCGCTTCATGCATTTGCTCTAGCAGTGATGGTTCCTGTCTGTAGCAAAATGTTCTACATGACAATTGTCGTAATTTTTGAGAAGATAGGACTGAGGTAATTTTGGTCCCTTTTTCTAGTAGAGGTGATGATGACAGCTATGTGAAAGGAAGGTGTAAGAAGTAGTTTCTGTTTCACGAGGAGGGTGATAGTGTAGAGAGAAAAGCCGTCTTGGATTGAGTAATTGCTCTAATCCAGCCTATCTACTCTGGGAAGGTTAAGGCGGCCGGCGTGATGCCGACCACATCACCCCTCGTGTGCCGACGGTCAAGATAATATGGGCCTAACACCATATTCCCAATATGCCTAAATGGGCGTGTAACGGGTTCCTTTACCTTTACCTAAGTACACAAAATTCTGTGACATATAACACTACGTGCAGACGTGAAAACAAACTATGAATAACATATATATATATATATATATATATATATATATATATATTATATATTATATATATATATATATATATATATATATATATATATATATATATATATATATATAGCGTAGCAAATGTTGCGTAAGTATTATATGTGTTGATAAATGTTCTGTGGAGGATGTCGCATTTGCCACACAACGTTGAGGGTGTTGTAATTCATCTGCTCCTCTCAAGGTATGATAATCCTGGCCTTTGCGGAGTAGTGTGCCACCCTCAGACACCAGGGATGATGAGGCGTAGTAACTTGGTGTCTGTAGTCTGGTTTAAGTGTGATGTAGATGTGTATACAGACAGTGGGCATTACGAACAAGGCAATCCACACAATGACGTCACGTTAACTCACGATGTGAAAAGTCAATGATGCTTGCAACAGCTAGTGACGGTTTTGTATAATTTATTATAAACGCCACAATGACGAAGTGTGTAGACATAAACAAGCAGGTACATCATAGGTACGATCAAACAGTCATTATTACATATGTAGACAATTCAACTGGCACAGCAGACAGCATCAAAATAATATGCATCATCTGCCTTTTAGGATATCGTAAAGCCGCTGTACATGTAGTCAGGTAGTAAACTTCCCCCTTTCCATAAGAGCTAGAAGATATCAACTAGGAGATTAAAGATGGTCTCCTCGATTTGACCTCAACAAGACAGGCATGTCTTTTGAGCGCCACATTATCGTCCTCTATTGTCCAGCAAACAGCAAAGGTATCAAACCTAGATCCATCAACAAAGTTCAGGAAGCAAATAGTCCGTAGGACAGGCATCAATCGATGCGTGACAATCTAAGTGGATCGTGAGCTGAGCAAACTAGTCATATCGTAGACTTTAGAATAAGGCAGGCTAAGCAAAAGTCAACATCACAAGATGGCGATAAAGTTACTCAGCCAAAAAAGGGATTTAATTACCTGTTCATAAGGAATTAAATGAATAATCACATATGCCTCCAGGCATTAGGAATAACACAGAGATATATCATCTCAAGATAGGAACAACAATGATGAGGACTCCTTCCTGAATAAACTAAGCGAAGACTAGCACATAGCTACGTCTCGCCTTCACAGCTTCTCAGCACAGACTGACCTGGGCGGAAATCGTTTTACCAATGCCACAAAAAGGGACATGCGCAGAACACGCGAATCGAATACAACTCAGGCCAATTTACGAAACGAAGAATGTTCTACGATGTTCGACTTAAGACCTATTACCTTAAAAGGAAATGAATCTTGAAACATTGCGATTGCCAACTGTTTTCAAAGAACTGACGATCTGAGCGCTCCATATATGGCCGTGACTCAAAATCGTTCACACAGCTATCGGCAACCCTAGCTATCAAGATAAGACAACTTCTTAACGATAGCTATCAAGATTAGACGACTGTAGAAATAAAAGTGACTACAATTTCATGAGTTCCTTCCCATGCATTAAAAAATGAATCTAGTCAGAATGCATGGTCAGAATAAGTTGCTACAAGTTTTTAGCAGCAACAATCAATATATATATATATATATATATATATATATATATATATATATATATATATATATATATATATATATATATATATATATATATATATATATAAATATATATATATATATATATATATATATATATATATATATATATATATATATATATATATAAACAGGGGTTTGACCAACACTATACCTTAAGGTTTATTGTGTTTTATTATCGCTAGAAATATCACAACATCAAGACAAGCATTATCATTACATCAATGAATTATAGTTTACAGACAAGAATTGAAAATATAATCTAGTAGGCCTCCCTCTTGTATAGGAAACTAGGAAAAATCACAACAGAGAGGTAATTAGCCCCAAAAAAGAACAAATTAATTAACAATGGGAGTAGGGAATAGTCAGGACGGGTAAGACTAAGTCCTTAATTTAACGTATCCCGAGAAGAAAAAAACTCAGATTAGTGAGAGATAAATAAAAGAAGGTTGGTAGGTTTGTAGTAACATAAAATTAGTATCTTTATATCCGTTCACTCACACAGACAATACAGTGGCCCACTTTCAGATTTGCTTACCAAATGTTGACGCTACATAAATTCCTCGGAATTAAAACACTAGCAGTTATTAAAACTAATCAGTCATATTCAGGGTCAAGTGCAGCCCCAGACTATCCGAAGAGCTGACTGCTATTTTTCGGGGGAGTCGCTGCAATTGAGGCGTTAGTAGTGACTGCCTGGATATTATTCCTTTTCGCTGCAGGTATTTGCTTTGGATAAGTGTTTCTATTGTGGTGGCAATGTCCTGGGCATTAATATGGTAAAATATTGTTCCAGTGGGGTCTAGTCTCATGTGACTATGACACTCGGTGACGTGATGGGAAAAAACAAATGTTAAATGATAATAATCTGCTTTTCGTTGAGGTGGGATCTGAGTATGAACAGCGAGTATTCTTGAATAAATCCGATAAAAAAAACTCCTGTCAAGGGTCAGATGAAAAGTACTGACTTTCTGCTTCAGCAGACTGATAATATATTATGATATGAAAAAAGTTGTATTCTGGAAATGTTCCGTACCAGTTAAAATGTATCTATTATTGTTTGTTTTCTTGATTAGGCTTCTTATCATACATAGAGAAGGTGGACCGCGCAGGGGTCACAACATGAAGATGTTCATAACTATAATTATTTGGATGCTGATAGGAACATCAGATCATTTAAAAAAAACGCTGGATCGCAAGCTTTTGATCAGCATGGATTAAATAGGAAGAAAAATATAAACGCTTTAACAATATTATCAATCCTAATCTAACACACATTTAGGTATGACTTGTTAAGCACGCCCTTATTAAATTAAATTAAAAACCCCCAGTTGTCTAGCTAATCTCATCGCTTTTAACAATAGATATGAACACTGGGCACTTAGAATTTACACATGATGAAATAGAAATAAATTGCGTTCTCTAAATTATCCACCGCGTAGCGTCTATTAATTAATTTAAAGCATCTCTTACTTGGGAAATCGCGAGTAATTAAATTTACGTTTACAGCGGGTAAAATTTGCTATACGTTATTTAATTAACACACAAAAGAACCCAGTGTAATATAATGGAAACACTTTAACCATTAAATCACTCAAAATTCTAATCTATATATTACCGCAGGCACAGAAAAAAAATGAATTAATCTCCACGTATATAAGTAATCCAAATTGGTAGTATAGCTCTTATGATGCGAGCTAGGTACTTTCTTCAAAATCTCTGGCGCTACTGATACCTGAATTTTAAGAGATGCCTATATATATTAAATTGGCTCAATCTCGCCAATGTCTGGCAAAAGTCGCACCTAGAGCGAATTCTTCGGCCAATTCCTGAATCAAAGCTAAATTTTACACTTCTGCCGACCGTATTGCCGCTTCAGCAAGAAATTTATTCTCCGCGTAAACGGTCTTCGTCCGTTCTATTACCAGGTGTTAATCAGAGGTTTCAGATCTCGGCTCTCTCTCTCTCTCTGGAACTTCAAAGACGTCGTAATCTGACAGCCGGTGGCCGCCCCTGGCCCACCTCTTTTGAAAGGAAGACAGTTAGAGATATGAATAGCTGTATCAATAGTGCTTGAAACAAAGACAAGTAGGCATGGCTAAACTAGAAAATAAGACAGGTAGCGAAAGAGGCCTGGCTTACGCGTACTTCACTTACATGTTAATTAGGAAGCGAGGGAAACACACGTGGAATCGAGTTGATTGCAAAAGAATGAGGGGTGCCGGTGAGAATAAAGTGGATCGATCAAGGTTGCTCAATTTTCCTGTCACAACAATGTTGCCAGCTACATGTAAAACATCATTTAAGTCGCTTCTTACGACATGCTTCAAGGAACACTATATTTCTAATTTTCATTAGTTTCCTTAGAAACTCAATGGTGCTACTTGGGAACTTTTTTAAAAATTAGAACCGTTGGTTTCTCTTCGTAGATAACCTAATCAACTGTTTTCTTTGAAAACATTCAAGTAGACGTCTTATAGTGTACGAAGAAGAAGTTAACCTAATAATGACCCTTCAGAGATTGAACACGAAATTTTTTTCTTTAATCAAATAAATCAATAAATAAAAGTTGTTAGATATGCCTAGTCTTTTTGGTTTAGTTTTTGAACCCTGCACCTGAAAACTGGTGTTTGTCGTGTGCAAAGGATACCCGGTTCAATCCATATGGTTTATAATTAGGGTATATAGTGTTCATCATTCTACATAGCTTATTACATTGTCGTTGTTTTTCTTCGCCTAGCCTAGGGTTTCATTACCCTTTTTGTGTCGTGGACATCTTTGATTTTGGTTTGGTTTTTGGTCCATGCACAGGAATATTGGTGTTTGTCTTATGCATAGGATACCCGGTTCAACCCCATGAGGGTTATAATTTACACCTTTGATTATTTGACAAAGGCTATAGACCGTTTTGACAGCCCATTGTAGGCTATGGGTCCGTTCTTGGAAAAAATGTACATAAACGCATAATTAACAATGTTATATTTTACATTTTAGGTTGAGTATTCTTCTTTGATCCTTAGCCGCCGACCGTCAAAGCAGTCAGTGGCCATCACGCCTAGTGGCGTCTTGTAGGGCAACGACAAATTGATTCCACTTTGCTCGGTCGGCGGCCACCCTTCGTACAGTGCCCCAACTCTGGTTCACTCTTTGCATCTCAGCCTCCACAGTCCTCCGCCAGGTTGTTTTTGGTCGGCCTCTCTTTCGTTTTCCTTCAGGGGTCCAAAGCATAGCTGTTCTTGTGATGGCATCGGGGTCTCTTCGGAGGACATGGCCAACCCAGCTCCAGCGTCTGCCAGCTATGATGGTGTGCATGTCCTCTTGCTTGCTCCGAGTAAGCAGATCTTGGTTGGTGATGGTATTCGACCAAAAGATTCGGTGAATTTTTCTTACGCATGTTGTGTGAAAAGAGGACAATTTCGACATTTCCTTCTCTGTAACTCTCCAGCATTCCGCACCATAGAGAAGCACAGAAAGCACACAGCTCTGGTATAATCTTAATTTTGTGCTTGTGCTGTAGTGAGAGGACTTCCAGATGTTGTTTAGGCTAAAAAAGGCTGTTCTTGCCTTATTCTTTCTGATGTTGATGTCTTTGGCTGCCCCGCCGTCTGGTGTTACTATGCATCCTAGGTATGTGAAGGTGTCTGTCTGTACCAGTTGCTGATTCCTTACTGATATGGGCTCAGGGTTGCCCACATTGAGCGTCATGACCTCTGACTTCTTTAAATTGATGTTCAAGCCCACCTGCTGGCTAAACTTATTAAGTCTATCCGTTTTTTCCTGGATGTGTTGATGTGAATGTGCTAGTGCAATGTCATCTGCATATTCCAGATCTTCCAATGTAGAAAATGTAGTCCATCTTATTCCTCTTGGACTGCCCTCTGTAGTTGTAGCAAGTTTAATTTGTTGGAGAGGTTAAGATGTTATAAAGAAAGAAAGATTGCTGTGTATGTGTCAGCCGTGTGAGGTCAAGCTATGTAAGACCCTGAGTCTAATAGTTGATGAAAATGATGATGAGTTCTCAGGGTACCTAACGCTACCTCTCTAGATCTCACACGGTGCTGTATTTTATTTCTAGTGTGTGGTGTTTGATGTGGCTAGTGTCTAGGGAATGCAATGAAATGATGGTACATCAAAACAACATACTATAACACACTAATAGTAAAGTAATAAGTCTGTGGTTTTAGTTTGAACATTAAATCTTCTTTTTTTTGTACAATTTTATTCTGCCTGTCCTGCAAACTCTTTTGGACAGGTCTTTGAAACTCAGGAAAATATATCTTACAACAATGATTAACTAAATTTGGACTCTTTGTCCGATAAGAATAATATTAATATATTGTTCCTGTAGGTGTATTCACATACTGTTCTTTAGTACATAATAGTGTAAGTCATTTATATGAGGGGCTGTTAGTATCATCATGCCCCTATCTTTATAGTTAATTTTGGGGAAAAAACACTTTTTATCCCGATGAACTGTCAGAGTGCCCAGCTAATGGCACATCACCTTATATTCTGTTATGTAGATTCAAACGCCCAACACTGCTCTGCATAGAATATGTCAGCTCACAGAAGCTCCTTCTGGCTAACTGCCGACAGTAGATACTTTCACTGGAGACTTTCTGTCTTCAAATATATTCATCAGGTTTCCTGTCACCGGCTGGTAACAGGAAATAAAACCCTACAATAAAAAGACACCCTGGCCTTTTCACATCTGATTTAGACTCCCATTAACTATTTATACATGATGAGATGGGGTCAGCCTCGTGTGCATACAAGTGCACCAGTCCCTAATTCATATGACTTCACACCCTACTGTGACCACACCTCAGGTCCATATGGCGGATACGCCACACTAATTTTACATAGTTTTCTTCAATACAATAAAGTGAAGTAAACCCATCTCCTTCTGTATGTTTTTCTCTTCTTTTCCTAACTATAAACGTTCTAGGCATGTTGATGAGTGTTCATGGAACACAAAGGCTTTCTAACATATTCTGATCTAATAATAATAATAATAATAATAATAATAACAATATGCATCATTCAAACACAATTCAATGTGAGGACTCGATAATTTTTGCTCCCGGCATGTCCTTCACTTTTCCCAATAGCAGTATCTAGCTTTTTGCAGTTTTAATAAGGCATATTAATAAATAAATCATTCTTACCACAAATTCAATGAAATATAACACAAGTAACGATGACTGGCAAATATGGCCTAAGTTTCTCTGCCGTTGTCCAGACTGTGAGATTTTTATTTATTTTACAATCAACACTTCTGTTCTCATCGTACTTGGGTACAGAAAATTTCTATTCAAATGGCCAAGAGCCTTGTAAGCTTTTGCTAATATCAATTTGGGCTGACCAATGAAATCAGGCGACTACCAAATTTTGAATTTAGTTTTTGAAAAAAACAAAAACCCCAAACATACTATGTGTCCCGTAGTCCATTGGTCAGTCGGCCTTAGCTATTCCGATGCAAAAATATTTTTAGTTTTGGGCTACCAATTCTGCCTCTCCCTTCCTCCTAGTGTTAACCAATCAAATTGAATCACTCATATGCCTCTTTTTCAAAATTGCGTCCCCAAATGTTACCAATAAAATAAGCAGGGACGATCGTCCGTTTGTCACACTGTACTAAAATATATAATATTTCTACAATATCTTAGTTATTAATTGAGCGAATTTCGATATTGAAACATATTATGGGTCAGAAGACTATAACCTATCATCCTATATACGTTTTATGTCCGTCTTTAGTGTCGTTAACATTTTTGTCTTTTTCTATGCATTTTGGGTTTTCTTTTTCTGAACCATAATATTAATAAACTCTATCTTCTTAAATTCATCTAAGTTCTTGTGAGGACTATGGAGGATTTGATATATTGTAATAATATTAATTCTATCATTCTAACCATCCTTTATTCTGCATAACTAAAGTCATTCTAAGTTTTCACTTTCGGTATCGTTCTACCACACTTCCCCTTCTCCCAATAGTTATTTGAATCGTAGTTACATGGTCTAGCCTAATGCGGTGGCGGGTAATAAACAGTAAAGATTTCTCCGCAATAGCCTTCAAACCTCGGTTACTAAGCGACTTGGATACAATACAATGCATTAGTTTATTTTTAGATTCATAAAAAGCATTTGTTTTATTTTTTTCTTTCACTCTCTGTCCTCCCCCTTTTCTATCGCTCTACCAAGCGAAACCAGTATGCCGCACGCAAACTGTTTCATGTCGATTTCAAATTTTCAAGACGAAGTGACGAAAACGCGGGCGGGTTTTGGGATAGGCTTATCATTTCTCTTAGCGCGAATATTTTTTAACATACAGATCGCACCAGGCATCGGTGATGATGTCGGGCAACAAACACGAGCTTGTAATAGTTTTTACTACTTTTTAACTCTTTAGTTAAATATTAATGAAATTTTGATCAATTGTATTACTGATCTCACCACAGTTGTCTGGCGCATCACCCAATCTATGACTGTTAAAAATAGAGTGGTTGATAAGGGTCATCCCTGTCGTACTCCTGTCTTTGCCATTCTGAGCACTGCTCTATAATGTTCCTGAGAGTGAATACATGATCTACACATCTTCTGTTCTTTCTAAATCCTGTTTGTTCTTTCCTCAGTTTGTGGTCTACTGCTTTTGAAATTCTCTGTATAATTATCCTGCCTAGTATTTTGCCTAGTAGGTTGTGTATACGAACCCCTAAAATCCACTCACCGGTCCCTACCTGGCCAAAATGGCTTTGTAAGAAAATAAGTGTGAGCATAATGTCACGTTCGAGATCCTTCTATGAACTATAATATCGCATTTTGGCCTTGTGTTTTTTTAGTATTTCTTTATCAAACTAACTATGACCCCCTTTGCAGGGTAGAGAACCATCGTTCTCGTGGCACTGCACACACGCCAATTAGTGGGTCTGGTGTCAGCTACGCCCGCTGAGTCGGGGAAGTTCTCTGGGGTTGCAAGAAAGCCCAAAACCATTACCCCACATTTTGTTGCAAGGGTAAAAGAGTGAATAACTCGAACCCGTGGGGATTGGAACAAACAAACAAACAAACAAACAAATCAAACTAACTAACAAGTTTTTTTTTTTTTAAATTTCCAAGTATATATAATGGTTCTTTAATGTTGATCTATTTATAAAGATCAACATATACACTACCTTGATCTTTGACTTCAGCGAGGTATATGTTATTATGTAGAGCTCTAGTTAGAGCAGGGGTTCTAAACATTATTTGTGGCAGGAGCTCCCGTTGATTATCTGGTGAAGGATATGCACCTCTTCTTAGAAAAAATGTATATAGCCGAATAATTTTAATGTTTGCATAGAAATAAAACACATACTGTAACAACGAAAAAATCGTTAAGCTTGCATATAGTCATATAGAAATACAAAAACAATCTGTAAAAAAAACACATTTATTTACATGCAAAAATCTACGATAATTTTCAGAGTAAAAACTTTGATGAAAATAAAATTCAAATTTTTAGGTTATGTACACGGACCCACTAGAATCCATTCATGGACTCCCCAAGGGACCATAGATTAAGAAACCATGACTTAGAGACTGCATAAATTAATTCAATCAATCAATACTCTTTAGCTCCCCGAGGAGCATAGGCCTTCGACAAACACATGTCAAGTCTTCCTGTCCCGTGCCATCCGCTCAAGTTCTTTCTATGTTTTCTTCATCATTTTCACCTCTGTATCCAGCTCTCTTCTCCGTGTGTTTTTTGGTCTACCTCTGCCTCTCTTTCCCTGTGGATTCCAGAACAAGGACTGCCTTATAATGCTATCAACAGGTTTCCTCAATGTGTGTCCTATCCATCGCCAGCGCCTTCTTCTCAGCTCTTGTTCCACTGGCACTTGTCTGGTTCTTATCATCAATTCTACATTTGTGACTTTGTCATACCATTTCAGTCCTTCTATTCTACGCAAGCACCAGTTTATAAAAGTCTGTAGCTTTTTAGTTGTTGTTTTTGTTGCTCTCCGTGTCTCAGAGCCATATAATAGCAGTGACTTGATATTTGAGTTGAAGATTCTTATTTTTGTGTTTGATCCGATTTCTCTTGATCTCCATATGTTTCCCAATGCAATGAAAGCTCCTCTTGCTTTTTGTATTCTTATTTTGATATCATTATCTGTCCCTCCAACTTTGTCTATATTACTACCAAGCATTGTGTACGATTCTACACCCTTTAGTGGTGTTTCTTCAAGTTCAATCTTGTTATCATTTATGTATATATATATATATATATATATATATATATATATATATATATATATATATATATATATATATATATATATATTATATATATATATATATATATATATATATATATATATATATATATATATATATATATATATATATATATATATATATATATATATATATATATATATATATATATATATATATATATATATATATATATATATATATATATATTACCCTCAGGAACATTATAGAGCAGTGCTCAGAATGGCAGAGACAGCTGTACATTAACTTTGTTGATTTTGAAAAGGCTTTCGACAGCATACACAGGGACAGCCTATGGAAAATTCTGAGGGCTTATGGAATTCCCAGCCGCATTGTTTCCATTATAAAAAGCCTCTATTCTAACTTTACGTGCAGTGTTGGATCGAGTAATGTAACTTTCGAAGTGAAAACAGGAGTACGACAGGGATGCCCCTTATCAACAACATTATTTTTGACAGTCATAGATTGGGTGATGCGCCAGACAACTGAGGGCAGTCCAAGAGGTATTAGATGGACAACGTTTTCTACACTGGAAGATTTGGAATATGCAGATGACATTGCACTACTCGCGCATTCACACCAACACATTCAAGACAAAACCGATAGACTGAATAAGTATCGCCAGCAGGTTGGCCTGAACATCAATTTGAAGAAGACAGAGGTCATGACATTAAATGTGGGCAATCCTGAGCCAGTAACAGTAAGGAACCAGAAGTTAGAACAGACAGACACATTTACTTACCTAGGAAGCATAGTAACACCTGACGGCGGAACAAGCAAGGACATTAACAACAGAATGAATAAAGCGAGAACAGCCTTTGCTGTTCTCAACAACATTTGGAAGTCTTCCCAATACAGCACAAACACCAAATTAAGACTGTATGAGAGCTGTGTACTTTCTGTGCTTCTCTATGGTGCGGAATGTTGGAGAGTAACAGAGAAGGAAATGTCGAAACTGTCCTCCTTCCACACAATCTGCCTAAGGAAAATTCTCCGAATCTTTTGGCCAAACACCATCAGCAACCAAGAACTACTTATTCGGAGTAACCAGAAGGACATGCACACCATCATAGCTGGCAGACGCTGGAGTTGGGTTGGCCTTGTCCTCAGAAGGGACCCTCATACCATCACAAGAACAGCTATGCTATAGACCCCCGAGGGAAAGCGAAAGAGAGGCCGACGAAAAACAACTTGGCGGAGAACTGTGGAAGCTGAGATGCAAAGAATGAACCACAGTTGGGGCACTGTACGAAGGATGGCCGCCGACCGAGCAAAGTGGAATCAATTTGTTGCTGCCCTACAAGACGCCACCAGGCGTGATGGCCGCTGACTGCTTTGACGGTTGGCGGTTATGGATCAAAGAAGAAGAATATATATATATATATATATATATATATATATATATATATATATATATATATATATATATATATATATATATATATATATATATATATATTTATATTTATATATATGTGTGAATATATACTAGAGGTTCTGGATCATACATATGCCTTTCTCTCAGTAATGATTAATTCAACTATGAATTTGTCAAAATCAACATTTACAAATTTAATGCTCAATTACTTTGAAACAAATGTAAATAAATATTAAATGGTAATTATGAGAAATTATGGTTCATCATAGATCTCGGTTTGGGAAATGAAAATATAGTCTTTTGAGGTGGCCAGCTAAACTAATAACTTAGCTTCCAAATTGCTGAACTGTTGGTGCTGCTGGTTCCGTCACTTTGTCTCTGTGGCAAGGGCACGTCTCCAAAGGATTCTGGAGGTAACCGCTTCCTGTCAAGGCAGATCTTCACCACCCGTGGGATGTAGGTTTCACGTATCGATTTCAAGCTTCGAACCACAGATTAGTACAGCTGGTAACGTGGGTATAACCTCAAATGGTCTCTCCAATCCGTACCACCAACTTTAGAGGGAATAAAAGAACACATTCCGCTGTTAAGTATTTGTTTTCCTGATTTAGATCAGGCGCCTTTCCCCGCTGTCCGTCACCGATTTTTTAAATCAGAATTTATACTCTCCCTGAGTGTATCATATAACTCAGGGGATGTGTTAACAAGATCACCATTCTTTTAGTTGATGTAATGAAAAAATTTTAACTGGACAGCGGCAAGTGGCTTGGGCCTGAATGAACAACTTTAAACATACATACAACTCATTACAAATGATAATATACATATGATGTCATCATCACCCACTTCCTTTCTCCACTTGGAGTGTGGGATTACCTCTGCTTTTGGTTCTTCCGTGAGAACCAGCATGAAGCAATCACCGGCGCTTGCTGTGGTGGTTCATGAGTATATCCTTTTCAAATGCTGAGGTTGTCAGCTTCATATGAATCTTTAACACTCCTAGCTAGTATAAACCAGTAAAATTCAAAGTATAAAAAACTGTATTTAACTTTTAAACTTTGTATTAAAACAAAGTATCCCGTTCAACCCTCGATTTGTTATAATTAGGATATATAGTGTAATAAATTCAAGACAATTTAGTAACTTCTTCCCCCTCCACTCAGTCCAAATAGAGTAAATTAAAATCAAAATTTGGTATGTGTGTTTGTGACCTCCCCTTTCCCAGAAACAAACAAACAATAACAATAAAAAACCAACTAATACAAACAAACAAACAAATGAACGGGAAAAAAAAACAAAGTAAAGTCTCTCATAACTGCCCTGTCGCTGACAAGGTGAAAAGGAGTGAGTAAGCCCAGGGGTGTCTGAGATTACACCAAAACCACCAATTATCTGTCACCATCCACACGAGCACCCCATCGGACTAACCCTTATCCTCACGCCATCATTGATCCTTATATATTAATTTTAGTTCTATTTATATAGCTACTGTTTTACTATATTGTGCAATTCTCTAGGTCTATCTATTCTCAACACCTGTTCCACAGTTACGTATGAATTGCATGCCTGTAAATAATCTAAAGTTGGTTTTCTCTGTTGTTCATACTTCCTACATTTTAATAGGAAAAGCTCTATATTATTTTTTTCTACACACTGTGCACAGTAAGGTTTTTCTATTCTTAAATTACTCATTCCTAGTTGCAATCTAAGAAGTTTCTTATTACTAGTAGTTTTAAGTTCTCAAGATACCTGACACTTTCTTGTTGGAGTCTTGAATAATTTATATGCATGTCTGCCCGTAAGGCTTCCATCCCACTCTACTGTTTTGTCAGTTATTATTCTTTTAATTCGGCTTTTGATCTCTGTTTTACTCATCCTCACATTTATTTGGTTTCTAATATTTCTACTTTTGTTAGCTTCTTTCTCTGCCTTTTCATTTCCTTCTAATCCAGCATGTGAAGGTATCCGAGCTATTAGAACAGAACATCATCTGGAGCTTAGGTAAGTAAGTATTCGCAGTAATATCTCTTCTGCTTTATCTGGTCTACTGTATTCTCGTACGTTTCTTATAGCCTGAACAGCCAAAAGTGTCAGTTTATGTCAACATTGTCAATTTATGAGGAGGGTTGTTGGAGAAGATTTCCAGAGCTTTCAGAATTGCAACCATCTCTGCTGTGAAAAAAGATGTATTATCTGTTATATTATATCCTTTCACGGGACCTCAAGACGCAGCAATAGAGACCGCAGTCACCGACTCATAGCTTGACTGCCTGCGTCAGGACCAGCGAACCAGAGCTGGTCAAGACCGCACTCCACCTCCACGTGGTGGTCCTGGAAACAGTCTGCAGCTGTGCAGTCTGGCTGAGCGAGTGTGGATCGAAATGGGAAGGCAAACCCGGTCCTAAAAAATGCCGTGCAGAAGTCGAATGTGTCGACCAAAAGGTGCAGATATCACAGCTACGTTGTAAACAGACACAACGCAACCACCGTCCTTTTCAGGGCGAACGAAGAAGAAGAAGAAGAAGAATATCCTTTCACCATTTGCCACATGGGAACATAAAGCCCTATCCCCAATAAGCATTCGTCTCCGCTAGATCCGTCCGTGTACACTGTAATACTGTCTTTTGATATTTGTTGAGTATATTTCCTGGCTTTGTTTTTGATCGTTGCATATCATTTGTTTTATTAATTATGTCTGCCAGGTGGTAGTCTGTAGCTGGGTTCTTGAGCTCCCATGGTGGTACCACCAGCTTGTATATACTACTGTTATTAATTGATGCCTTTAGGGCATCCAAGTGCACTAGTTCTTCCATGCATTTCCAACTTGTCGAGTAACTACAGGTATTCATGAACCTATTCTGATTTGTTGTTAACTTATACCTAGTAAATGCTGGAAAATCTGGATGAGTCTTGCCCAACATAATATTAGTCATGTAATTTAGTCTTAGTTCCTTTTTCCGAAGTTTCAAAGGTAGGACTCCTAAGGCCACCTCCAGAGCACCCCTCGATGTTGATCTGATTGCACCTGTCTCTTCTTCTTTCTTTGATCCTTAGCCGCCGACCGTCAAAGCAGTCAGTGGCCATTACGCCTGGTGGCGTCTTGTAGGGCAACAACAAATTGATTCCACTTTGCTCGGTCGGCGGCCATCCTTCGTACAGTGCCCCAACTCTGGTTCATTCTTTGCATCTCAGCCTCCACAGTCCTCCACCAGGTTGTTTTTGGTCGGCCTCTCTTTCGTTAGTTCCTCATCTCTGCTGTGATTTGTCTCAGCTTTCCTGCCTCATTCATGGTTCTGACGTTCCAAAAACCAATTCTGGTTTCGTGTTTTGCGGTCGGGGCATCCGTTTTCATGCCAGTTGCTTCCTTTCGGCTTTCACCACTGTCAGTCATACGAGCCTGAGACTCCGGATGTCCGTCCCGCAGCAAAGTTTTTCCATTTATTGTTGTTTCCGTAACATGTGCGATTTTTTACATAGACAGGGGTGTCGGCCCTGTGCTAAAACCCCCAACCTGGAGAACCAGAGTACCAGCTTTTGTCTGACCCCTACCCACGCAGACCAGTCCAGCTTGGTTGAACCTACCAGGAGTAAATCTCCCACTGGCATAAATCTGGGGATTGATTGCACCTGTAATTGTACACAATGATTGGTGCTGAATTCTATCTAATTTAATCTTGTGACTATGTGCTGCAGAGTTAGACTATGCTTCCATAATCAATTTTGCCTCTAATGAAAAATTTATGGAACATGATTTATGTTTGTTTATTTTTTGTTTTTTTTTATCATTGTGGTAATTTAGTGCTTGCAACCCCATCCATGACCTTCCAAATATCTTAGCATGTTATTTCGTCTTCTACAAGACTCTACCAGTCTATCTGTGTGTTTGTTCCAGTTCAGTTGTTGGTCTAGTATCATTCCTAGGTACCGTGTAGATTGGACTGTACTAATTTGATGCCCATGTAAGTTTATTTCAATTACCTTATTTTTAACAATCCTACCTTTACTGAAGATCAATCCTACTGTCTTTTTCGCATTTAATTGAAATTCTCATTTATTTATCCATTTATATACTTTGTTTTTGAAGATTATAACATAATAATGTTAGATCTTTCCCAGATCTCCATATATAGCAACATCATCTGCGAACTGTGTCAAATTATTTTTGATATCTATTCTTCATTCAAATCATTACCATTATTGTGAGGTTACACACGTACATACACAATTAAGGTTTTGATTTACTCTATTTTGACTGAGTGGAAAAAGGGGTGGGGGGGAGTTACTATATTGTCTTGAATTTATTACTATATATTTCCTAATTATAACCCATGGAGGGTTGAAAGGAATACTGTACTTTATGTAATAATAAATAAAAATAAAATTATTGTAAAATTTTAAGGGGATAAAACTGGTCCTTGAGGAATGCCATTCTGTTGTTCATACAGTTCTGAACTGTCATTGTTAATTAGTACTGTGAAATATCTATCTCGAAGAAAGTTCTTTAAGTTTTCTGGTTTTTAAAAAAAAATAAAAATTTGCCTCGTTTTGGCAAGGCGCGTCCCGTTCAGCCTAGTGGGTTATATTAGCACACTTGTCCAAGTATAAAAAAAACATTTAGGTCTGATGACGTTTATATACATTGTTGAGTACCTTTTAGTATTGTCATCGTTTCCATCGCTAGGCTCGGCAATGACCACGCAAAGTATAAATAACTTTAAAGAAAAAATAATTTAAACTTTATTTAAATTTTAAACTACCTTAAATTAGTAAATGGGTAGGAGAAAAAAATAGAGACGATGACTGTCGCGGCAAAAATTCACTACCAATCCATTATATCTGCCATTTGTCCAAATTTCCCGAGCTTCTGCGATACTTAAAAACACGTGAAAGCAACTTTTCTGTGCAAACGGCTACACTTCAAAGGCGTTTTTGGATGATACCGAATGAATGGATACCTTATAGGTCCTGCACATTATGCATCAGTAGGACATTAGTCGTATTTATGAGCATGAGGAAGTGACAGAAGCATTTGGAGATTTTCGTTCGGCACACTCGATAGCCTAATTCTTCAAGAAGTAACTCACACTCCCCACTTGTCCGTCGACTCGTGACATTTAATAGTGGTAAATATTGCCTGTTATCCTCTAATTAGAAGCCGTAGCTTAAAGATGAATTTACGGTCGTATTCTTAAGGATTTTTAGACGTTAGATTCATTAGTGCAGATGCCTTTAGGAAATACCAGTGTAACTGGACTTCGATGTCATCCAAATAAGTCTCCCACGTAGTTGTTATTGATCCAGCGGCATTTGGGCTCCACCCTCGGACCAATGCCATGTTGTGGTATTATAAAAATTAACGTCGTTAAGGTTTCGTTTATGAGGTTGAAATGAAGAACTGTGGGCCGAGTGTTCAATAGAGCCTCAAAAAAAAAAGAAACTACAAACTTAGGCAAACTAAGCTACATACCTATATTTATATGTGGAGAAGAGGGCCTATCAGTGTTCACACTGTTGTCCGCAGCTTAACGTTTGACATCTAAAGATGAACCAGGAATAAGGTTCTCAATTTTTTTTATAATTAATGAAGAAAAATATCCCGTTCAACTTCTGATGGGTTATAATTAGGATATATATTGTTTTTAATTCCAAATAATATGAACAACTGTCAAATCATTGTAAATAGGAACAATCACAATTGTGCTTATGCGTTAAATTAAAAAAAAAAAAAAAAGGTTCTCAAGTGAGTGAGCAGCATTATGACAGATGGCCTTTTTCACATACTTTTTCCAGAGTCTTCTGTTTCATCAACATTCGTTGATTCAATAATAAAGGTAGGCTAATCTCTGAAGGACTGAGGACTAGAATGGAACTAGGCCAGGAGGAAGACAGCCGATAGGATAGTATGGCGCTCTCTCTTCCAAACCTCTACACATCACGGTAAAAGAGGAACGACTAAGTAAGTAAGTAAATAATGAAGGTTAGGGCTAGGAAACCTAACCTTAATCCTTACCCTTGCGACGTCGGCTGCTTATTTTTATAACGTCGAAGAACATGACCCACTATTGTTCATTTAACCCAGTTTAGGATTCCTAACTGTTATTTCTGTCTCTTTACAGACCCATGGGAATGACACGAGGCATATAAAGTTAGTTGCTTAAGATTATTTATACTTGCAAAGATTTTTTTTTAGTAACTATAACAAATTTGTACATATTTTTGTAAAACATCTTTGTTTTTCAAGCATTTCAGTTTAGTTAGTTCTCTTATAAATACTGACTTAATTGAATAAATTGTATCCAGGCAGATTTGTTTTATTAAAAGTCTAATGACAAATTATTTTGGTCATATTACAGGTCTGCAACTATTGTCTGAAAATGAGAAGCTCTGAAAACTGAACATTTGTTTGTGGAACGTCACTTGCGTGCACAGCAGGATCCAAGCACATCTGAGATGTCAGTTGCATCCTGTTTCCTGTCCATGTGTTTAAACTGCCAAACGCAGTACATTAGACAAGTAGATTTAAGTTCACTGTAAGACTCGATATAATGTGTTTGTCGTGTCTCAGCACTGCTACCAGCCACACGTGTTTGCAGCTCTCAGATATTTTTGTAATTTTTCTGTGATTTTGAATTTCATTTCACTGTGAAGATGTCAAAAAGAGCTGCAGATACCACTATGGGTAACAATGAGAAGAAAAGGAAACATCTCACATTATCGATAGCTCAGAAAGTGAAGTTGTTAGAGAAGCTTGATCAAGGTGTGTCTGTGCAGCGTCTTACTGAAGAATATGGTGTGGGAACCACCACTGTATATGATTTAAAGAAACAGAAGGACCAGCTGTTGAAATTTTACACTGACAGTGAGAACCATAAACTAATGAAACATAGGAAAACATTGCACAGGGCAAAGAATGAAGCTCTTGACCATTTGCTGAGAAAGTGGATTCGACAGCAACGAAGTGAATGTATGCAACTGACTGGTTTGTTGATCATCAGACAGGCTAAAATATACCACAAAGAACTGAAAATTGAGGGTGAATGTGAGTATTCAGAAGGTTGGCTGCAGAAGTTTAAGAAGCGTCATGGGATAAAATATTTAAACGCCTCTGATAAAAAAGGTTCTGCAGAGGATAGTAGCGATGATGATGATAATGACACTGTGAAATCACATAAAAAAATCCCCATAGATGAGCTGGTGAAAATATGTGATCAGTTAATTGGTGGCCTTGAACAACACACATTTATCGGTGAGCAAGAAATTTTGACAATTTATGCAATTAAAGAAAGATTACTTCGGCAGAAACGAATGTTGATGAAACAGAAGACTCTGGAAAAAGTATGTAAAAAGGCCATCAGTCATAATGCTGCTCACTCACTTGAGAACGTTATTCCTGGTTCATCTTTAGATGTTAAACCTCAAGCTGCCGACAACAGTGTGAACACTGATAGGCCCTCTTCTCCACATATAAATACAGGTATGTAGCTTAGTTTGTCTATGTTTGTAGTTTCATGGAAAGTTTTCCCTGCAAATGAATTGTACTAGGGTTTTAAAGATCCGCAGTTATCCATTTCATTTACCAGATGGGACCTCAAGATGCAGCAATAGAGACCGCAGTCAGCGACTCATAGCTTGACTGCCTGCGTCAGGACCAGCAAACCAGAGCTGGTCAAGACCGCACTCCACCTCCACGTGGTGGTCCTGGAAACAGTCTGCAGCTGTGCAGTCTGGCTGAGCGAGTGTGGATCGAAATGGGAAGGCAAACCCGGTCCTAAAAAATGCAGTGCAGAAGTCGGATGTGTCGACCGAAAGGTGCAGATATCACAGCTTAGGCGTAAACAGACACAACGCAACCACCGTCCTTTTCAGGACGAACGAAGAAGAAGAAGAAGATTTACCAGATCATTACTACACAAAATAAAATGGTACACTATTGTTAGAAAAACCCGAGCAACGCTGTGTACTCAAAGCAGGTAAGGTTATAAGTGAAACTATCACATACGTGCAGACATTTATCACATGAAACCATGTTACATGTACTTACTACTGTTCTGAAATCTGAAAAATTATGAATTCCAAAACACATCTGGCTCAGAGAGTTTCATTGGAAGTTTTCCTTGAAAATAAACTGCACTAGGGTATTGAAGATCCTCTACTTATCCATTTAAATTACCAGATCATTACTACACAAAATAAAATGGTACACTGTTATTTGAAAAACCAGAGCAGAGCTGGGTACTTAAAGCAGATAAAGTTATATAGACGAAACTATCACATACATGCACACATCATCCCATGAGAACATGTTACATGTACTTACTATTGTTCTGAAATCTGAAAAATTCTGAATTCCAAAAATACATACGACCCCAAGAGTTTCGGATAAGGGGTTGTGGACCTGTAATATGAGCTTATTGTAGTCAACAAACTGAACTGAAATATCAGAATTGGATACCCACTATGCTACATTCACTGCGGCATGGAATCTCCTTCGAGTACCATTCTAATTGGAGTAGGTGATCATGTCTCTCCACAACCTACTATTTCCAGTTTTGTTTATTGATTCTGTTGTTGACTTCTTGTCTAGCCATGAGGTCAGACTGTCTCCCTTTGTCATCCTGTGTCTCTTTCTTTTATTTTTGTTTCAATCTTTCCTGTTTTTACAGTGTATTTCCAGCTTTCCTCTTCTCATAACATGTTCAAATAAAATGGATTGGATACTAGCTTGTTTCAGGACAACCTCACTACCTGTCCTTGATATTCTTAGCATAAAAAATGGTAATGGTTGTCCTATAGCAGATACTGTTATAGGGGAGTAAAGTGTTAGGGACTTCACCATACTAGGTCCAGCTTCGAGAGGTGGAGTGGCCAGTTCCGTTCCTCGTTGCCTTTGCCTTCCCTACCTCAAGAGCAGAACCGGTTACTCATTTACAGCTAGTGCAGTGGAAGCTTATTCCTCATGTTAGAAGGAAGCAGTCCACTTTCTTCGGGCATGTTATGAGAAATCTGGAATATATTGAGACAGCAGGAAAGATTGATGGAAAGATAGATAGAGGATGACAAAGGGAGAAGGTGCTGGACAGTTTGACATCGTGGCATGGAAAAAAGGCAGCATCAGAATTGATAAACAGTACTGGAGACCGGAAGTTGTGGAGAGACATGATTGCCAATGCCGTCAGGCATGGTACATGAAGAAGTCTTGCACAGAACAAGTACATTTAGTTTATATCGTGTTAAGTGCAGTTGTGAGGCCAATCGACTATAATTAAATGGGCATGCCTAGCGGCCCTTAGGAAAATAATGTACCATATCCAGGCGTGCCATGTGGCTCATGCAAGTCGAAAAGAGTTTACTTATGCATGTGCCATGAATGGCTGAGTGCTGTTTTTAAAATGTCTGTATCATTATACAACCTCATCGTGTAAAACACATTGCTGCTGAAACAACAGCTGCAAGAGCATGTAGATGCTTGGCCCAGGCTGCCTGCATGGGGAGCAGCTACAGTGGTGCTTCCATGCTCCATGAAGAGCAGAAAGGAAAATGTTGGTGATGATGTATGGGTAAGTCATCAGTGAAAAAGTTTGGTTTTGTTTTTAAGGACTATCGTCATTGCACACGGACAACTCCATCAGTGCTCCGATCTCCTCTCTTAGATCACACAAGGAGGATCTCAGCACAATGCACGAACTCGTTAGCCCCGTAGAGGATCCCAGTGTGCGTATATACAGGGATCACACATTCTATAAATATTTTGGATAAGAGTGAAATAGAGTTGTAATGGCAACAAAGAACTGCTATGCTATGGACCCCAGAAGGACGGCGAAAGAGAGGCAGACCAAAGACAATCTGGCGGAGAACAGTGGAGGCTGAGATGCAAAGCATAAACCAGAGTTGGGGGCATGGCACGAAGGATGGCCACCCACCGAGCAAAATGGGGACAGTTTGTTGCTGCCCTACAAGATGCCACTAGCCGTGATGGCTACCGACTGCTTTGCCAGTTATGGGCTAAGGATCCAAGAAGAATGGCAACAAAGAAACTAAGACCTTTTGATGATGAAGAACAAAAGGCAGATGTTCAGTTTTCAAAACATAAAAATTTAAGATGTTGTAATGGATGTAATGGTCTTTATTTTACTTGCCATGAAATTTTTTTTTCCACATCAGAGCTGATATTCAATTCCAAAGAAACTTTGATCCTCAGCTGTCAAAACATGGGAGAGACTGAAGAAGCATGGATAAAACAGGAAATAGATTTTGAGGTATGTGTCTCTTTCACAAATTAAATCATCATTGCTCTTAAACTATAGCTGCTGAGCTTGTCACTCATTTACAGCAAATTCCAGGTTGATTTCCTTGGCATTATCTTTATTGTTAACCAGAGCTTAACAGTTAAACAACCGCAGCTGAGGTTCAAAGATGTGTACAAGAGAGACATGAGGGCACTGGACATAAATCCAGCAATACTGGGAGGATGAAGCTGCCGATCGCATCATGTGGCGATGCTCTCTATGGTGCCTCCTCAGATTGGGCGAACAGAAGCTCTCACAGCAAGCAGAAGAGAGGAGAAAATGTCGAAAGGAACATGAGGAAAGAAAGCAGCTGAGAGCTGTCACCTCTGGGGCACATTCCCAGTCACTTATGACTGAAGGGGCTATTATTATAATCAGTGCCTTTTAGCTCCCAAGAAGCAAAGGCCTTCAGCCAACACAGGCCTTCCTCTTGTCACGTGCCATTAGTTCAGGTTGTTTCCAAGTCTTCCTGATCATTTTCACTTCTGTCTCCAGTTCTCTTCTCCATGTGTTTGTTGGTCTACATCTGCATTGTGGATCTAGGGTTTTCTTGTGACTTTTCTGTCATTCCGCAACTGCTGAGTTGGAGTCGTGAGTTTAAGTTTCTTTCCCGGGCATTCCATTCTGACCCAGCATGCATTAAAAGAATCCTCACATCTGGTTTTAAGATAGCAGCGAGAAAGAGGTGAGGACAGCTTACTGTGCATTCTTCCACATTCATAGGGACTCTCCAGATATGTATAGCTAAACTACTTTACTCTGATTCTGGGCTCTCACATGGAATCATCCTGCACAGAACCACCTCCCAGCTGCCATCTACCTATTATAGGATAGTCATGCACGTAGTAAACCAGGTAAAAGCCAGAGTTAGGTTTGGAGCTCGAGAGATTCCTCCTAGCTTAGTGAGCAATGCTGGGTTCTCTGCATGTTGCACCACAGTGGAAATCATGATGTTGGGCCACTATTTTGTGGCTATTCATTCCCAGACATCTCGAGAACTTCTAGGATGCACTGCGTTGAGGTGCTTCAGGGTCACCAAGAGTGCTCTGGAATTAACACATGATCAGTGTGAATTCCCTTTGTATCCCACATTAAACCGTTAAAAATGTAAAGTTCTCAGAGTGAAGCAGTTTGATTAAAAGTGTAGTTATTAGATAGATGTTCATTACTTTTCTGACTAAAATTATTCCAGTACAATGTGTATTAATTAACATGTGCCATACTGTTGTATTAAGTAATGAAACTAAAGTATATTTTATTTATGACGCCATGAAACTTGAACCAGACTGTAATGTTGTTTTTGTGTTTGGGTTCTCTTGTACAATAGTTAAAGGCAGAAGAATTATATTTTACTTACTTAGTTGTTGTTGTTGTTGTTGTTGATGTTGTTGTTGATGTTGTTGTTGTTGTTGTTGATGTTGTTGTTGATGTTGTTGTTGTTGTTGTTGTTGTTGATGTTGTTGTTGTTGTTTAACTAGGGCTGTTGAGTTTCTTGCTCTTTTGCAGCCAATACCAAGTTGAAGGCACCTTGATAATTATCTACCCTGTAAATCTAGGCTATTCCTGTGGCTCTTCTGCCATTCCGAAACATGTTGAGTTGAAGTCATGAGCTCCAGCTTGGCTTGCATTTAAAGGATCTTCAAATCTGATTCCAAGCTAAGAAGTGCGTGGCATACTGTTCATTCCCCACCATCAAAGGGGGCTCTCCAACTATACAGAGCTAAAATACTGTGCTCTGGTTCTGGGTTTCCTGTCCCAAGGAATTGTTACATCCTGCACAGAGCCAACTGGCCTCAGCTCCAGCCCCTGCCTATACACTGGGTCCATAGTGAGACTTCTCCTCCTGCCTATCACAATCAACTCAGTGGGAGATCCTCCTGCATCCAATCAACCAGGTCAAAGCCAAAGAGTTACTTTTTAGTCTCAAGTGACTCATCTAAGCTTAGTGTGAAATGCTGAGTTCTCAACAAGTTTTACCACAGGGGGAATCCCTGGAAGTGTGTGGATGATGTCAAGAGTCAAAGAAGGTGTAATTAGCCTCACAGACAGAGGTTTGCTTCCACATCTGTATATTATAGCATTGTGCATAGCTGGTGGTCATATAAAGATGACTCCAGATATGCCTCCAAGCATTACTTACTTAGTCGTTCGTCTTCTACTGCAAGGTGTAGAGAGAGTGCCATACTATCCTATCGGCTGTCTTCCTTCTGGCCTGGTTCCAGTCTAGTCCTCTGTCCTTCAAAGACTGTCTAATGTTGTCCTCCCAGCGGACGCTGGGTTGTCCTGGAGGTCTGGATCCCGGGCTCTTAGTTTCCCATACTTAGTCATGGTAGCCGATGAATTATATTTTGGTACTCAGAGACTTGTGAAAACAAATCTTTGCACAATAACAAATGTGAGTTCAGTTCACTAGAAAAGCATTATTATCTCTCTACGGCAAGGCTTCTGAACTATTCTTGTGTCATGGACCCTTTTATTGTCCGGTGAAGACTACGGACCCTCTTTTTAGAAAAAATGTACATAAATGCATAATTTAAAATTTTACATTTGCAATTGCAAGTTATGTACATGGACACCCTAGAATCCATTCACGTGGATGGATAATAGGTTAAGAAGCCCTACTATAAAGAACACAGTAGATCCTCCGATGGACTAAGTGGTTAGATTGCTTTTCTTTGACTAAGTGGTTAGATTGCTTTTCTTTAGCAGCATAGTTACCAAGTTCCGGGATTGAAACCTGGGACTGTCACACTTCAGTCTAACCAGTTGTAAATGGGTACCTGACTCTGCTCTTGAGTTGGGGAAGGGAACCGGTCACCCCACCATCAAAAACTGGACCTTGTATGGCAAAATCGCCAACATGTTACTATTGTCCCAACATTATCCGTGTCCTCAATTATTCTGATACAGTTCTGTTTATCAGGCTGTCGAAGATGGTGAAACTAATATCCCAGATCACAGTGTAAAAGTGAAGCAGGAACCAGGCTGTGAGGTTGGTAAATTATTACCCTTTTTTTTTTATTATTCAAAACATTCAAATTGTAATGTCGCTGTGAATGGAAGTGATTATAGTTATTTTGGTAGTACAGTGGTATTGCTCCAAATAGTTCTCGGGGGGCTCCGGGGTCTCTGAAGAGATAGGGAAAGAATAGAACTACTGCATGTTGTACAAGGCTACTAATATGGGACAGGCTGTTGTGAAACCCTGACAGTTGATGTGTGACACTTCTCTCAGGATGGACTGACGTACAGATTTACACAACATGGATTCGATGAATAAACCCAGCCAGGACGATCCAAGGTTTATTCCAAAGATAAAATACAACAGGGTGAACTGTATACATGTCAGTTCAGGCTTCACTTCCTGACATTCCACGTCTGGCATCTTCAGTCATTGCCCTTGTCATTCACACTGCCCATATTCGTGTTGTCGGCCTTTTCTAATATAAACTGCGTGTGCTTTAAATTTTATCCCCACGGATACCTGAGAGGATAACCTGCCTCAGAAATACACAATTCCTGAATACTATGACATCTTCACACAATTAAAATGGACACCTCGTCCTTCTGTTGGCTCAACCAGCGTCCACTCTCCAACTGACGTCACACTTTCACTGTGATGTCATCCTTATCAACGCAGTTTACTTCTTTCATATAGTCTGCACGAAAACCAAATAGTAATCTTTACACATGCCCTCTCAGTAATAACAGCCCTGAAGAGCCACCATGCTAAAGGATTGAAAGATCTGATAAACTGTCTTGAAAGACTGGCCTAATGCTTCAACAAGTGCACAATCCAGTGGATACCAGCCCATTGCAACTTACCAGGAAATGAGGAGCCAGACAAACTTGCTAAGGAAGGACGAGCCTTACAACAAAATGATATAGAGACAGCTTACGAAATGGCAAAAACTGCTATAAAAGCTACATTCAAGTCCAAATGGGAAAGAGTGCACCCAGGCCATTTAAAAAATGATGCATATCATCAACTATCTAGGCGAGAACAGGTCACCATTTTTCGACTACTCAATGGACACAACAGATTGAGATACCATCTGTACCACAAGGTTCAAACACAACAGAGTTTGAGGATACCATGCTTCTATACCAACAACTCTGACAACCAGTCCACAAGTGGCTCAATTTGGTGTAACAGTTTTTTCTGAACCTGCAGCCTTACAACCCAGCCGGGCAGAATGACAGGTTGAACACCTGCTGCAGTCCTGCCCAACCTACAGCAATGAATGGAGTAGCATATGGCAACAACCCACTTCTGTCAACGAAAAACTGTTTGGAGATGTCAGGAACCTTGAGTTGACTACTGCCTTTATTAGAGTCATTAAAGTGGAAGTCTGAAGGCGAACGAGATGTCAGGAACCTTGAGTTGACTACTGCCTTTATTAGAGTCATTAAAGTGGAAGTCTGAAGGCGAACGAGATGTCAGGAACCTTGAGTTGACTACTGCCTTTATTAGAGTCATTAATGTGGAAGTCTGAGAGTGAACGAGATGTCAGGAACCTTAAGTTGACTACTGGCTTTATTAAAGTCATTAATGTGGTAGTCTGAAGGCGAACAAGGATGAAGAATATAGTCTGCACAACGATAATTGAAAGAACCCTCTATCGGGAAAACCTGAAGTCTTCAATAATTGCGTGCAGCTCTTCAACACAGGCAACCTCATCATGTAAGACAAATTGCCATAGAAACCACTGCAGCAGGAGCATGTGACTGCTTGGTACAGGCTTCCTGCAGTGGTGGCTGCATGCTCCATATGGAGCACCAAAGAAAATCATGGTGATGACAATGGTATCATCTGTCATTGTTTTAAATGTCAAGACTGATATCTGTACAGAAAAAATTGGAAACTGAGTATAGATTTTATGTAGTCTACATTCATTCATTACCCAGTAGAACCCCTAGGAGCATAGGCCTTCAACAAAATTCATGCCCATTCCCGTCCGATGCCATCCACACAATTTTTCTATGTTTACTGAGCGTCCAATCGGTAGAGTGGTTAGAGTGCTGTCCTCGTGGCAAAGGTGCTGGGTTCAAAACACAGTGGTGTCATGCTCCAGTCTACCCAGCTGTAAATGGGTACCTGACTCTTGCTTTTGAGTTGGGGATGGAAAAGGCAATGAGGAAGGGAGTTGGTCACCCACCTCTTGAAGCTGGACCTAGTATAGTGAAGTCTTTAACATTTCACTCCCCTGTGGCAGTATCTGCTATGGAACCTTTTATCAACTAAGTCTCAGCCCGTCTGTCTTATGCCGTCCATTGAAGGTCTTCCAAAATTTTCTGTGTCCCTTCCATGTCTATCTTCAGTTCCTTCGCCATGTGTTTATTTAAGTTTCCCTGTACCTCTGTTACCCTTGGCATTCCAGAACAACGGCTGCCTTGTAATGCTATCAGCAGATTTTCTGAGTGTATATCCTATGTCATTGGGCCTATTCGGTGGCTGCTTACTATTTCAGTAGCTTTTTATTTTATCCTTGTCTTTTTTGTCTTCTTTTTTTTTCATTCTTTGATTTTTGATACATCACTTCCTTTTCTTACAGTTACAAAGCTGTCAAGCTCTACAACACTAGCGATGTTTAAATTTTCTCGTTTGAATTTTTGTTGAATTTGTGTGTGTTGTGTCTTTCTTTCTTGTTGCCTATTATTACTTCCTCATTACTTCTCCTTTTTCCAATCGTTAACTGATGTTGTTTATTTACATACCTCATCTTTCTGTATCTCTCATTTATATAGTTGGTCTTATAGAGTAACGTGACTGATAATTTATTGTAAATCTGGGTTTTTTCCTCCTTCATTCTATATGAAAGAGGTCATGTCCATATTTTTCTGCATTTTTTTTTTGTTAAATTAAAAAAAAAAATTCTGGCTGTTACATTAACTCAGATTGATTGAGAAGCAAGAAACATTCTCAGAAATGTACTTTCATGAATGGGTGCTTGAGCTGAGTGGGGAGGGGGGGGGTTAGTATATAGTTAAAAAGTTAATATAATAATTTCATAGTAACTATTGTAGAGCATTCCATGCAGTCATCCACATAACACTATTGTTAAGAGAGAAATATTCATAACGTAAAATGTTATTTTCAGGAACGAGTAGCAGATGATGAAATAAAATATGACTATGAAATAGTAGGGGACGTTAATTTGAGCCCAGTTGAAGAGGAGAGCACAGCGATTTCCTTGCCACTGACTTTTGAGGAGAATTTACTCTGTGAGTTTTGCTACATTTTTGTTTAATATTGTGATTGAATTTTGTAGTCAGATTTGTCCTATATTTGTTTTTACAAATTGATAGGTCCTCATCACCTATCAAACGTTTGAAATCAATGGATTCCCATCAATTGTATAGTGACAACTTATGAAATGACTGAAACAACCATGAAAACCACATTCTGGTCCGAATGGGAAAAAGAGCGCCCAGGCCATATAAAAAATTATGCCTAACACCAACTTTTGAGGCGCGACCATGTCATCATTTTCCGCCTATGCACTCGACACAGCAGGTTGAGGTACCATCTGTGCCACAGTTACTGGATTGGTACAACAGATCTCTGTACGTCTGGCACCTGCCCCATGACAGCTGAACATCTGCTGCTGTCCTGCTCAACATACATCAGTGAACAGAGTAGCATATAGCAACAATCCACTTCTTTACATGAAAAACTGTATGGAGATGTCAGGAACCTTGAGCTGACTACTACCTTTATTAGAGTCATTAATGTAGAAGTCTGAGGGTGAACGAGGAAGAAGATATTAAGATTAAATTTTTTAAATCAGATTTGTCCAACACTGGCTTTTACACACTGTCTGTGTCCCCCATCACTTGTCAAACACATGAAGTCAAAGAATTCCAACTTGTTTGCTTTACTTAGTGATTAGAACACATGAACTTCTTTACTGCAGATGTTTTCAAGTCATCATTGTTATCTTTTTTCTTCTTGCATCCTTAGCCGCTGACAAATCAGTCAATGGCCATCATGTTCTAGTGATGTCTAGTTGGGCAGCAAAAAACTCTCGCCACCTTGCTTGATCTGTCGCCATGCTTTGTGTGGTGCCCTAACTCTGGTTCATGCTTTTCATCTTGGCCTCCACAGTTCTTCACCAAGTTGTATTTGGTCTGCCTTTCACCTTCCTTCTGGAGTCCATAACATAGCAGTTCTGGTGATGGTGTTAGGGTCTCTTATGATGACATGGCCAAGCCAATTATAATGTCTACCCACTGAGATGGTGTAAATATCTTCTTGATTGCTCTGGGTAAGCAGTCCTTCGTTGGTGGTGGTGCTATCTCTGTTGCGCTGCTTTCTCTTTATCCATAGTTAATATTGTCTTCTGCTTTTTGTTTTTTGTTATCTTTGTCTTAACACATTCACTGGGTCCACTGCCTTTGTCAGACATATAAAGTCTTTGAATTTCTGTACCTCAGAAAGAAGTGAGCAAGTGGTAATCTTCAGACTTAAGCACAGGCCACAACAGATTGGGAAACAATCTATTCAGCAAGCTAATGCTAGGAACTGCCGATGTGTGTAACTGTGGCACCGATAAATAGACTGCTGAACATTTACTTCAAAGGTGCCCAACATATGAGGAACAGAGAAAGCGCTTATGGCCATCACCAGTACCATTCCTGGATAAACTCTACGGAGATACCAGCAGCCTCAGGCTGACCACTGCTTTCTTTGAATATATTCAAGTTGACATCTGAAAGTGAACAAAGAAGATCTAAACTGCAGTGTTCTCATGACATCTATAATACTATTAAATAAACGATATTATACATAATTGTTATTTCGGGTTGAACGATTTCTTCTGATAACAATCACGTGGAGAAGAAACCATGGAGATAGAAATGAAAAGAATGATGTCAAGAAGACAGGGAAAGACCTTGAATGGATGGTACAGGAATGGGGCACGTCTCATGGAAAGAGAATAAAGCAAATAAAGAGACCCTAGAAAACCTAGGAATGAAAAGAGAATTAATGAAGGAGATCAAAATTAGACAGCTAAAATATTTTGGCCATGTAAAAAGACATAACACCGGACACTGAAGACCATAATAGAAGGATGAGCTGAAAGCAAATGTACAAGAGGAAGACGGCGCTATAAATGGGAAGATAACATCAAGAGATGGACAGGAAAGGGTCTGTCAGCGCACCATCAAGACAAGAGACAGAAGACGTTGGAGATCCATTGCAGTCGACCTTTGATGTGAAGATGGCACCTGATGGTGATATCCTCCTTATAATCTGCAGTTCTTGTTACATCAGAAATGTGTATTCTTTGTCTTCTTTCCCCTGTCAACTCCCCAAGGAGCATGGGCCCTCAACAAACCCACATCAAGTCATCCTGTCCCGTGCTGTCAGCTCAAGGTCATTCCAGGTCTTTCTCATCCTCTTCAAGCCTGTCTCCAGTTCTCTTTTCCTTGAGTTCTTTGGTCTTCCTCTACATCTCTTACCCTAGGTATTCCAGAACAAGGACTTTCTGCTAATGCTATCAACAGCTTTTCTCAACGTGCATCCTAACCATCTTTAACATCTTCTCATCTCTTTTTTTCCCATTAGTGCTTGTCTGGTTCTTGTCTTCAGTTCCATATTAGTGATCTCGTCATACTACTTAGACATATGTATAATCTTCATTAATTGGTAGCCCATCATCTGTTCAGATTGTGAAGAATGCAAGCTGAAATACGAAGGAGATTGTCCTGTGCATGGACCACTGATCTATCTTGATAACGCAGAGGTAATTTGTTTTGTAAAATGATGTAACTTTAAGTTACAACGTATAACCCTGCTCGGTGTCATTTCTGGGGGTAATCAGGGTACGCAAGCCGTCATACCTCGACAAGGTATTGACACTGGTGATGGCAGACGTGTAACCCTGCCCGGTGTCATTTCTGGGGGTCTCTAATGAGACAAACAAAGAGTATGTCTGCTGCTACCTCAGGCATTTTGTAAAAGGCGACTAATAAAAGATTGTGCATAAGGCTGGAAGCCTCATTGTTTAAAACTGATTGCCATAGAAACCACTACTGTAAGAGTGTGTGCTTCAGCTTAGGCTTTCTCAAGGGGGGATCATCTGTAGTGGTGGCTCCATGCTCCATAAAAGGTTAAAAAGGAGATTACTATGTGATGAGACTTAACCCTGAAATAAGGATTCAGTTCGGAATGTGTTACGGGTTGGCAACCCAGAATCCCAAATGCTCGGGGGCTGCCGTGTTTCGGTTTTAGGATTTCGCCCAAAGTAGCCCAAATCACCTGAAAATCGACCAAAAGTCGGCTAACTAAACTTTTGGTTTTCAGAATATTTCAGGTTTTTGAATGTTCGGATTCTGGGTTTGAATGCTTGATGCAGGCTTCCTGCAAGGGGCCCAGCTATAGTGGTGGCTTCATGTTCTGTAAGAAGTACAAAGGAAAATGATGGTGACTAGTGCCCAGGTTTCCTAGAAAATGTGGAAAACTTCAATGACTTTTGGTTCTTACAAGTAATGTTACATTTCCTTTGATACATATTTATATTTAATCATCTTACTTATCTGCACTGGCTTCCTAGCTCGGTGGTCCATGGTTCGATCCCCAGTTGAGGTGTAATTTTTTTTTTTACCACACACGGCTCCGGGGTCCACCCAGCCTCATGAATTGAGCACCAGAGCAACTCTGTTAAGGCGGCCGGCGTGATGCTGACCACATCATCCCTAGTGTGCCGATGGTCAAGAAAATATGGGCCCCAACACCATATTCCCAATGTGCCTCGATGGGCATGTAACGGGATCCTTTACCTTTTTTACTTATCTATTAATTGTTTTGATTATTTTGTTTAAATTTCAGAAACACATTCATGTGACCAATACCATCTTGCCTTCTGCCAATTTGAAAAAGCACAAGCTCACAAGAAAATGAGGCATTGATGCAGAAATGAGAATGGAACTGTCAGACATTGTACTTTAAGACAAGAATAACAAAGTGAATGATGGGATTAACTTGGTTGACAGTTTTAGTGTTACAGAAATGTCAAGATGTGGAAACATTGAGTCAGGAATAACTTAAAGTGATACATGTATAGATCCTATTGGCTGCTGCAAAGTTGTTATGGATACTTGTGAGATTCATAAAGATTATCTAGTGGCGCATCAAAATGAAAGATTGAGCAAAGAGTGTAGCAAATTATTTTCTGTGTATGAGAATGCTGACTCATCCAGGGTTCATACAAGTTATAGGTAACAATAATATACATAAGGCAGGGAATTCTTATGCTTGTGGTGTTTGCAGTGTAGGATTGCTCAGTTCATCCATCAAAAAGCACATAAAGCAAGATGGGCCAGAGAAAAGACTTACAACCGTGATGTTTGTGGTGTCGCATTTGTTGAAGACAGTAAAAGCACATGAAAGAATACACACTGGAGAGACGCCATACAGATGTGAGGTTTGTAGTGTGGGATTTATTCAGAGTAGTGATCTATAAAGGAATACATGTAGGAGAGAAGCCTAACAAGTGTGATGAATGTGGTGTTGGGTTTAATCAAAGTAATGATCTAAATAGACATAAAATAATTCATACAGGAGAGAAGCCTTACAACTGTGATGTTTGTAATGTAAGGTTCATTTGAATTGGGGATTTCAAATGACATAAGAGAATAGATGATGGAGAGAAACCGCATTACTGTGAAATTTGCGAAGCTAGATTTGGACACGCTAGTCATCTAAAAACACATGCCAGAAAGCACACCGGAGAAAATGCATACAGATGTGATGTTTGTGGGGTAGAATTTTCTCACTGTAGACATATGAACAGACATAAAAGGACACATGCTGGTGAGACAGTTTAACAGTGTTATATTTACAGTGTAGTTTTTTTCAGTGATGCAAAAGGATATAAAAGTGTACACAGGAGAGAAACTCTTACATTCTGGATGTTGTGACGTGGGCTTTATTGGATTTGGTTGGAGGGGGGCATTTCTGTTGTAATGTTAATGGTTAAGAATATCTGGTGCAATTGGTAAGTTCCCCCGTGCACTCCTGGGGGGGCCTTTGAACAGACAAAGAAAGAATAGGGGTACTGCACCGTATGGCTATGGCATGTCGTACTAGGTGACTAATATGAGGTTGTGCATGGAATAACAACTCGTCATATTATACGTTAAACACCAGACCACAAGGTCTTTTATATGTGGACATGCGTCCTAATATAACCAGTGGACCCTGTGCCTGGATTGAATGGGAATACACCTCGCCACAACGAAGCAAAACTCCTATTTAAAAAAAAAACACCTCATCTCGTAAAACTAATAGCTACAGAAACCACTGCTGCAAGAGCGTGTGAATGATTTGTCCAGGCTTCCATGGAGGCCAGCTGCAGTAGTGTCTCTATACTCCTTAGGGAGCAAAAAGGGAAATAATGATTATTTGCAGTGTAGAATTTGCTGTTTCAGTGGTCTAAAAAAGACACAGAAGCTTACAAACGGGGGAGAAACCTTACAGGGATGAGGATTTTTGTGGCATAGGTTTTATTAGACTTGATGGAAGAGGGGCATTGCTGTTAGTGGGAAAGAATATGCATGGTGCATTGATGTGATTGCTGAGCCACGACAGCGTGGAGGTTTATTATCTAGCTTCCTAGCTCGGTGGTCCATGGTTCGATCCCCAGTTGAGGTGGGATTTTTTAGACCGCTAATGGCTCCGTGGTCAAACCAGCCTCATGAATTGGATACCAAGGCAACTGGGAAGGTTAAAGGCGGTTGGCGTGCCGATGGTCAAGAAAATGTGGGCCTAACACCATATTCCCAATATGCCTCAATGGGCGTGTAATGGGATCCTTTTCTTTACTGATGTGATTGAAGAAGCTGTGCACTGATGTTAATGGTGAAGAATATGCCTAGTGCAGTGATGTTAATGGTGAAGAGAATATGCCTAGTGCAGTGATGTTAATGGTGAAGAATATGCCTAGTGCAATGATGTTAATGGTGAAGAATATGCCTAGTGCAGTGATGTTAATGGTGAAGAATATGCCTAGTGCAATGATGTTAATGGTGAAGAATATGCCTAGTGCAATGATGTTAATGGTGAAGAGAATATGCCTAGTGCAATGATGTTAATGGTGAAGAATATGCCTAGTGCAATGATGTTAATGGTGAAGAATATGCCTAGTGCAGTGATGTTAATGGTGAAGAGAATATGCCTAGTGCAGTGATGTTAATGGTGAAGAGAATATGCCTAGTGTAATGATGTTAATGGTGAAGAATATACCTAGTGCAATGATGTTAATGGTGAAGAATATACCTAATGCAATGATGTTAATGGTGAAGAATATACCTAGTGCAATGATGTTAATGGTGAAGAATATACCTAGTGCAATGATGTTAATGGTGAAGAATATACCTAGTGCAATGATGTTAATGGTGAAGAATATACCTAATGCAATAGCTAGAGAAACCACTACTTTAAGAGCACACAAATACTTTAACGTGGGATTCCTGCTTGGTAGCCAGCAGATGTGGTTGTTCCATGCTTCATAAAGAGTGATGTTAGTGGTTAAGTTTATGTCTGATACAATTATGTCTATGGAGGCTAATATACCTGGTCATTCTTTTTTTTTTCATTATTTCTTTTCACTTCTTATGGTGCATGGAGTCACCAGCACTGTAGTTGGTTCCTTTGCAAGAAGCCTGCACCAAGCAATCGTATGCTCTTACAGTGGTGATTTCTGTAACAGTCTGTTTTACATGATGAGGTTACCAACACCATGCAAAACCTCAAATTAGTCACCTTGTAGAACAGTATGCCTTGTGCATGGGTTTAAAAAGATAAGAAAGAACACATGCTGGATGGAGGGCTGACAAGTGTGTTGTATATAGTAAAGAATTTGTAATGGGTGTGGCTTACCAACAATTTCTGGTAGTGAAAACGGCAGAGAAATGGCAGTGGATCTACCAGGATGATGAACATTCCCTGAAATCATCAAAGTCTCAAAGGTAAAGGATCCCGTTACACGCCCATTTGAGGCATATTGAGAGTTAGGCCCATATTTTCTTGACCAACAGATCACTAGGGGTGATGTGGTCAGCTTCACGCCTGCCGAGAAAGTCTGAAAGATGACCACAGATAGTGCTGAACTTCCCTTCATCAATTTACTCACTTGTTCCTCATCTACCTTGGGTTGTAGAGGTTAGCCAGAGTGAGCGCCATGCTATCCTATAGGCTGTTTTCCTTTTGGCTTGGCTCCAGTCCAGTACTTGGTCCTTCAGAGATTGATGTTGTCCTCCCAGCAAACTTTGTGTCGTCCTGGAGGATTCATATTCACCTGTTGATAGTATTACCAGGCAGGACTTGTTCTGGAATCCCCAGGGTAAAAGAGATAGAAGAAGACCAAAGACCACACGGAGAAGAAACCTGGAAAGGAATGAAGAAGATATGGAAAGACCTTGAGTTGATGGCCATGTACAGGAAGACTTGGCATAAGTTTATTGTCAATTTATGAGGAGGGTTCATAGTCTTTACCTTGATGATTCATCTATTGCAGTGTCATTCTCTAACAGGCGATCATTAATTGTTCTCATTCTATCTCCCTTATCTATATCCAGTGTCCCCACTGTGGGTGCTCTTGATGCTAGTCTGTCAGCTGTCTCATTACCGCATACCCCTACATGACCAGGACAGTAGATCCACACCAACTCCTGCAGATTCAAAGTTTCTATGAAAGTTTTCAATTCATGTCTTAGTCAACCATTTTGAACCTTTCAAAGTATGGACTCAGAGTCTGACATAATGACTGCCTTTGTTACTGAAGTTTCGGTTAGACACTTTAACCCCTTAAGGCCCAAGAGAATCTATAATTGAAAGCTAAATTTTATACTTAACTCATGTTTCTAAGACTGAATACGCATTTTAGAATGTAACTTTCTATAAAAATTTGAAGGCCGTTCATTTGCTTATGAAATAACCCAAATTTGACCAAGTGGGAATTAATACTTGTTTTATTATAACACTATTATAGAGTTATATATGCTGGGTCATATATGGGCCGCTGGGCCTTAAGGGGTTAGGGCTGCGGTAGCTGCATCTACCTCCATTCTCTTTCTCTCTATCCCTCTCTTTCTATGTGCGTGAATGACTATGAGTAAATGTACTTGTGTATGCTCAGTTTCTGATTGTGATGATAATATTAATTAATCCTGTCTGAAGTTATTAATATTTTAATTTTAATTTGTAAAATGCTGAAAATTGTATTGCATTTGCAGGGCAGAAATGTAAAAAGGCAATTATGCCTATTTCTTTACCCTGATGAAATAAAGATTTCGTTCGTTCGTTCATTCCATTCTCATGCTGGAAGTTGTTATCTTGTACACCCCGCTATGTTCGGTGACAATTCTGCCCTTTACCATAGCAGAGAAGCCCCAAACTGATTTCTCACTATGGATCACAGACCCATCTGTATACACAATGGAAACATTATCCCTGGCATGATCATGGATATATTGATACAGTCGTCTCTGTTAAGATGGAGACATTTCGCAACTTGAGGTTAGGGGTATGTAATAAAAACAGCAACAATCAGAACGGCCAACGTCAATATCAAACGACGATCATAGTCCTCATAGACGAGCTTATCATTTCAAATAATATTTCTTTAATGCACAAATACATTGACACCTCCTTTGCTTTATAACGATACTCCATGAGTCAAGTACAATCATATTCATAACGTACAGTCCATTTTCACACACATGTCATCAGTATTATAAATTCCAAACGGCGTTTACCTATTTATGAGCTTTGTTCAAGACACTTTTGTATTGCCCATAAATCAAGGCAATTCTCCTATAACTATATAAGGGAGCCGCGATAGTGCAGTGGTTAGTGCACTGGCTTCTTAGCTCGGTGGTCCATGGTTCAATCCCCAGTTGAGGCGGGATGTTAGACCGCAAACGGCTATGGGGTCGACCCAGCCTCATGAATTGGGTACCAGAGCAACTCTGGGAAGGTTAAGGCGGCCGGCGTGATGCTGACCCTGACTACATCACCCCTAGTGTGCCGATGGTGAAGAGAATATGGGCCTAACACCATATTCCCAATATGCCTCAATGGGCATGTAACGGGATCCTTTACCTTTTATATATGATTCCTCGTATCAGTCCATTGGGACATGTTCCATTAATCCGAATACAGGAGATTATAAATCCATTCAAACACAATCCTACACTCCAGACACAGCCGTCTTCTATATACTTGGTAAACACACTGCCCCAGTTACTAATACAAACATGCTCATGTCATAAGCGCAGATACGCAAACAATTCAAACTCAGTCATGCCTTTTTGTGCAGCATATGATCTCAAAAGAAATCAATCTATATGGTGCGCAAAAAGATTCAACATATATGATATATGAAACAAATTTCAAAATATGGCAATAACTGCCATTTGACAAATAAGTTTTTATTTTTGATGCCCAGTGACATAATCTAAAGTAGCCAATGATCTGACGTTACGAAAAATTGCTGCCCACTATGACATAATGTGTTGAACAAACCTTGATATAACGCAGCGTGGTACAACTGCAATCCCGTGGGCAAATGTGGCATGCGTAAAATCTTTTGGCCCGCGCTCATTCAGAAAAAAAAAGTATTTCTTTAATTATATGGTATAATTAATACTTTGGAGTTTAGACTCAAAACGTCTGGTGCAAAGCAATGCTTTACTGCCTACAGTCAGCATCCGAAAGTGTCCGACTGAAATTGATATCGAGACTCTGGTTACAGAAAATCCACACCCCCAAACTTCCCATTAGGACGTAAGAATAAAACTAAAATTATTTCAATAGAAATTCAATTTTCATTTCTATTGTATTTTATTTTTAATTTCGCACTTTTCTATTTTCATCCAGTTTGCACTGAGCTTTTATTTTTAATAGGAGCCGCAGTAGTTCAGTGGTTAGTACACTGGCTTCCTAGCTTGGTGGTCCATGGTTCGATCCCCAGTTGAGGTGGGATCTTTTAGACCGCAAATGGCTCCGGGGTCGACCCAGCCTCATGAATTGGGTACCAGAGCAACTCTGGGAAGGTTAAGGCGGCCGGCGTGATGCTGACCCTGACCATGTCACCCCTAGTGTGCCGATGGTCAAGAACATTTGTGCCTAACACCATATTCCCAATATGCCTTAGTGGGCGTGTAACGGGATCCTTTACCTTTTTTTTTTTAATTGAAGTATAAATTTTTTGTTATGAATGGCCAGCGAACTTTAAATTTTTAATTTATGTGGCCCTCGGAGTAGAATAAGTTGGACCACCCTGGTATAGCGTGTTATGCAATATAATGCCAGGTCATTTTTCTCTATTTCGATGTTTGTTTCATATAAATTAGCTGTATAGGGGTAAAGAAGTAACTATTTTAAAATAAAAAGTGACTTACACCGAGTTTCAGTTGTCATATTTAGTTGCTTTCTTCATTGTAGTCTTTTTCTGCATGTGTCTTTTATGTGACCAAATATCTGACACTATGAGCATCACGTTTTTATGTTTCATATTTGCTTACATATGCTCATTCAATGTAATTATAAGTACAGTTATATATGCCATGTTTCTCATTATTGTTTCATCTTTTTTTTTTAAGAGTATCTCATTCAACCCTTGATGAGTTATAATTAGGATATATAGTGTAGTACACTCAAGATAATAAAATCTGATTTCCGATATCTAAATATAGTATCTTCTCCCCGATCTTTGACAAGTTGGAAATGCATGGAGGAACTAGTATGCTTGGGTGCCCTAAATGCATCAATTAATAACAGTTGTATAAACAAGCCAGTGGTACCACCCTGGGAATTCAAGAAACCAGATACAGACTACCACCTGGTAGACATAATTAATAAAGCAACTTATATGGAGACAATCAAAACCAAAGCTAGGAAATATATTAAACAAATATCAAAGGACAGTATTACAGTGTACACGGATGGATCTAAAGGAGAAGATAACAAATTGGAGATATGAATTTATGTTCCCATGTGGCAAATGATGATAGGATAAAGTATAACATAATACATCTATTTTCACAGCAGAGATGGTTGCAATTCTGAAAGCTGTAGAAATCTTCTCTATGAACCCTCCTCATAAATTGACAATATTAACAGACTCACTTTCCGCTATTCAAGCTACAAGAAACTTATGAGAATGCAGTAGACCTGATATAGCAGAAGAGATATTACTAGCAAATACCTACCTATGCTCCAGAGGATGTTCCATTCTAATAGCTTGGATACCTTCACATGTTGGCATAGAAGGAAATGAAAAGTGGATAATGAAGCTAAGATAAGTAGAATATAAACCAAATAAATGTGGGAATGAGTAAAACAGAGTTCAAAGCTTAAGAATAGTAACTGAGGAATGGACACTAGTAGAGTGGGAAGGAAGCCTGAAGGGCAGCATGCATATGATGATAGGAAACTCTATAGAGGGCGATACAACAGGAGGCAATCTGATCATCAGATGTAGTACCCCCCCCATCGATCAAATTGTCACCAGAAGGCCTACTACTGATACCATAGCATCATTCATGCTAATAGTTATCAGTTAGATTAGGAAGAACAGTTACGATGTTTTATGGAAATAAAGACTAGAGTTACGCTAGTATCAGATTGAAACTGAAACCAGTCAAAACTAGGTTAAATAGTGACTCAACGCTATCTTTTGGCGGGAGTTGCTTAGCAACCGATGATGTAAATCGGAATAGCCGAGACCCTCCATCGTAAGCATATGACACCCAATAAAATAAATAAAGAAGTATTAGACTAACCAACCAAAAGGTAGTAAAATCGTGCACCACTCTGCGATTGCAGATTTCGCATATCCGAAGTCAGTTAATCCAGAAAAGCCAGTTTGCACGCGAGCTACCTAATTCTGGTCTAGAGAATCTATCAAGATATCAAAACTCTGATGTGAATGCAGATTAATTTTTTCCTAGTTGGGAAATCATTATTAAAAAAAAAAAAAAAACCGTAAGCCAGCGTCTTGATGAACTTTCATTTTTCAGAATTAAAACCTAGTGTCCAAGGGTAAACCCCGAAGATTAACCAGGGACGAGTTATCTTTGCTTTAAGACTTTGTTATAAGTTTCCAGCAGATAGTCCCAGTGATTCTGAATCTCGTGACACTGTCACTCCTACCACTCTATCCCCCTCTCTCTATTATAATGCTCGCGAACCCCCACCTCCCCTATTACACTGAGTGAACAGAAGAGGAAGAAAGGAAGAACTGTATGTCTCTCTCGCACACTTTCTTTCCTTCTCTATATATGTAATTAACGTGTGTTGGAAACGCAAACACAACAACATTTATTGAATTACTTAAAGGTAACACAACATCCAGTTACAATAATACAAATGCAATAATATCTAACATTAACTATACCTAGAAAAGAGAATAATAGTTAATGCAAAAAAATTCCCAAACTAATCTTAAGTCTATACTACGTGATGATGATGATGAATTTAATCTAATCCTAACTACTACCAAAAAGGATATCTTGTTTCTTGCTGACTGTCAATAAAACTCTGGGTATTTGTATACAATGGACAAGTCTTTGTCTGCATTCAATAACACTGGACGGTCCGCTCAATTTCCGTCAGGGTTGTTGGCCTGTTCTTTTGTTCTTCACAATGCGAGTGTTGACACTGCCACGAGCGTCTGAGGTGGCTTATTCATAGGTTGTGTTGAACGCAATGTTAGGCGGTAGAGACTTCGTCTGGTATGCAGAAGTCCTTTTGTTGTGATATTTTGCTCATGTGGTGATGATGGTGGAAATATGTTATATATTTGTATTGAGTGGCACAGCAGGTTTACTTGGAGAAGCTGTCCATTACTGTAGGTAATTTAATATCTCAAGAATTTTCTCCGCACTTGTTGTAAAAAGACTCTTTTACTCATCGTAGATCAATAAACTTGCACTTGTTGTAAAACATCGTCCGTATACTCATGCAACTTCTGATCCATAATTCACGTGGACAGCTCTTTGTAATTCATCCATTATTATAGGTAATTTCTGATTACTTTTCTGTGTGGGTGGTTGTTAGTAGAAAGTGTCCTTTGCCGCCTGGCAAATTCCTTTCTAAACACCCCCGTTGGTTGTTGGTAGGTTTGTTGCCATTAAATATCTATGAGATACGTGTCGTCGCAGTATATCTGGTGGGCCCTACTCATTTGCTTGTCCCGTGACCCCATGCCAGCCAGGGTAGTAAGATCAAGGGCTGAGTTATCTCAAAGAGTCCCTGTCTGTACCACTGCGATGGATGAAATGATAAAGCCTTATAAGTACCCCGTAAATCTATCTTACGCATGTGGTTTGTTCTGGTATGTGAGATCTTATCACTATAATGAGTGACTGCGCGGTGTTTACTGCACTGTTTACCGGGTAATGTAAGAAGTAAAAGAAAAGTGTCTTGTATTTACTTTGTTATGGTTATTGGAAACTGTGCAATCTTATAAAAATAATAATTCTCTGTAAGGTGTTTATTGTAACCTGTATTTAATAGTGTAAAATATATTCTTATGGTAAAATGTGACTGGTACAGTATTTACAGTGTTATATTTATGGAAAATATGTATATATACAACTGGACTTAAAATGGATGTATATTAAAGATGTACAAACTATAGTACACTAACCTTGGTTTCCATATAAAGAAATCACTGACTTCATGTCCTGATTCTTCCTCGTGAAATATAGAAACAAATCGGGTCTGGCAGAATGCTTTCTCTTAGCACTACTGAGAGACGAACTTCACTGGCTTATATCGTGTCCGAATGGCCGCTGGCGATTCCCTTGTTCTCTGCTGATGTCATGTGAAGTTCCATTCATCCTTACTTTAGTCAGACAACCAGTCCCCATTACTGTGTAAAGTTTCTGTAATGTTTGGCTTTGATCACATTCGTGTTTTGCTTCGTCCAGACAGTCAGTCTGATGTCTGTGCCGTGGTTAATAGTCTTTCTATTTACTCCTTTCATGTTTATCTTCGTTCAGACTTTCGGTCTCCATTAATCCAATATTTCTTTGCTTGTTCCATGAGATCCGACTGAACACAATACTCATTGTAAAGTTGCCTCGCCGATTTGTCTCAGACTGCCCATTATGTTCTGTTACTAGCCAAAATAATACTTGTGTATTACTGGCCTTGGGTAAACACAACCGAGACGTAGTGGCGATTACTCCTAATTGTACTTCGATAGTCTGTTGACCTAATGTCTCATTGTTGTGAAAACAGTCCATGCAAAATTTGTGGCTTTCCCGGGACTTAACTCTTTAAGTCCCAATTGACTTTATAAAGCCTCAGCGGTTAGACGCGCTTGACCCAATCGACTTTAAAAAGCCTTTAGTATATGTGCCTGTTTGATACTGTTTCTAATTATAACTACCCACAAACCACCCAAAACGTCATTTCCGACTGCAAGTACTTTCTTTTAAAAACCGCACGTGTTTAAGAGTGAACGTGTTTCTGTTTTGAGATATTTATTTTAGATTTTTAAAGCGATTTTTTTAAGCGCATATTTTCTAACAAAAAATGGCCACACCCACTTCTTCGAATGGTAGGCCCAAAAGATTAACGTCAGATCAAGCTCGTAAGTTATTTGAAGAAATTTTTGAAAGTGATTGCAGTATGTATTCACAGGATAGCGAAAACTCTGAACCTGATATCGATTCATCGGAAACCGAGGATGATATTGATAGACCTAATGGAAGGTCTGGTGTCGATAATGAAGTTATGGATACAGGAGCATGTAATCAGACTGCAATAAATTCAGATAATATATCCAAGCCAAAAAAGAATCAGGAGGGATGGAAATAATGATTTTGTTAGTAGGACTAGGCCTAATACAAACAACGCGGTTTGGCATTCGGTCACCACTGGAGAAACTAAAGCAAATTTTACTTTTCGCCAGACAAGACAGAACATAAATCCAGGTCTGTATAGTCTGCAAACACCTCTTGATTTTTTAAAATTTTACATGGATGATGGTGTTGTTAGCACTCTGATAACCAGCATTAATTCCTATGCTGCAAACGTTGTTGAAACAAACAACCCACATAGAAAGTATTCATTGTTCTCTTCATGGGCACCGCTGACTTATTATGAATGGCTCAAGTTTACAGCTGTAATGATTGCGATGGGACTGGATCGAAGACCAAAAATCAAAGACTACTGGCGCACCGCAGGAAATTTTTTATACACCTTAGTACCACGAGATGTTTTCGAGAAACCGTTTTCAAACTATTTATCACAGTATGCTGCATGTTTGTGAACCAGAAGATCAGGACGCAGCTAAAATTTAGCCATTTGTCGACATGCTATTGACCAAATTTCAGAATGCTTTCTATCCATTTGAAGATGTTTGTATTGATGAGATGGTTATAGGATGGAAAGGTAGGTTTAGGCACAAACAGTTCAATGCAAGCAAACCTCACAAATACCATATCAAAACATTTGGACTTTGTGATTCAGCTACTGGCTATGTTTTCAATTTGAAAATTTATTTTGGAAAAAATACAGCCTATGATCCTAGTTTAGATCCCAGCTCTGCTCATGCCGTGAAAGTATTCGGCACTCTTTTGAAGCCACTGAGATCAGGACATCATATTTTTGCTGATAGATTTTATTCATCCAAAGCTCTGATTGAATATCTGCTTGCACACAGTTATAATTATACAGGAACCCTGAATGTAAACCGTGTCGGTTTTCCTCCTGAAATAAAAAATCTCAAGATTGGCCATCAAGAGATGAAATGGTTTTTGGACTTGGAAAATACAACATTGTGTGTTGCCTGGAAAGATAAAAAAGCAAAAAAAAAAACCTGCATACTTGTGTCAACTAAATCAGCCGTCACAACGGTTGAGAAGAGCAAGGGTCTAAACAAAGTTACAAAGCCAAAGGTAGTTCATGACTACAATATGTGTATGAATGGCTGCGACCGGATGGATCAAATGGTTGGTTACTACAGTATTCACAACCGTAAAACCAGAAAGTGGTGGAAGAAGATTTACCACTGGATTATTGAAGTGACACAGGTAAATGCCCACATCCTATACAATTTGTGTCAGGAAGGTGCGACAACAAAAAGGAAGCTCACACTTCAAGATTTTAAACAGAGTTTGATTGAGGATCTGTCGAAAGAAGCTGCTCAGCTGACACCAGGCGGTGTAATAGATTGTCCACCCAAAAATTCTAAACACTCTATGAAAGGAAATGAAGTGGAACGGATGATTGGAGCCAGACATCTAGTGGAATATGATGGAAAGAGCAGAGCCTGTGTTCATTGTAGCGCCAATGGAATTTGTCGCAGATCAAGCTATGTGTGTATAGGATGCACTGGCAGACCCCACCTTTGTACAAAAAATTGCTTTGTAGCTTATCATAAGCAAAAAAATATATAGGGTATGCCTAGATATGAAAGAGCTTTGTAAATAAAATTTTCTTTTCCCTTTTTTTGATGTTTGATAGGGCCTACCATTTGAAATTTTCATTTTTTTTAAATGCTCGGGACTTTTTCTTTGTAAATTTTATTTACTTAGGATTTAATTATAAAATAGTGTTTATACATAGGCCTCTAGTGTTAATGTATTTAGAAAAAGTGATCTTTTGTGATTTCCTATGGATTTTGTGCTTTCCTATGGATTATGATTATGTGTTTTCCTATGGATAATATCTTCAGAAGAGGAGCAGCGCGGCAAGGTAAGAATATATCTATTTCTTTCAAATTTACCTGCTTCTTATTCAGCCTCCATTTTGCTTTACATTTTACTAACTAATAAGTTTTATTGATAAATTTAAATTATGCACAAGATGCAGTTACTAACAATTATTCATTTGTAAATTATAATTCCCATCTTTCTGATGTATAAACTGAAATTTCCTCTTTTTTACAACAATATGACCTGTTGTTGTAATTTGTGAAATTAACAATCTTCTGAGTGTTTATTGATTAAAAACTGATTGAACTTTGTTAGAATACTTCTGTTTGAGACATTTTGAAACTTTACACTTGGATATTCTCATGAGGAACAATTGTAGAAGAATTTTAATGAATACTTTTAGTCTAATTTTGCACCGGCTTCTTCTTTTGTCCTCCATTTTACCTTGAATAACTAATCATTTTTCAATGAAAGCTTTTATACTTGTAGCACAAGAGTAAAGTACATCCAATTACCTTCAGTTTCATATACAACAACAAAGTTATTTAAACATTTGAACATTTTAAAAAAATTAATTTCCAAACAACAACTAAAAACACACACAGGGTTGACAATTTCCTCTTTTTTACAACAATATGACCTGTTGTTGTAATTTGTGAAATTAACAATCTTCTGAGTGTTTATTGATTAAAAACTGATTGAACTTTGTTAGAATACTTCTGTTTGAGACATTTTGAAACTTTACACTTGGATATTCTCATGAGGAACAATTGTAGAAGAATTTTAATGAATACTTTTAGTCTAATTTTGCACAGGCTTCTTCTTTTGTCCTCCATTTTACCTTGAATAATTAATCATTTTTCAATGAAAGCTTTTATACTTGTAGCACAAGAGTAAAGTACATCCAATTACCTTCAGTTTCATATACAACAACAAAGTTATTTATGCATATGAACATTTTAAAAAAATTATTTCCAAACAACAACAATAAAAACGCACTGGGGTGGCCATTTTTGCTTGGGCCAAACCCACTTTTTTGCTTGGGACTGAAAGAGTTAAGCAGACCACTGTCTATTTTGGACAATGGGTTTTCACCATTGAATGCTTTCTCGTGCCTTATAAAATTTATCGCCAAAATATCGGCAATAGGTTTTAAGAATTTAAATGCAGAATTACTCGCCTCTCGTGACACCTAGTTAGGCCAGAAATGCCTAAATGTTGGGAAAACGATCTGAAATTATAAGAAATGAAAACTGAGCTCTCTAATGTCAAATTAACTCAAGTCATACAAGAGCTAGAGGCCCGGATATAAGTTACCCCTATGTTGGTTAAACATGAGAAGCATAACGAAAAGGAACTAAGTAAAATATTTGTACCAAATGTGGATTGAAATACAAGGAGGAAGAATAAATGTATATCAAGACACTACTTTTCATGACGAATTGTAATTGTATGCAAATGACTTTGTGGTAATTTCATAGGAGTTAGGGTTAGTATTAGGGTTAGGATTAACACTAACCCAAACCCTAAACCTACACCCGTGTGTTACCGGGGCCCGAAAGGGGAGCAAAGAATAGTAACACTGCACCCTACCACGCATGTCGTAAAAAGCGACTAAGGAGGGTATGGGCATGGGGCTGTTTACCCCATCCCGTAAAAACTTCGCACAGTGGGCTGATCACCTGCTTGCCAACCAATCTGATTACGGAAACAATGATAGATTGTTTGGTCTGTTTTTGTTCCACAAAGACGCCACTAGGCGTGGTGGAAACAGCGATAGATCGATCAATTTGTTGTTGCCCTAAGACGCCACTAGGCGTACTGGCCACATACTGCTTTGTCGATTGATGGCTAAGGATGGAAGAAGAAGAAGAGAAACCCTAAACCTAACTGCTACGAAAGAACACTAACTATACATATTCACTGCGGAGCAAAAAGGTACGAGTAATAGGAAATTACCGTTTAATTATTATTTTTTTTTTTTAATTTAATGAAGATAAACAGAAATCCCGTTCAACCTCTGATGGGTTATAATTAGGATATATATTGTTTTCAATTTCAAATAATATGAACAACTGCCGACATGAGAAAGTGGCATCACATTTGAAAATAGGGATACTCACAATTGTGCTTAGGCCTATACGTTAAATAGAAAAATAAAAAACAAACAAACAAAATCAAGAAGAAACTATGAACAAAAATAATATTAAAGTGGAGGGGTGTATAGGCCTGGTGGTTCTAGTTATATAACGGACTTTACCAGATATTTAATTGACTTTCATCTGTTTAAAGTCACATGCATTGTAAGAACAGCATCAGACCTTCACATTCCCAGCCACTATATATTAACATGTGTTCGTGTTAAATATTGTTTGACTATATTATGCAGTTCCCTAGGTCTGTCTATTCTCAACACCTCCTCTATGATAGGAAACTCTTTACAGGGCGATACAACAGGAAGCAATCTGATCATCAGAAGAAGTCCCCCCGTCCGACAAGTGTATTTATAGGTAAGTTGGATGCTTGCAAATAATCTAATATTGGTATTCTTATTTGGTCATACCTCTTACACTTTAACAAGAAATGTTCTATATTATTGTCTTGAAGACATCCTGCACAGTAAGGTTCTTCTATTCTGAAATAGCCTTTTCCCAGCTGTAGTCTGAGAAGTTTCTTATTACTGGGAATTTTCAATTCCCTAGATATCTGACATTTTCTTGTTGGAGCCCTGAACATCTTATATGCATGTCTTCCTTTCAGATTTTTATCCCACTCTGCTTTCCATTCATCTGTTATTAAATCTTTAATTAAGCTCTTAATTTCTGATTTACTCATCCCTACATTTATTAGATTTTTATCAGATCTACCTTTCTTGGCTTCTTTATCTGCCTTTTCATTTCCTTCTATGCCAACATGTGAAGGTATCCAAGCAATTAATACTGAACATGTTGGCATAGAAGGAAATGAAAAGGCAGATAAAGAAGCCAAGAAAGGTAGATCTGATAAAAATCTAATAAATGTAGGGATGAGTAAATCAGAAATTAAGAGCTTAATTAGAGTTTAATTAGAGCACGAGCAAGATAGAGCAGAAACGTAGGCTACAGAAACTAAGCCTGTGGGCTAATCAAATCATGTCCAACTACACTAATGACTTGCGGGAATTAGAACAATGAACTCTGTTCACGGTAATATTTATATTTAGCGCCCCCCTGGCATTCGTCCTGCGTTGTTGAGTGAGTGACCTTTCCGCAAAGAGGTATCGATGTGTAAATAAACATAATCGTGTCCCAAAGAAAGACTGCGAAAGAATATATAATAGTAGTGCGATACTTATCAATTGGAAACCCACTTCGATACCCCGCGAAATGCCCGGAACAAAAAATTGTAAAGGGAGATAACTCTAAAATACCCATTTCCACTACGGATCAAAAACCTACGAGTAATAGGAAATTACCTTTTTTTAAAGTGCTATATAAACTTATAGAACAAATATTTACATCCAGTCCAATATTATATTTTAAAATCTTACCACGAGACATGCTTTTCAAGGTGGCCGCTGCCGTGGCGTTATTCAATGCATACTTCAGGGGCAAGGGGGACATACCATATGCACATAATTAGCGGAGAAAAAAAGCTCGTGTTTACATACAGTAACCAGGAAAGTGCCAAAAAATTGTGAGAATTTGGATATTTCAAATATAAATACATCATGTATAATTCTTCAGATCAACATAAAATGGAATTAATCGGAAACAGGCATCTAAACGAAACAAATGCACAACACAATTTTGCACGGAACTCTCTTAAACAGTGTTACCAACTCGGAAAATAGTTCGTAGCTTGATGATGTTCGGAATGTTAGCTAGATTGATTCTTCTATTTGGGACCGAAGACGCAGCAAAAAAGATGAATGCAGTCAGTGACTCATAGCTTGACTGCGTCAGGGTCAGCGAACCAGAGCTGACCAAGACCCTACTCCAGCTCCAAGTGGTGGTCCTGGAAACAGGCTGCATCACTGCAGTCTGGCCGAGAGAGTAGGGATCGAAGAGGGAAGGCAAACCCGGTACCAAAAAATGCCGTGCTGAAGCTGGATGTATCGGGCCGAAAGGCGCAAATATCGCAGCTTCGCTGTAAACAGCGACACAACGCAACCAACGTCCTTTTCAGGACAAACGAGGAAGAAGGAGTAGATTATTGTTCTATTTACAATAACACTAGTCAACAACCAAAATGTACCAGAAATGATAATAGCTGATCTTAACTAATTTTGGTGTGCTGAAAACGAAAATGACATTAAAAATTGTTGATTGGCTCTAGTTTTCAAGATGTATGCTACTAGTTTATTTAATTACGGTCAATTTATATATATATGACATAACTGTTGTGAGCGATTGCATAATTTTTTCTAATGACCATTAAAATGTAACTAGAAGTTGATGATGCAATCCTACCTATGATTACATCACCTTTGTGTATAAATATCTTATCTCTGATAAAAAAAAAAAATTTGGGACCCAAAGATGCAGCAATAGTGAATGCAGTCAGCGACCCATAGCTTGACTGCTTGCATCAGGGTCAGCGAACCAGAGCTGACCAAGACCCTACTCCACCTCCACGTGGTGGTCCTGGAAACAGGCTGCATCACTACAGTCTGGCTGAGAGAGTAGGGATCGAAGAGGGAAGGCAAACTTGGTCCCAAAAAATGCCGTGCTGAAGTCGGATGTGTCGGCCGAAAGGCGCAGATATCACAGCTCTGGTGTAAACAGACACAACGCAACCAACGTCCTTTTCAGGACAAACAAGGAAGAAGAAGAAGAAGAATGATAAAATTTTGCCATTAGTTAGTGCATTTGTCCTTATCAAAAGTATCGTAGTTAGAAATGCCTAGGACATGTGTGAACAGTGCTAATAACTTCTGTTATATATGTCGGCGTCTGTGGCCTAATGGATATGAACGCAGTTTCATAATCCAGATATACCAGGTTCGAAACCTGCTGCGGGCGGTTTGGTAGCAGATCGCTTTGTGTGGATTTTTAACAATGGTATAAGCGCCGTACCGTTCAGAAAGCAATGGCAAACTACTGAATGAAAAAAATTGCCTAGAAAAATCACAAACAGCCAATAAAAGCTGGGGTTGATTGCCACGTCCTGTAAAGGATAAGCAACTAACTTTTTTTTTTTATATATGTGGTGAGGTGACATTTCTATCACAAAAACAAAATATAACTAAAGTGATTAAGAAGGCGTACAGTTTGTATTTTGGCTGCAGAATAGGAGATCAAGATAAGAGCTGGGCACCACACATATGCTGCAATACATGTGCAGCACATCTTAAACTGTGGTTGACTGGCAAAAGGCAAGCTATGCCTTTTGCAGTCCCAATGATTTGGAGAGAGCCCACTGATCATCTCAACAACTGTTACTTTTGCATGGTCCCTCCAATTGGGAAAGGCATATCAAAGAAGAAAAAATGGACTCTGGAATATCCAAACATCCCCTCTGCAATATGTCCGGTACCACATGGCGATGACCTACCAGTTCCCAAAGTGCCAGAATCATTTTCAGCTGCTTCTACTGATGAAGAAGAGGACATTGGTGGTCCTGAACCATCAACCTCAAGCGACCCAGATTTTGAGCAAACTACATCCACTAAATTAATAACCCAAGGTGAACTGAATGATCTTGTAAGAGATCTGAATTTACTGAAGAACAAGGCGAAGCTTTTTGGTTCCAGATTGCAACAGTGGAATCTCCTGGCAGAAGATGTTACAATTTCTGTGTATAGGAACCGCCAGAAGCCGCTTATTACATTCTTTTTCAAAGAGGGTGACCTTTCTGCGTGCCACAACATTTCTGGTTTAATGGCAGCCCTCAAAATCAATTACATACCGGAAGAGTGGAGGCTTTTCATTGATTCATCCAAGACGAGTCTTAAAGCTGTTTTGTTGAATAATGGTAATGTGTTACCGTCATAAGCTGGGTCTCTTGAAAAACTTTGTCAAGGCAATGGAGAAAACAGATGAGGCTTTCAAATACCTCATCAGAAAATTTCCAAAACTGAGTGAAGCTAAAATAAGAGAGGGAGTATTTGTTGGTCCGCAAATTCGAAAACTTCTTCATGATGACGAGTTTCTTTGCGTGTTGCATGGCAAGGAAAAAGCAGCATGGCTAGCATTTAAGTCAGTGGTGGACAATTTTCTTGGAAACAACAGATCTGATAATTACAATGAAATTGTAGAAAATCTCCTTCTGAAGTATAAGAGTCTTGGCTGCAACATGTCTTTGAAAATTCATTTTCTGGATTCTCATCTGGATTTCTTTACGTCAAACTGTGGAGCGGTCAGTGATGAGCATGGTGAACGATTTCACCAGGACATTGCTGCTATGGAGACAAGGTATCAAGGCAATTGGAGCCCTTCAATGCTTGCTAATTACTGTTGGACTGTGACAAGAGACACCTCATCGATTGACTACAAGAAGCAAGCAAAGAGAGCTCGAACAGCGACTGAATAATGACGGAATGGGTTCAAATGTGCCTTTTTAAAACATGATATGTGAACTTTAAATAATGTTTTTATTTTTTTCCATCATTTTATGTTGAAATATCAATTAATTGAGTATGTAACCACAATTTTTATAATGCTAAAGTAGAAAGACCAGCTGTTCACCCCAGAGAATTAAAACAAGCATACATTATTTGTATTACTGTAATGTAAATTCATCATTTAAAAAAAAAACCAGAGCCAATTGGTGAATTTCTTTATGATATTTGAAATCAGCATGTCAGAATCAATAAGAAATGGTATATTTAATTTCTGGTACAAATAACTTTTGAAAATTTGTTGACTAGTGTTATCAACACCTGTTCCGCAGTTATGGATGAATTTCATGCCTGTAAATAATCTAATATTGGTTTTCTCTGTTGGTCATACTTCCTACATTTTAGTAGGAAATGCTCTATATTTTTTTTTTCTAGACACGCACAGTAAGTTTTTTCTATTCTGAAATTGCCCATTCCTAGATGTAGTCTAAGAAATTTCTTATTGCAAGGAATTTTTAGTTCTCTAGATACCTGACACGTTCTTGTTGGAGTCTTGAACAACTTATATGCATGTCTGCCCGTAAGACTTCCATCCCACTCTACTGCCCATTTGTCAGTTATTATTCTTTTAATTAGGCTTTTGATCGCTGCTTTACTCATTCCCACTTTTATTTGGTTTCTATTATTTCTACTTTTCTTAGCTTTATCCACCTTTTCATTTCTTTCTATGCCAACATATGAAGGTATCCAAGCTATTAGAACAGATCATCCTCTGGAGTGTAGGTAAGTATTTGCCAGTAATATCTCTTCTGCTACATCAGGTCTACTGTTGAGTCTGTTAATACTGTAGTTTATGAGGAAGGTTGTTAGAGAAGATTTCTAGAGCTTTCAGAATTGCAACTATCACTGCTGTGGAAATAGATGTATGATCAGGTATCGGCAATTAAAAATATTACCTGAAATGAGAGACACTATATATGCTAATTATAAACCCATTAGAACGGATATTTTAAAAAAATAAATGATTCCAAACATGAATCGCTCCTGTTGGCACAATACATAAGCAAACAAAGACAACTATACAGTTAACTCATGAATGGGCTGTCTGTCTCCCTCCCTCTCTCTTTATTTCTCTACACAGACATTCATACACAAATGTTTACAGTAGGCAATCAAGGGCAATCAACAATGAATGAATGATGCTACGGCACTCTCAGGGGACTAATGTGAGGCTATGCATAAGGCTGGCAGCTTCATTATGTAAGACATATTGCTACAGAAACAACTGCTGGAAAAGCAAATGAGCAGAACAGCTGCAGTGATGCCTGCAGGCTCTGTAATGAGAAATAAGGGAAATAAATCAAGATAAATGACAAGAGTTAAGTGTTCCAAAATGACATTATATTTTGTGCAAGACTAATATATTAGAGCTTCTTCTTCATTGATCCTTAGCTGCCGGTTGTCAAAGCAGTCAGTGGCCATCACACCTGGTGGCATATTGTAGGGCAGCAACAAACTGCTTCTACTTTGCTTGGTCGGTGGCCATCCTTTGTGCAGTGCCCCAGCTCTGGTTCATTCTTTGCAACTCGGCCTCCACAGTTCTCCGCCGTTGTTTTTTTGTCGGCATACTCTTCTGCTTTCCTTCGGGGGTTCATAGCGTAGCTGATCTATAATAGAGCCTGTTTGAGTTGTTGCAATTTAAAAAAATGACACTTACAAAGTAGCCTAAAGGCTTTTTAAGTGCTTACAACGAATAGGATTATAATTGTATGACGAGATTATCAATGAGGAACTGATGACAAGAACCAGACAAGTGCCAGTGGAGCATGAGGTGAAAAGATGATGCTGGCGTTGGATAGGACACACATCGAGGGAACATGTTGATAGCATTACAAGGCAGTCCTTGTTCTGGACTCTCCAGGTGAGGCGAGGTAGAGGGAGACTGCTATGTCTCTTAACGTTATAGCTCAGTGTGAGATCCAGCGTGTTCAACACCTGACAAAAAAAAAAAACGGGCAGCAATTTTTGGCTGTCCCTTGCCAACAACAGATTAAACAAATAATTGATGAATCCACTCCTGAAAAATAGCAAATCTGCAACTTTGATAAAACCTGGCTGCTCCACAGGTCTTTTTCTGAACATATGCAAATACACAAGTATAAAGAAGCAGCTGATTCGGGGCAGAGTCTCTCTATTAACCATCTTCCGTGCTTGACTGATGACCCTCTCCACCCCCAAAGAAGTGATGACCAGAGGCTGTGAAAACATGAAAGAAGCTGGAGAAACACTGTGGATAAAGCAGGAACTGGACAATGACGTATGTATTTGTATTTGAACATCTTGATAGCAAGAATTTTACAGTAGTCCGACTGAATAGAACTTTTTGTAAAAATTGTGGCTAAATTTCCTTCACCATGCTGTGGGCTAGAATTATTCCAGTATGATCATTACTAATGCGAGTCCGAGTATTCTTTCTTTATAGAGTGCAAAAAAGTATTGAGGCCAGGGTTCCATTCATTGTTGAAAATTTGAAGCTAGAAGAAGTTTGTACATTGGGTGGTTAGTGCGCTGGTCTCTCGAGGAAAAGGTGCTGGGTTTGAATCATGGTACTTACCCAGCTGTAAATGGGTTCCTGATTTTGAGTTAGGGAAGGAAAAGACAACAAGGAAGGTAACTAGTCATCCCACCTCTCAGTGCTGGACCTAGTGTGGTGAAGTCTCTAACACTTCACACCTCCCCCTAGGGCAGTATCTGCTATGGGACTACCTTCACCTTTTTAAATGGGTACTTATGAGAATAGAAGTATTGACATGGTGTAACAAGGTCACCAATGTGGAACTGATGACAAGAACCAGACAAGTGCCAGTGGAACAAGAGATGAGAAGAAGGCATTGGTGATGGATAGGGCACTCTTCGAAGAAACTTGTTGATAGCATTACAAGGCAGTCCTTACTGTGGAATCCTCAGGGTAAGAGAGGCAGAGGTAGACCAAACAATTCACGGAGAAGGGAACTGAAAATGATGAGAAAGATATGAAAAGAACTTGAGCTGGTGGTACTGGACCGGAGGCATGGTATGTGGGTTTACCTTCAAGTTTTTCATCTATAGTGGTTTTTAGCAAGGTCTTATTACATGTACAAAATATTAAATCTAACTTTGATCTCATCCATGACCTACCAGGCATATTGTATAAGGCATTTCAGGTAGGTTGGGTATGTGATTAACGACTTCATTCTTTAGAAACTTAGCTATCTGCAAAAATTCAAGGAGAGCATTGACTAGTCGTTTAGTTCAAGCTATTCTTAGCAGATATCCAAGATGGAAATTTACTTTTGAATTATACTTTCAGGTCGATATGATTAAGACAGAAATAGAAGACGATGATGGTGAGAAGAAAGTAGGTACGTGTGTGAATCCTGAAGTGAAGACAATTACAACTATTTCTGTGCCACCTAATATTTCAGCCGAGGACAAGTTACTCTGTGAGTTTTCTATGTAGTTTGTTGTGACACCTTTTCTTTATTATTTTCTTTGTTAAAATTTGCTGTCATGTTCATGTAAAAAAACTTGCTTAACACCTTTTTTTTAATGATGTGGGCTAGAGCTGGCTTTTGTGGGTTGTCGACTAAGTAGTAGTAGTGGGCTACAGGAATTCTGACCAACGGGCTGATCACCCGTTTGCCAGTCACTTCGATTACGGAAACAACAGCAAATGGGTTGATTTGCCGTTGCCCTAAAGACGCCAATAGGTGTGATGGGAAACAATGGCAAAGAAAACCTATCTGCTGTTGCCCTAAGACGCCACTAGGCGTAATGGCCACTGACTGCTTTGACGGTCGGTGGCTAAGGACGGAAGAAGAGAAGAAGACAGGAATTCTGAACTTAATTATTGGATTATTCTCATATGCCTTGAAGTGGCCATTTTGTTTATACGGATTTTCACAGTAGCATAACTAGCTACTTCCATAAATTTACATCTCAGTTACAGTAGTCTGAAAACATAAGTTTTAACCTATTTTCATTTATCCTGCTGTTTGTGCTTTTTGATACTGTCTCCTCCAGAATATGATCTCTGAGCTCTTCTGACAATCTTCCATTGGAGTCTTTGTGAAGAGCCTTCTTACTGTATTTGGCAGGAGGACCTTATATCAGGTCAATCACTTCATTCATTAATAAGTATAGCCAGCAGGTGGGCTTGAACATCAATCTTCTTCTTCTTCTTCCTCGTTCGCCCTGAAAAGGACGGTGGTTGCGTTGTGTCTGTTTACAACGTAGCTGTGATATCTGCACTTTTCGGTCGACACATCCGACTTCTGCACGGCATTTTTTAGGACCGGGTTTGCCTTCCCATTGCGATCCGTGCTCGCTCAGCCAGCCTGCACTGCTGCAGACTGTTTCCAGGACCACCACGTGGAGGTGGAGCACGGTCTTGACCAGCTCTGGTTCGCTGGTCCTGACGCAGGCAGTCAAGCTATGAGTCGCTGACTGCGGTCTCTATTGCTGCGTCTTCTGGTCCCGAACATCAATCTAAAGAAGTCAGAGGTCATGATGCTCAATGTGAGCAACCCTGAGCCCATATCAGTAAGGAATCAGCAACTGGAACAGACAGACACCTTCACATACCTAGGATGCATAGTAACACCAGACGGCGGAGCAAGCAAAGACATCAACATCAGAATGAACAAAGCAAGAACAGCCTTCTTTAGCCTAAACAACATCTGGAAGTCCTCTCAGTACAGCACAAGCACAAAATTAAGATTATATCAGAGCTGTGTGCTTTCTGTGCTTCTCTATGGTGCAGAATTCTGGAGAGTTACAGAGAAGGAAATGTCGAAATTGTCATCTTTTCACACAACATGCCTAAGAAAAATTCACCGAATCTTTTGGCTGAATACCATCACCAACCAAGATCTGCTTACTCGGAGCAAGCAAGAGGACACGCACACTATCATAGCTGGCAGACGCTGGAGCTGGGTTGGCCATGTCCTCAGAAGAGACCCCGATGCCATCACAAGAACAGCTATGCTATGGACCCCTGAAGGAAAACGAAACAGAGGCTGACCAAAAACAACTTGGCGGAGGACTGTAGAGGCTGAGATGCAAAGAATGAACCAGAGTTGGGGCACTGTACGAAGGATGGCCACCAACCGAGCAAAGTGGAATCAATTTGTTGTTGCCCTACAAGATGCCACCAGGCGTGATGGCCACTGACTGCTTTGATGGTCAGCGACTAAGGATCAAAAAAGAAGAAGACTTCATTCATTACTTCTCAGCTCCTCTAGGAGCATATGCATTCATCAAATGTGTTCCGCACCCATGTGTTACCCGGGCCTGAAAGGGAATCAAAGAATAGTAACACTGTACCCAAACAGATATATCATAAAAAGTGACTCTGGAGGGTTGGGCATGGGGCTGGTTACCACATCCTGTAAAAAATGTTCACCACAAAAACTTTAACACACAATATGGATCAGTCAAATACAAAATATAAGTCAGTTAAGCCATCCAAGACAAAAGAAAGCCCTGAAAAGGATGCTCATAAAGCAAGCCAGAGAAAGCCATAAGGAGTCTAGGTTGCTGACTAACCTTTTTTTCGCCTAGGAAAATCTCCAGGATTGGCACCTGGAATATTCACACTGTAAATGAACAAGGAAAAAAATTTCACTGGTGGCAGCAGAAACGGTGAATTGTTGTTGTTTAACTAGGGCTGCTGATCTTCTCGCTCTTTTGCAGCCAATACCAAGTTTAAGACTCCTTGGTAGGCCTATTATCTACACTGTAGATCTGGGCTTTTCCTGTGGCTTTTCTGCCATTCCGAAACATGTTGAGTATAAGTCATGACTTCCAGTTTCTCCAGCCCTGCTTGCATTTAAAGGATTGTCACATCCGGTCCCAAGCTAGCAGTAAGAAGTGCGTGGCATACTGTGCATTCCCCACCATCCAAGGGGGCTCTCCGACACAAGGTGGAAAGGCATTGAGAGAAAGACCAGGTGATAGCATTACAAGACAGTCCTTGTTCTGGAATCTCCAGGGAAGGAGAAGAGAACTGGAGACAGAAGTGAAAATGATGAGGAAAACATGGAAAAAACTTGAGCAGTTGGCACAGGACAGCGTGAGTTTGTTGAAGACCTATGCTCCTTGGGGAGCTAAAAGATATTGATTGAAATGTGTTACAAGTCTTCCAATCCTGAGCCATCCACTTAAGGTTGTCCCATGTCTTTGTTATGCCTTTCACTTTTGTCTCCAGTTGTCTTCTCTGTGTGTGTTTTAATCTCTCTGTACCTCTATTACTCCTGGGAATTTCAGAACAAAGATTGTCCTGCTGTCAACCAGGTTTTCTTAATGTGTGTCCTATCCATCTCCAGCACCGTCTTCTCACCTCTTGTTCCACTAACAGTTATGTGGTTTTTGTCATCATTTCCACATTCATGATTTTCATCATACAATTTCAGTCCTTCTGTTCTACACCAGCATTCATTTATGAAAGTTCTCTAACTTCTTGGTTCTTCCAATATTTTATAGAAATTTATAAACTATGTGATAGAAATGTATAAACTATGTGATAGAAATGTATAAACCATGTGATAGAAATGTATAAACCATGTGATAGAAATGTATAAACTATGTGATAGAAATGTATAAACTATGTGATAGAAATGTATAAACTATGTGATAGAAATGTATAAACTATGTGATAGAAATGTATAAACTATACTGTTCAAAAAAAGAAACGCAACATTATTGCAGTGGTAATGGACACCAAATTTCAAACTTGTACTAAAATTTTATTTTACGGAATTAATGTTTCAATCTTGGCATGAAGAAACTTTCAGACTTTAACAATGAAATGATGTTCATTAAATTTGGTTTGGACTTTTATTCTTTGCGACTGAGGCCTCCGTTTCAGTAAGGTGTATGGCCTCCTCTGGCCTCTATCAGAGAACGACATCTCCTTGACATGGATCCGATTAGCCGTTGGATCTGTTGTTGTGGGATGGCTGCCCACTCTTCACGCAGTGCAAGAGACAACTGTCGGAGATTGGCTGGAGCCACGTCTCGCTGGCGGAGTTGTCTGTCGAGTTCATCCCATAAGTGTTCTATGGGGTTCATGTCTGATGACATGGCTGGCCACGGAATGGTCTGGACGTTGTTGTCAGCGAGGAACTGGGTGGTGAGTTGTGCCACATGAGGTCGAGCGTTATCCTGCTGAAAAATCGACCCTCGTGCAGCCAGAAGTAGAAGGACGCGAGGACGAAGAATTTCAGCGACGTATCGTTGGGCATTCAGGCATCCTTCAATTTGCACCAGGTCACTTCTTCCCATGAAGTTGATCGCCCCCCCACATCAGTACACCTCCACCACCATGTGGAGGAGCCTCATCAACGCTGTTCTGGGCGTAGCGCTCATGGACTCTGCGGTAAACTCTTCTCCGTCTGTCGTGTTGCTGGAGCACAAAAAATGATTCATCACTAAACCAAACCCGTCTCGTCATTCCCAACGGTCCATTGACGATGCTGGTTCGCCCACTGCAGTCGGTTCTGGCGATGCCGGTCCGTAAGAACAGGACCTCTGTAGGGTCTTCTAGCCCAAAGACTAGAGTCGTGCAGCCGGTTCCTGACCGTTTGATCTGAAATTCAACGAGCTGCTGACATTGACTGGACTGTGGAGGACGCAGATGCAAGTCGATTCCTGAGGTGACGCAGCCATATGAAGTGGTCTTCGGCAGGAGTTGTGACTCTGGGTCTTCCACTGCACGGCCGGTCTGCCACTGAGCCAGTTTCTTGAAATCGCCTCCAAAGGCGACTAATGGTGCTTCTAACCACATTAAATTGTCTGGCCACTACACTTTGTGACTGTTCAGGCTGTAAACGTCCAATGATGATGAGTCGTTGTTCTGTAGTGAGATGAGTCATACTTGTGCATTGAATTTTCAACTGAATTTATTCGAGGAGCGTCAATCTTTTATAGGCATTCAATAATATGGTCAGAGAGTTTTGTGTTCAGTAAGTTTCACGGGATTCTCATGAACCTGTCACGAGTTATTGTCAAAAATGTTGTTTTGACCTTGACCTCTTTCATGACCTCACAAATCATGAGGTGAGTACAATTCAGGTAACCACGAGAAGTTAATGACCAGGTGGACACAGTCGATAGGTTGACTGATGTCCAATCAGCGAATATCTTTTATAAAAGTAAGACCAAAAAAGTTGCGTTTCTTTTTTTGAACAGTATATGTGATAGAAATATATAAACTATGTGATAGAAATGTATAAACCATGTGATAGAAATGTATAAACCATGTGATAGAAATGTATAAACTATGTTATAGAAATGTATAAACTATGTGATAGAAATGTATAAACTATGTGATAGAAATGTATAAACTATGTGATAGAAATGTATAAACTATGTGATAGAAATGTATAAACTATGTGATAGAAATGTAATAGTAGCTCATCATTTTGCTCAGGTTGTGAGAACTGCAAGCTGAAAAATGAAGGAGACTGCCCTGAGCATGGACCACTCGTTTGTGTTGATGACGCTGATGTAATTTGTTTATTAAAATTATATGTTACATCCCAGACAACAGACTGTATAACACACCATCAATCATCATCAATCATCAACAACAATGATCATCATCAACAGCAATCATTAACATCAACAACAACAATCATCAGCAACAATCATTAACAACAACAATCATCATCAACAACAATCAATAATGCCAACAATAATCATTTTCATCAATAATCATCAGCAACAACAATCAACATCAATCATCATTAACAACAATCATCATCATCAACAACAATCATCTGCATCAACAATCATCAGCATCAACAATCATCATTACCAACACTCATCAACAACCATCAACAACAACAATTATCATCATAAAAAAGCATCTTCATCAACAACAATCATCATCATGAACAACAATAATCATCATCAACAACAATCATCATCATCAACAACCATCATGAACACAAATCATCAACAGCAATCATCATCATCAACAACAATCATGAGCAAAAATCATCATCAACAACAATCATCATCAACAACAGTCATCTACATCAACAACAATCGTGAACAAAAATTATCAACAGCAATCATCATCATCATCAGCAACAATCATGAACAAAAATCATCATCAACAACAGTCATGAACAAAAATCATCAACAACAATCATGAACAAAAATCATCAGCAACAATCATGAACAAAAATCATCATCAACAACATTCATCATCAACAACAACAATCATGAACAGAAATCATCATCAACAACAGTCATGAACAAAAATCATCATTAGCAACAATCATGAATAAAAATCATCATCAACAACAATCATCATCAGCAACAATCATGAACAACAATCATCATCAGCAACAATCATGAACAAAAATGATCATGAACAGTCATCATCAGCACTTTTCCACCTCCCAGTCCGGTACTATCGTATCTAATGAATGTCTTTCCATGCTTTATTGATACCTTTCTTGTCTGTCTTCAGTTCTCATCTCCGTGTACATGTAGGCCTCCCTCTATGTTTACCTTAGTCATTCTTTTTTTTTTATGAGTAACTTTGCAGTTTAAGTAAATAGTTTGTTGTTGTTGTTTATTGCTTAATGTGAGCATATATACGTAACTGTCTCGTTTAGTTCCTAAAGTGCGTCTGAGTAGACAAAGAAAGAGTACGGCTACTACTCCCTCAGGCGATACAGGTCCTTATCTCACAATCCAAAATGCTCGGGGGCAGCCCAAGTCGTTCAAAAATTGGTTAGAAAATCACCCAAAAACTTTTGATTTTTTGAATATTTCGGATGTCAGGTGTTCAGATTCTGGGATATGGATCTGTATTGTAAGCAGTGGTTATTATGAGTTTAAACACGGGTCTGGCAACCTCATCATGAAAGACAAGTTGCTACAGAGACCACCACGGCAAGAGTTTGTGCCTTGATGCAGGCATCCTTCAGGTAGCCATCTGCAGTGGTGACTGTGCTCGATACAGAGCGAAAAAAGGAGGTGATGATGAAAAATAGTTGATGTATTTAAATGCACGGGAGATGTGATACGGCTATATTTTTGATTTAAGCTCCAGAATCGCATAAGCATGTAATTAGTAAATTAATTACTTACTTAGTTGTTCCTCTTCTGCCCTGGGAGGTTTGTCAGAGAGAGCACCATACTATCCTATCTGCTTTCTTCTTCCTGGCTTGGTTCCATTCTAGTCCACTGTCCTTCAGAGATTGTCTATTGTTGTCCTCCCAGTGGACTATGGGTCATACTGGAGGTCTCGATCCCTGGCTCTTGGTTTCCTATATTTGTCGTGGTAGTCGATTTTCTCCCATTCTGCAGACATGGCCAGACCATCATAATTGGGACTGTTACACTCAGGTCTGCAGGGGCTGGGTTTTGAGATCATGAAGTATCGTCTGGGTGCGGACCATGTCTCTTCTTGTTACTTCAACCATCTTTTTCAGATATCTCATTTCTGAGGTTTGTAGCTGTCTTTTTTGGGTTGTAGTCATTGCCCATGACACATCCATGTCAAGACTGGAACATTAGAGGAGCGGTATTCAGCCATCTTCGTCTTCTTGCCAATTTCTCATTCTCAGATTTCTTTTTAGCTGAGGAGAATTAGTGCATGGATTTTGTATAAATATTGTTCTCAGGCTATTCAGTAATATGATATCATTAAATTGTTTTGTATAAATTTCTTTCTCATGCTAATCATATGTATGTAATTAGTAAATAGTTTTGTATACATTTCTAATGCTAACAGTAAGTATGTAATCAGCAATTTGTTGTGTGTAAATTTCTTTCTCATGGTAATCATAAGTATGTATTCAGCAATTTGTTGTGTGTAAATTTCTTTCTCATGGTAATCATAAGTATGTATTCAGCAGTTTGTTTTGTATACATTTCTTTCTGGCAACCTCATCGTGTCAAGTACATTGTTACAGAAACCATTACTGCAAGGTGTAGTGCTTCCTGCAGGTCACCAGCTACTGTGGTGGCTCCATGCTCCATTCAGAGCGAAAAGGAAAATGATAATTGATGAATCAGTATGGAATCAGGTCAGGAGGAAGACAGCCAATAGAATAGTATGGCAAGTACCCTTTAGCTCCCCAATGAGCATAGGCCTTCAACAAACCCATGCCAAGTCCTCCTGCTGCACGCCATCAGCTTAAGTTCTTTCCATGTCTTCCTTGCCATTTCATGTCTGCCTCCAGTTCTCTTCTCCTTGTGTTTTGTTTTGGTCTACCTCTGCCTCTCTTAACCCTGGGGGTTCCAGAACAAGAACTGCTTTGTAATGCTATCAATGTGTGCCCTATCCATTGCCAGCCTCTTCTTCTCATAAGTCTGCATTTGGCATAATGCTTTGGTTTGTTACATTTTCCAGAAATTTTCTTTATCCTGTACACGTTATGTGGATTGTCAAGGGCAACCAACATACGGGCTGTAGATTTGTGGCAGTACAGCGTGCTTGTTTGATTTATAATAGTGTGTTTGTGCATATGTGTACGTGCGCACATGTATGTGTTTATATATGTGTATAACTTCTGGCTTTGTGTAATAGAAGTAGCCACAGACATTGGAGAATGAAGTGTTACAGACTTCATTGAACTGGATAATTATCAGAAATTGAATTATTTTAAGTGAAAGTCTAGTGTTAAAGTCGGGTTTTTTATTAAGGGGAGTTAACTGTTAAAAGATTTGTTAGTACGGGTCATTTTTGGGTATACGCCCTTGTAAGCTCACTTTTTGTGTAGAGATGAATGCGGGGTGATTTTGTGAACACAGCTTTACTGTCTAGCTGTTAGCTTGTTTTTAAAAAATATACGATCGCGAATATACTCGAATGTTCGAGATACAGTTAGAAAGCGGATGAGTCCAGCTGACACATAAAGAAACTGGGGGTTAGCGCTTAAATGAATTCTGAGAGGGTGAACTGTTTTAAGCAACGGGGTTTTTGCGGGAGTTTTTGTGCGGGCAGAGCTTGAAGGAGGCTGTTCCTTCTTCCTAGTGTGTCCCGGCGTATTTTTGTGGTTTTCATATGAAGGGGATTTGATAATTATAAAGGATAATGTTTCTGAAGTAAAGATAAAGAGATTATTGTTGGGAAAGTTCTTTCTCCCAGGAGTTTATGGATTATTATAGAGGCCGTGGATTATACAGGCCGTGATTGTGATTCACGTTTATTGTAATGGAGTTTTCCCCTTGTTATTAGAAGTCATGTATGCCGCTGTGTAAGCGACCTGTGATTATCATCCCTTATAAGGAGATTTAAGTAAACCTTTATGAACCGTGAGCTGCTCTGGTTTTGCAGCCTATTGAGACTGCGATGCACGCTGTCTTTTGTGTGGAAGACTATTTTTGCTGTATGAACTTATTTGCTGTGTCACCATGCTGTGCTATGGAGTGTCGTCAAATGTTACCATAATGTTTATGTTACTGTGACGTAATAAACCACTTAAACGTTTCCTGACTCTTACATTTAATGGAGTGGGTCGTTACAGCCTGTGTTGGTATGCCAGAACCTTTATGCATTCGTGTTTAAATGACAGTCACTTACTCACACATCACACCGTAAGCCCAACCGGAACCAGAAGTTAGAACAGACAGACACATTTACTTACCTAGGAAGCATAGTAACACCTGACGGCGGAACAAGCAAGGACATTAACAACAGAATGAATAAAGCGAGAACAGCCTTTGCTGTTCTCAACAACATTTGGAAGTCTTCCCAGTACAGCACAAACACTAAATTAAGACTGTATGAGAGCTGTGTACTTTCTGTGCTTCTCTATGGTGCGGAATGTTGGAGAGTAACAGAGAAGGAAATGTCGAAACTGTCCTCCTTCCACACAATCTGCCTAAGGAAAATTCTCCGAATCTTTTGGCCAAACACCATCAGCAATCAAGAACTACTTATTCGGAGTAACCAGGAGGACATGCACACCATCATAGCTGGCAGACGCTGGAGTTGGGTTGGCCATGTCCTCAGAAGGGACCCTGATACCATCACAAGAACAGCTATGCTATGGACCCCCGAGGGAAAGCGAAAGAGAGGCCGACCAAAAACAACTTGGCGGAGAACTGTGGAAGCTGAGATGCAAAGAATGAACCACAGTTGGGGCACTGTACGAAGGATGGCCGCCGACCGAGCAAAGTGGAATCAATTTGTTGCTGCCCTACAAGATGCCACCAGGCGTGATGGTCGCTGACTGCTTTGACGGTTGGCGGTTATGGATCAAAGAAGAAGAAGATCCACCACCATTAACAGTATTGAACTTAATATGTACCACTGATGTTCACCCACAAACATAGTGGTAACATCTAGTTATATAAATACAGGTCTGTATCCGTTTATCCGTAATCCTCTGGGACAGTTTTATTTCAGAAACCAGATTTTTTTCAGTTTTCAGATGTCGCCCAAATCACATTTTAAAAAAGTAGCCCAAAGTCACCCAGAATGTGTTAAAAAAAAGCCCAAAGTTGCCCAGAATAGTCAGAAATTGCCCAAATTGTAATACAAAGTCACCCAGAATGTGTTCAAAAATAGCCCAAAACAGTAAGTTGCCCAAATTGTAATAGAAAAGTAGCCCAAAGAAACTTTCAGTTTTCAGAATATTTTGGTCATCGGGTGTTTGGATAACTTTTGACTTTTCCGATCCCCTAAGTTATGAGTTTTCACTCTTATTTCCTTGTGCCAGGTAATGAAATGTACATGTCTTTTTCAGTTGCATTTTATCTCCATACAGGGTGTTGATGATGGAGGGGTTTGGTGGTAGCAATTGCTTCCGTAGGTCTGCTAGTGCCAGGCGTTCCAGGAGGTGATGTTTCTTCATTCTGTCAGTTTCAGTGGTTGCAGTATGGTGCATGGTCTGAGGTCACTCTGTGCAAATGCTTGTTGAGAGGTACATGTTTTGTTCTCAACCTGAAGATTGTACTCTGGTCTCTGTGGCTTAAATTGTTGAAGCTATCTCTGGGGTTTGGCTAAGACATTTCTGCGAAGTGCTCTTGCAGTTGAGCCGGTGGCCCAGCGGTCCATCCACTGCTGTTTGCAGTTGTTGTGTATCATGTATTTTGTGGTTCTTAAGTTGGTGGGAACGTTCGGTTGCAGCATACTTGCTCCTTTCTTTGCTAGTTTGTCAGTACTCTTATTGCCTTGGATGCCTATATGGACTGGTATCCGCTGTAGAGTTGTGTTGATTCCATAGGAGGCAAGTACATTGATTTCTTTAAGTATGTTAGCTGTGGTTTTTTTGGCTGATGGGATCCAGTTTTCAAGGGCTTGTATGGCAGATAGCGAGTCAGAGACGAGGACTAGGTTTTTGGATGTGCTGTTTTGTCTTTAAAAGGATGTATATGATAAGAGGTTTTTCATGTTTGTGAATGCTTGTTTTATTTTAGATGTTCAAGTAGTAGACTTCAAATGGGTCCTTCTTCACTGCGTACATTTCTCTAGCATGAAGTCAGTTCCTCTTTGATCTTGTAATCATTTTTTAGCTTTGGTAATACAGGTTGTCCTTGACCTATGCCTGAGTACCATTCTGACGACCCGCGACGTAAGTTGGAAATCCGTAAATACTATATGAACAGTATGGATGTGTTAACAATTAACATGCCTGAATGTGAAAATATCTAAGTCTATTTTGCTCTATTATTAAACTAATGCTACTGTTTGTTTTATAGTGAAAAAACTACAATGTACAAATTATAACATTCAGTTACTAATACAATGCTGTACTGTAATAAAAAAAATAAAATTGATACAATTTACGATCTTACACCGGGAGTAGAAAATAATATAATAGGATGGCTGTTGTAAGCACAGTTGGTCATAAGTCAAGGACAGCTTGTACTGTAAACCTCATGAATGGATCTCTTGTGTACGAATTTAGGAAATAATGGACGAAATTTTGATCTGCAATGGAATATGTAAAATTAGTGGTCTTGACTATTAGTTAGCAATGTGGCTGCTTCGGGGCAGAGACAGACGTGTGTGCAGCCTTTGCTGACACTCACATATGGGGGGGGGGGGGGGGGGCGGGGGGGGGTGGGGGGGGTGGGTGGGGGGGGGGGGGGGGGGGGTCAGCGTGAATGATTTTTCTTAAACTGTATTACTGTGTTGATGACTTTTTAGGCTATATGTACATACATAATTCTGAAGTACTGGACAATGGGCATTATCGGACCACCAACTTCCCCGATTAGTCCATTTGTAAGAGGTTTTAACAGTATTTTCTTGTTTAATTTGTTAAGCTATCTTTCGGAGCAGAAAGATTACAGGCTTCTGATAAATCATTACTCTATTATTATTTCAGAAAAGCCAAGTGAGGAGAACGATTTAACCATGACTAAAAGTGAAGCATCAGTAGATCCTGCTCCTAATCACAGAGTAGATGTTTGTGGGTCTCATAAAGATTATTTGGCAGTGCTAAAAAATGAAAAGTTTGTAATTAAAGTGTCAAATAAATTGTTCTCAGTGTGTGAGAAGAAGGCTAAACCGTGCTCAAGTGATGCAAGTTACACTTTATGCAGCAACCTACCAGTTAACAACCACAGCATGGCAGGAAAATCTCACACCAGTGATGCTGGTAAAACACACGAAAAAACACGTACAGGAGAGGGGCTTTATAAATGTGACGTTTGTGGTGGTGAATTCAGCAAAAGCAGTTACCTGAAAAAACATAAAAGAATACATAGCGGAGAGAGGCCTTACAAATGTGACATGTGTGAGGCTTCATTTGCCTACAATAAAAGCCTCAAAATACACAAAAGTACACACAGTGGCGAGAAACCTTACAAGTGCGACATTTGTGGTGCTTCATTTGCATACGAAAAAAGCCTCAAAATGCATATAAGAATACATACAGGAGAAAAGCCGTACAAGTGTGATGTGTGTGAGGCGAGATTCGCTCAGTGGAGTAATCTGAAAATTCACAAGAGAATTCATACAGGAGAGAAGCCTTACAAATGTGATGTCTGCAGTGTGGAATTCGCTCGATGCACTGATCTTAAAAGACATAAAAGAATACATACAGGAGAGAAGCCGTACAAATGTGATGTTTGTGATGTAGAATTCACTTGGAGCAGCAATTTAAAGAGACATACAAGAATACACACAGGAGAGAAGCCGTACATATGTGATATTTGTGGTGCAGACTTCGCCCGCTGTGGTGATATAAAGATGCATATAAGAGTACATACAGGAGAAAAACCTTACAAATGTGATGTGTGCGGTTTAGAATTTGCTCGGTGTAGTGATCTGAAAAGACATAAGGAATTACATGCTAAAACTTTGCCTTATGTCTGTAGTGTATGTAGCATTGAAGGATGTGCTCTAAAGGCACATAAAGCTATTCACACAGGAAAGAAGTTATATAAGTGTGATGAATGTGGTGTAGAATTTTCTCAGGGTGGACATCTAAAAAGACATAAAAGAACGCATACAGGAGAGAGGCCTTTTCAGTGTGATGTCTGTGGTATGAAATTCGCTCGTTGCGATGACTTGAAAAGGCATGAAAGAATACATACTGGAGAGAAGCCATGCAAATGTGAAATTTGTGGTGTAGGGTTTGTTAGAGGTAGTGATCTGAAAACTCATAAAAGAATACATACAGGAGAGAAACCTTATGGATGTGATGTCTGTGGTGAAAGGTTTCCTAGGGGTGATCAACTGTCTAAACATAAAAGATTACATGAAGGTGTAAAGCCATGAAAATACAAAAAAATGTAGTGGGCGTTAAAATAAAAGATAAAATTAAAAGATAGTCCCATAGCAGATACTGCAGTAGGGGAGTGAAATGTCAGAGACTTCACCATACTAGGTCCAGCTTTATGAAATGGGGCAACCAGTTCCCTTCCTTGCTGCCTTTAACTTCCCTAACTCAATGCAAAGTCAGATACCCATTCACAGCTGGGTAGACTGGATCATGACACTACCAGATTTCAGATTCAAACTGTCAGAACAACAATCTATTGATGCTGTTGGATCGAACCCTATTTGTACTGTGGATTTAACACATGGCTCATTGTCTACAGATAGGACCACAGCACACAATAGCTGACATTAATCACCAATAACACCTGGAACAGGTACTGGCCCTTTAATGAATATAACACACACACAAAAGCCACACACGGCTATCAATATGCATGAAAATGCAATACACAATGCAATGAAGAATGCCAAATAACTTGCCAAACACTGTAGCTCAATATAATAGCAAAATAGTTACCGACATAATCTAACCAGCAACTACACCCACTGACTATCGCTCACAATAAAGCAATACATAATTGCAAGATTCTACGTAAATACAATCCAGGAAAAAACCACTAGAAAACACAACCACATTCTAGTAATCTACCAATAATCCTGAACACCTGAAACAATCGGCAAGCACTGCACAAGACTGGCATTCATGTAATCTCCCAGCAAAACAGCTGACAAAGGCAACAAACGTCCGAACAGGACGGCAGACATCTCGTAGAATGATTTGCGCCAAAAGTTTCATATCGTCTTCCGTTTTTGGCCCAACTCGCCAAACGGGATTTAAAAATGAGTATCAATGTTGTCACTCTTACAGCGTGACCAACTCAAGATTTCTGCAAATGTCTATACTGTGACACCCCCCCCCCCCCCCCCCCCCCCCAAGAAAGAAAACGAAGTTTTCTTCCACCGGAGGAGTCACGCCCCAACCCCCTTCAGAGTATGGACGAACAAAATGCCGAGATAGCACCTCCTCATGTAGGTAAAGAATGCCAGAGTTGTCCCATACTATTGTCATACATGCCTTTTCCTCACTAGATTAACTACAAGGAAACATATACCGATCCACACCAGGTACTGACAGTCGTGAAAAATAACAACGACTGACTAATCCTGGAGTAGTCTAAACACAATGCAAGTTACACCAAATCTATATAACTAATTGTCACCAATCACATCAAGTCATCTTAACAACGATCATCTCCTACAATATAACTGTAGGTATCTTCTTCTTCTTCCTCGTTCGTCCTGAAAAGGACGTTGGTTGCGCTGTGTCCGTTTACAGCGAAGCTGCGGTATTTGCGCCTTTCGGCCGACACATCCGACTTCCGCACTGCATTTTTTGGGACCGGGTTTGCCTTCCCTCTTCGATCCCTACTCCTCATCCAGACTGCAGTAATACAGCCTGTTTCCAGGACCACCACGTGGAGGTGGAGTAGGGTCTTGGTCAGCTCTGGTTCGCTGACCCTGACGCAGGCAGTCAAGCTATGGGTCGCTTACTGCATTCCTCACTTGTGATGCGTCTTGGGTCCCTAACTGTAGGTATAAGGTAACATGATATATCCACATTGATTCATCATCATCAGTTGCCATCTCCACAACGAAGGTTGGCTGTAATGGATCTCCAACGTCTTCTGTCTCTTGTCTTGGTGGTGCACTCTGATAGACTCATTCCTGTCCATCTTTTGATGTTATCTTCCCACTTATAGCGCTGTCTTCCCCTTGCACGTTTGCCTTCAACTCTCCCTTCTGTTATGGTCTTCTGAAAGGTGTTATGCCTTTTTATGTGGCCAAAGTATTTTAGCTGCCGAACTTTGACCTCCCTCATTAGTTCTCTTTTCATACCTAGATTTTCTAGGACCTCCTTATTTGTTTTCATCTCTTTCCATGAGATACGCCCCATTCTTCTATATATCCACATTTCAAGAGCCTCAATTCTTTCTTCCAAATGCTTATTCATCGTCCATGTTTCTGCACCATACAGAAATGCAGAATATATATAACACTTTATGATTCTCAATTTTAATTTGTGAGATAACTGTTTGGATGTCAGTATATGTTTCATGTTGTTGAATGTAGCTTTGGCCATTCCTATTCTGTTCTTGATTTCTGTTTCACATCTGCCATCTTCTGTTATTATATGACCAAGATATACGTAGCTCTTGACTTGTTCCAGGATTTTCCCATTTACGCTTATCCACATTGATTACAACTTCATAGATATTGCCTTTATGGCAGCATAATACATACATTGTATACCATAATACATCATCATGAAATACCAATTTAAATAGTCATAATACATTTCTTACATAGATTCTAATAAGTACTCTTTTCAGAAGTACCTGTCTCACAGACTATTAACTGTCCCACAGTCTTCACAACCTGGACAAGACATCTGCTACCACATTATATACATCCTGAATTGGTAAAATAGTAAAGTTAAATTGCTGTAGCAATCATGCCCAGCGTGTCAATTTAGCACTGGTGGATTTAGCCGACTGCAAAAATAGCAGTGGTTTGTGATCTGTTTGGAGGAAAAAATGTGCCCCCAACAGATATCGTGCCAACTTAGACACCGCCCAGATAATCGCAAGGCATTCCCTCTCGATCGCAGAATATCTGGTTTCTACTGGCAACAGCTTAGTTAGTTGCTTATCCTTTACAGGACGTGGCAATCAACCCCAGCTTTTATTGGCTGTTTGTGATTTTTCTAGGCAATTTTTTTCATTCAGTAGTTTGCCATTGCTTTCTGAACGGTACAGCGCTTATACCATTGTTAAAAATCCACACAAAGCGATCTGCTACCAAACCGCCTGCAGCAGGTTTCGAACCTGGTATATCTGGATTATGAAACTGCGTTCATATCCATTAGGCCACAGACACCGACAACAGCTTACGATAGACATATATTGTAAAGCATGACAAATAAATTACCGAACAAGGCATAGTAAAGTATCAACATGACTCTTAAATATTCCGAGACCATCATCTACCATAGGTCTCTGATAAATGCACGCCAGGCCTGCCTACAGTGCACTTGCCTACAGTATGCCTGCCTACAGTGTACCTGCCTACAGTGTGCCTGCCCACAGCGCACCTGCCTACAGTGTACCTGCCTACAGTGTGCCTGCCCACAGCGCACCTGCCTACAGCATGCCTGCCTACAGCACACCTGCCTACAGCATGCCTGCCCACAGCGCACCTGCCTACAGCGCACCTGCCTACAGCATACCTGCCCACAGCGTGCCTGCCTGGCATCATGCCACATTAATACAAAGCACGACATAGCCTAATACAACATAACTATGCATTGTACAGCATTTCATACCCTGTACAAGTTTACAAAATACACATATTCATATCAATATCGAACTGGGGGCGTGGGTCAGAGCAACTCAGGTTCGGTTCGTATTAACCGAAACATTTTAATGAACGCAAACCCGAAATCTACCCCTACTACTGCTGGACTATCAGCAGATGGTTCTGAAGCAAGGACATATGCTTCTGCCTGACTACCTTATGCGCACCCCAACTATTCGCAAAATCACCCATGCCATTTTGGTGTTGTCGCACAGCGACACTACCTCCACAACCCTAACTGGCGCGACCTCATCGAACACTCTCCTGAGAGTGCGCCAACTAGTATTCCAGGAAACGTTACGCACCCAAACTGTGCGATTATTAGTTTTCGGACCCTCGTATAAGTACCTACTGCTCCTACTTTGGTCATTTGGCACTTGCCGCGAATCACCTCTAGGATGTACCTTCTGGTCATCCCCCTTGGGAGTTTGGTGATGCTGAGCCTCTGCTCCAGCCACACCCCTGGCTTTCTGAACTCCCCGTACATTGCCGACGATTAAATCGGCAATAGGATCTTCGAGAACGAACGCGTTTACTCTACCTGCTATGAACGGAGTGTCCACATTGATACATGCTTGGGGGTAAGACTCTACTTTGCCCCCGAACGTGGTGCACTTTACAGTTTTGCCTGTAAGGCAGGAGTCGTCGATGCACGATCGACGCACCCCAATTGTCATGCACCCCATGTCCCTCAACACGGAGACTGGTTTCCTCCCCACCATGCCTTTGTGGAGAACCACCTTGCCAGTCTCATGGACTGCTGAAAGACATGGTGCCGCATGCCCGCATTGAAGCACCAACTTCTTGTTCATATGGAATAGAGGGCGACACCCTGCACAGTCCTCGCTGTTGATTGTATCTAATACAAACGCGGAATTCGCGTGTTCTATCGGGGTAGTGCATACGTCAGCACAATGACCTTTGCCACCACAGTTAGTACACAGACGCTCTTTCTTCTTTTCGCGCGTACTTTTGCTGGAGCTCTTCAATGACGAAGACCCCGCATCAGAGTCAGAAGATCGACTCTCTGAGGAACCACTCCTCTGCTTGTGATGTTTGGTTTTATACCAAAACCGGTCTTCGTCTCGAGAGTCCTCGAAGCGAACCTGCTTTCACGCTTGACAAACCTCTCTGTCGCTATAACTATCGTATTGCCGGTTCTGCCACCTCGGCCTACCATTCCTATGAGAACGAAAATTCCCATAGTTACCTCTGCGTGGTTGAATAGGGCTCGAGGGCTCCTCATACTTTTGCTCTTGATTCCAGTCTGCATTGATTGACTGATTTCGCCAAGGATGGTGCTGCACTTTGCCGACACTGGCAACTAAGTCTTCTGTCAGACCCAACTTCTGAATAGGTTTGCCCGGATGGGCCAGGACATAATGGTGCCCCAATTGGGCCATGGACTCAATGTCCTTTGGTTGACGTTCCTGGAAAAACGCCACCAACTCACTGGAACACGAGGACAACACTTTGTCTCGTAGTACTAAGTCCAACAAGCCATTATAATCCTTAGGAATTCCCTCCATTTCGATCCATCTATTCAGCAGAAGTTTTATCTTCAAGATAAAATCCTCGAAGTCTTGGTCTGCACTAGGCATCGCGTTTTTAAAACGCGTCCGGTAGCCGTCAGCAGTCAGACGGAACTTCCGGAGCAATCTCTCCTTCACTTTGTCATAATCGGCCCTTTCCTCTACAGGGAGGCTATAAAAAGTCTCCATCGCGGGCCCCACTAGCAGTGTCGATAAAAGAGATGGCCACTGATCCCTATCAGCCTTATAGGCCACACATTCGGCCTCAAATCTTTCAAGGAAGAAATCTAAACTGTCTATTTTATCATTGAAATTTGGTAGACGCTGCCTAAAAGGATGATGAGCCCCACCAGGAGTCGAGTTCTGACCACTCGCACCCACTTCTAACTTCTTCAATTGTATTTCCTTCTCCATCATTTTTTCCTCCAGAGCTATTCTCATTCTCTCCTTCTCCAACTCTGACTCTATCTTCTTTTCTTGCAATTCTCTCTCTTCTCTCATCTTCTTTTCTTGCAATTCTCTCTCTTCTCTCATCTTCTTTTCTTGCAATTCGAACTCTTTATCTTCTCTCATCTTCTTTTCTTGCAGTTCTCGTTCTATCTTCTTTTCTTGCAATTCTAACTCCCTCTGTTTCCACTCATTTTCTTCTTTCATCTTCCTTTCTTGTAACTCTTTATCTTCCTTCATCTTCCTTTCTTGTAATTCAAATTCTTTTCTTTTTATCTCTAGCTCTTCAGCTCGAGCATCTCTTAGAGCATTCTGTTTCTCAATTCTTTCTTTTTCTTCCTTGGCTTTCTTCTCTTTCTTTTCCTTTTCCAGAGCTTTTTGATTTTCAACTGAATGGAATTCTGCCTTGGCAAACTCCAATAATTCTTTTCCTGTGTACCCGGCCTCCTTGCCTATCCGCATGAAAGTATCAATGTCCATGATGTACACCAGTAGTTCTCACAATATAAAGTACTATTTTCTCTTGCTATAGATTTTCTATGCAATTACTCAATCGTATGTATTTCACTTAAATTAGCAGATAAATTTCTGCTTACAAAATATGCCGTAATAACCACTGAATATTGCTATCACTACTCCAATAAACAAACACATATATACTACCTCACCTCTCACTGTATACATCATCATCAATCTTTATCTCTTGTAGTATATAGTTTTACTTTGCCACTTGGCTACTGTCTCATTACTGTGAAAACTTGGTCTCCCTGACCACTTAGTCTCTGAGATATACTCACACAAACTTACAATAGTCGACAGTTGTATAATAACAACTGATGAAACTTTATGGTGCTATGACACCACTATATCAACCTAGTCACTATTCAGATTTTCCTTCAAAATCTTTTACTGGCACCCACACTGGTGCTATATTCAAATAACACTACACTTACTTCTAAACTCAATAATCTCTCTTATGCAAGTACTACCTATGGCTAAAATGAACACTACACAGATGAAAGAAACGCACACATCACATTACGAAAACAACATACCAGTCACGAGGAACAATATGAAAGATCAAGAAAAGAAGAAGTAGATTAATATCTACACTGCATTACTGAGCACGAACGAACACAAGGGATACCTGTAAACGTATTTACAAGATAGTAAGATGGAACAAGAGAAAACACCACTTAAACAGAACACAAGAATTACTAAATGTACAGGACACTATAAATACACACACCACAAATACAGCTAACACCAACAGGGCTTGGAATGTTACGCAGGGCAGTCGCAGGAAATCCCCTCTGCCAGACTCCACTACAAAACAAACACAGCCGCACCCTAAAAGAATCGGTCTAATCCACTCTTTTCCTACGAGAGGCCAAAAATGGATTAAACTCACCACCCTTCCTCCCTTGAATACACCAATACACTATAACACCAAAGACCACCCGAAAACCACACTCAACAATGAGGTGTTGGAAGCTATCTCTTCAACCAAGCACTATCTTCACTCCAGTGAAAATAAACTAAGTAAATTATCAGTAAAATTATATCATAATGTCTCAAAGATATATAATCAAAATATTCCTAAACTACCACGAAAACAAGGGAAGATCAGATTTAACTAACAACCAACATACGTACATATACACTAAGTCATACTTGTACAATGAGAAAAGACAAAACAAAAGAAAAGAAAACAATAACAAACCAAGAAGCAAATACAGAAACAGCACTAAACTACTTGATAAACGCCTCTTTTGATGTCCCATTGATAAAGACTGTTACCCTTGGATTCTGTATACTGTGTTTTATCAGTGTACATTGTAAAGATGTATCGGGACTGAATAGTCAACTCAAACAACCGAGCACAGTGTCAGGTGTACAGGTCATCTTGCTCCAAACGTCTTGAGGACTCAACAAGGATGTAATGTGGATCATGAGTGGTAGAGTGACTGTTAATACGTGAATGTGTGAACTGTTCTGTAAAGTTGACTGGAAGTACAAATACCCACTCATACGTATCAGAAGTGAATGATACAGACTACTGTGAACGTTTCAACAGTTTAATTTGATGCACACACTTGACAGGACGGGTACAGTTACAGGCACACAGGTCGACATCAATAGCATATTGTTGACCCACGGTGTATAATAATAAATTGGCATTCATGTTGAGGAAAATCACAATGGAACATCAGTATACAAACGTTCAGAGTTCCATATCTCATATAAATATTCATCAGGCCTTACTGACTGATCATGTCAGTTAATATATAATGTTTAAAAAATCTTCATCAGGCCTTACTGACTAGTCATGTCAGTTAATCAATAATGTTTACGGTGACTCCTAGACCAAACCTCTTTAGCATAAATGTAACTTGCACTCTAGCGAAGATTCCGTTAAATACAGTTCAGCCAATATTTTCTGAGAAAACCTTAAACTACCAATAGTAGGTTTTCCTTTCATAAGTATGATCTCTTGATCATCATCGGATAATAAGGGGCATCCCTGTTCTCGGATAGATGACTGACAAAAGGTAGGATTCCAAGATGGCTTCTGGTCCTGTAAACATCGCTCACCATAACGATGCACGACCAAGCTTCAATAAAGATTCAATTCATGAATATCAAAGTTTCCACAAGCATCAGCATAATCTGTCCTCGTAATTGCTGTATAGAAACATAATCAGTGCTGCTGGATAATACGTTGTTCTGACATAGGTAGATTCATGTAAACGTCTGCCCATCTTAAGCCTAGGAATGAACGAAGTCAGCAAAAGTACGTTTACCTTGACATAAGAATACACTAGCAAGCACAAACGCTCTCCCGGCGTTATTGAATCACCACTGGGGAACTCATAGACTAAACAATCCTGGAAGAAACTATCTTCGTCCCCATGATAAATTGAAGAGATCACAAACTTTGGGCAGGTCTAAGACATGACTTCCCGCCATAGGCTTCATCACCGAAGAACTCCCTAACGTATCTTCATCCGCCGAAAAGCACCTGACCCCAAAGTACAGTACAAGAAAAATAGTTCCACTTAAACATACTAAGATATCAAGATATAAGACATACTCGTCCTACATAGACAAGAACTACACATAGATTCAGGCCATAGACATTCTGAAGCAAGAACAATCTATTACCAACCAAACACAGAATAGATTAAAGTAAGTCTAGATTCCTCCACTGAGTTCGATTTTCAGGAACGATACAAGGAGCAATAACTCACAGAATGAATACCCATCGCCTAATCTGAGTTCTGTCCCTTTAGACCGAAAAACATGCATTCAAAGATAAATATATTTTTATCAGACAAATAAATACATTTTCCATTTGTATGCGTAATCCGTGCCACCAAAGAATATGTGCGCAACACTACTCAACAAGTCAAAGTATATGATAGCTAGAATCAGTAAGAAAGACAGACAAGAAAATTAAATTCTCAGAAAAACAAGAAAATATCAATATAATACATAATACACAAACATACAAACAATAACTTAACTGAAGCTCCAATGGCGCTTGAGTACGGATAATCCTCAGCACTGACAATAAATGATGAAACAGCACAAACTAGACTCCACAATACGTGTAATCCAACAGAATATAGTCCAGGAATAACTTCACTGTCAATCTGAGTGTCACAAACTCACCACAGAGTTCCTTGTCACGGTAGAATACTCTCACACGCAATGACCGCACTATCCTCCACGGTGCTCACACAGCACTGTTCATAATATACAGGAAATGTCTACTTCTTCAAAGTTCAGCTGCACCGTTACTATCAACAGTCTCCGGTAAGTCGGCAGGACACACTGTACGAGAAATTCGCCCCTGGTCAGGCACTTCTGCATTGTCAGGCAATGTCACTGGCGTCGGCTTAGGAAGGTCACGTCAGAGATTTTCACCCCTGGGTGGGCACATCTAAGAAGCAATGACAGGACCAGAAGCTCATCACGATGACTTGAGGTACCAGATACTCTATCAACCTCCTATCGACTACAAAAACTCCTAACACTCATCAATTTCCACCCTAATACCGAGGTTGACCAAGCTATATCCCATCTGACATCTTCACATGCCGCCTGGGCCCCTAGCTAAATGGTACCAACACCAAAGCTCCGCTGCTCCTCCTGGATCACTGTCGCCAACCACGAAAATGACTCAGAAATGTGTCACACTGACCCATCTGACGCACACTGTAACACTGGCCTACCCCTTTAACACTCGTACCTAGACCTGCAAAGATACTATAACAAACACCATGAAACTTATCTGTACCCTATTTCACAGCGAAAGACTGAAAACATTTCAAAAATAGCCATTACACTTGTGATGCTCAGAGGTTAGGTCAAAGACCGTAAACAATACACTGACAGACCGACATACACACTAGCCTTTCACTGGACGGCCACAAAAACACGGTGTAGTGCACACACAGTCCCAGTGATGATGGTGTAGTGTACACACAGTCCCAGTTATGATGGTGTAGTGTACACACAGTCCCAGTTATGATGGTGTAGTGCACACACAGTCCCCATTATGATGGTGTAGTGTACACACAGTCCCAGTTATGATGGTGTAGTGTACACACAGTCCCAGTTATGATGGTGTAGTGCACACACAGTCCCCATTATGATGGTGTAGTGCACACAGTCCCAGTTATGATGGTGTAGTGTACACACAGTCCCAGTTATGATGGTGTAGTGTACACACAGTCCCAGTTATGATGGTGTAGTGTACACACAGTCCCAGTTATGATGGTGTAGTGTACACACAGTCCCAGTTATGATGGTGTAGTGTACACACAGTCCCAGTTATGATGGTGTAGTGTACACACAGTCCCAGTTATGATGGTGTAGTGTACACACAGTCCCAGTGATGATGGTGTAGTGCACACACAGTCCCAGTTATGATGGTGTAGTGCACACACAGTCCCAGTTATGATGGTGTAGTGTACACACAGTCCCAGTTATGATGGTGTAGTGTACACACAGTCCCAGTTATGATGGTGTAGTGTACACACAGTCCCAGTTATGATGGTGTAGTGTACACACAGTCCCAGTTATGATGGTGTAGTGTACACACAGTCCCAGTTATGATGGTGTAGTGTACACACAGTCCCAGTTATGATGGTGTAGTGTACACACAGTCCCAGTTATGATGGTGTAGTGCACACACAGTCCCAGTTATGATGGTGTAGTGTACACACAGTCCCAGTTATGATGGTGTAGTGCACACAGTCCCATCTGTAATGGTGTAGTGCACACACAGTCAAATCTGTAATGATGTAGTGCACACACAGTCCCAGTCATGATGATGTAGTGCACACACAGTCCCAGCTATGATGGTGTTGGCGAGGTCTACAGAATGGGAGAAGATCGGCTACAATGGCAAATATGAAAAACCAAGAGTCAGGGATCCAGACCTCCAGGATGACCTATGAGGACTCCGATGAGTCCCTGGAAGGACAACATTAGACAGTCTCCGAAAGACTAGATTGGAAGCAGGCCAAAGGAAGACAGCTGATATGATAGCATGGCGCTCTCTCTCTCTGGCAAACCTCTGCGCTCTAAGGTAGAAGAGGAACGACTAAGTAAGTAGTGACAAGAATTGCTAGGAAAATTTACATCTGTAGTTTTATTTATTTATTTTGTTCAGTATTATTATTTTTTTTTTTTTAAATCAAGTAATTTAAGTGTGAGTAAAATACAAAGTAAACTTTATGATAGTTTTTCTTTCAGACGATGCTATCAGTCTGTTCAATAAAGTATTTATATTTTGTGTAAGATTGTTGAGTTTAAAAATTGTCTTTTGTATCTTTTTTCTATTTTTTCTTCCTTGTTTGTTACTCCATTCAGGAATTCCCTGGGTAAGTGATTGAGGGAGACCAAAAAACATGTAAATTAGAGAGGTGGGACGGAAATGAAAGGAATAAAGAAAATATTGAAATGTCTTGAGCTGATGGCACAGGACAGGAAGATTTGGCATAAATTTGTTGAAGGCCTATACTCCTTAGGGAACTGAAGAGATCTGGTGATGATGTAATAACTACTTAAATGATCAATGACTAGTTTGAGTTTCATACTTTTCGATCACACACAACACGTCACATCTACACATTATCAGTGATAACGCAAAGGCAGTGGTGGCACAAATGATTTTTAGCATGTGGGGATATCTATAAGTAGTTTTGTAGTTATACTTGTGCCTATGCGCATGTGAGCATTTACCACAAACAGGGCTGAAAATGACAAAATCATACACAGCAAAAACATTATTAGTTATTCATCATCAAGTTTAAACTAAATGGAAAAAATTGCAATTTGTAAGAATGTTAAATAAGAGGTCATTAAAAAGTAAGGTTTGCAGTTTTATTTATACTTTTATTTACAAGTTGTATTTATTATAGTTGTATGGGTGTGAGGGCTGGACACTCACTGCAGATACGGAGCGAAGGATTCAGGCTTTCGAGCATAAATGTTATAGAAGAATTTTGCGCATTTGCTATAAAGAGCACAAAACAAATGTCTATGTTAGAGAGAAGATAAACACCTATGCAGGCCACCAAGAACCACTTTTGTCAATAGTGAAACGTCGAAAGCTTGCCTGGTTTGGGCATGTAACTCGTCATGACTCCCTTTCGAAAACGATCCTCCAGGGAACAGTCGAAGGTAAACGGAGAAGAGGAAGGCAAAGAAAATCCTGGGCTGATAACATCAAAGAATGGGCAGGACACGGTTTCTCCACACTTGTACGCATTGCTGAGAATAGAGAGCAGTGGAGGACCCTGTCTGCTGATGCTTCCACCATGGCACCCCTACGACTCATGACGGGTTATGGGTTGAGATGATGATGATTTACAAGATAAAGAAACAATAATGAAATCTCAGCGTTGAAATACATTATTATGACTACTTTTCAACATAGTCTCTGAGAGCATTTATGCCATACTGGCACGAGTTAAAAAACCCCTGCATGGTAAAAATCTGGCTCATGATTTGTCAGCCCCACACGAGCAGCATTCTGCACTGCTGGGTCATCTGGATACCATCGTCATCCCAGGTGCTTCTTCAGTGGCCCCAACAAATGGAAATCTGATGACCCTATGTCCTCCCTGTAAAGAGGATGTTCCAGAATATCCTATTTAAATACTTACAGGAGGTCCTGAGTCTGACATGCGATGTGTGGTGTGGCATTGTCATTTTTTTTTTTAAATCACACCCCGTGTTTTAAAATCTTTCTTCAAATCTCCCCTCTGTGAAAACTTACTGCATTGTCACTATACACCTCTATCAACTGTCTAATGAATGTCGGTGAGAGCAATATATTTTTCCCATAAAAAACGAATAGCACTGCACACTTCTACAAAGGACCACGTTACAAGTTGCGTCACCATTTTAAACGGAACTAGTGAAGCTGCCGGTCATGTCAGAAACTTTGATCATACTGTCCACTTAAGTTGACTCATAATCAGTGTTACTACCAAGGGAAATTAAAGCTGCCTAAATCAGTTCTCCACACCTAGAGGTCTTTTATATTTGGACATGCGCCCTAACATAACTGACTAGGTTGAACGGGACGCGCCTCGCCAAAACGAGGCAAAATTTTATTTTTTTTTTTTTAAAAATCTGCCTAAATACATACAGAGCTATACCTTGTGGAACTTTACTTTCTGATGACCCCTCTAAACTTTACTTTCTGAAGACCCCTCTGAACTTTACTTGCTGATAACCCCTCGTAATTACTTAAAGCTGTTATATAATATATTTGTCTTTTCATTCCCAGTGTCTTGTTTGAAAAATGCTTTCTTGTTCTCTAGTCTTGCAAAATGCTTAGTGGCTTTAATGTTGGAGAATTGGGTGGATTTTTATTAATTTGTTATCTATTGATAGTACCGACAAAGTGGTAAACCTTTCCTTGATTTTTGTGTTCCTTAAGTAAGTATCCACACGCTACAATGCAGAGAAACGCCTTTTTGTTTTGGCTGTTTTCATGGATGTCTGTTAATTATTTAAAGGATTTTTTTTTAAAGTTTACCGTTCAACCCTTGATGGGTTATAATTAAGACATATAGTGTAATAAATTCAAGAAAATAAAATCAGATTTCCAATATCCAAATATAGTATCTTCTTCCCCCCTCCACTCAGCTAAATAGAGCAAATCAAAACCAAAATTGTGTGAATGTACAAGGGGACTGACATAAGTCTTGGGCCTGACCATGAAGGAGTCACAGGAGGAAGATGAAACTTTTCACATTTAAAGTTCATCATATTTGCACTGAATGTGTGAAGTACGCGTTTGTTTCTTCAATGGGTTTTTCCGCTACGGTGCACGGCGCAATGTACCCTATTGACCGGATCTGCTGCTCCAAAGATTTGACAAAACAATGGAAAAGAAAGAGGCCAGAGCTGTGATAAAATTTCTGATGTTTCAGGGAAAAACACCTACAGAAATACAGGGAGATGGAACCAGTGTTTCGTGATTCTTGTCCTTCATATCTTCTTCTTCCGTCCTTAGCCAAAGACCGACCAAGCAGTCAGAGGCCATCACGCCTTGTGGCGTCTTAAGGGCAACAGCAGATTGATTTTCTCTGTTGCAGTTTCCCATCACGCCTAGCGGCGTCTTTAGGGCAACAACAAATAGATCCATCTGCCGTTGTTTCCGTAATCGGTGTGACAAGCCAACGGGTGATCAGCCCATTGGGTGTCCTTCATATACTTCGGTAAAAAACTGGTGTCAACAGTTTAAGTGCGGCCGCTCAAATGTTGCTGATCTGCCAAGATCTGGTAGACCAGCCTCAGAGTGCAACGATGAAAATGCAACAAGAGTGAAGAAAATCATTGACCAGGATCGAAAAATGACAATTGTGGAGATAGCTAGTAGAGTAAAACTAAATGAAAGAACAGTTTATAGAATTTTACACAACAGACTGAACATAAGAAAAGTGTGTCCACGCTGGGATCCGCGACTGTTGACACGTGAACAGAAGCAAACGAGGGTAAGTTGCTGTCAACAGTTGCTCAAAAATTGTCAGTCAAAAAATTTTGTGGAGACCATGGTGACAGTAGATGAGACTTGGGTACACCATTATGACCCCGAATCCAAAATTGTCAGCATGCAATGGAAAACCCCGGGCTTCCCAACACCTGTCAAGCCGAGAGCGCAGAAATCTGCAGGAAATGTGATGCTGACTTTTTTTTGGGACGGCAAAGGTGTCCTTTTGAAAGATTATCTGCCTCGTGGCAACACACTTAATGGACAGTACTATGCAGATCTTCTCACCAAACTAAGAAAGGTTGTGACCAGGAAACGAGGGATAACGCGCACTCAAAATCTTCCTTCGCTTCAAGACAACGCGCCCTCTCACAAAGCACGGCTTGTGCAGCTAGCAGCCAACGATTTGAATATTGAAATTCTTCCACACCCACCATATTCTCCAGATTTGGCTCAATCAGACTTTTTTCTATTCCCAAATCTTAAAAAAACAGCTAAAAGGAAATCATTTTGACAGCGATGAAGAGGTTATACTGGCGTGTGATGACTGGTTTAGTTTGAAAAATAGGGTGTTCTACTCCCAAGGTCTTTTCAAGGTCAAGCAGAGATGGCAGAAGTGTGTCAATTCAGACGGTGGCTATATTGAAAAGGAATAAACACTATACAAAATTTCAGCTCTCTGAGACATGTCCTTCGTGGTCAGGCCCAAGACTTATGTCAATCCCCTTGTATTTGTATGTGACCTCCCTTTTCCATGAAATAAACAATAAAAATAAAATACAAACATACAAAAAAAACCAACAAAGTAAAGTCTTTCATAACTAGTAACTACCCTATTGTTAACAAGGTGAATAGGGGTGAGAAAGCCCGGGTGTGTCCGAGATTATATCAAGTCCACCAATTATTTGCTATCATCCACACGAGTCACCCCATCAGACTACCCCTTATTCTCACACCATCATTGATACTTATATATTAAATTTAGTTCTTGTTATAAACTGTTTTACTTCATTGTGCAATTCTCTAGGTCTGTCTATTCTCAACACCTGTTCCACAGTCACGGATGAATCGCTAACCCATAAATAATCCAACTTTATTATTAGTTTTTCTCTGTTGTTCATGCTTCCTACATTTTAGTAGGAAATGCTCTATATTATTTATTTCTAGACACTGCACAGGAAGGTTCTTCTGTTCAAAAATATCCCATTCCTAGTTGCAGCCTAAGAAGTTTGTTATTGCTAGGAATTTTTAGTTCTCTAAATACCTGACATGTTCTTGTTGGAGTCTTGAACAATTTATATGCATGTCTGCCCTTCCGGCTTCCATCCCACTCTACTGTCTATTCATCAGTTATTATTCTTTTAATTAAGCTTGTGATCTCTGTTTTACTCATCCCCACATTTATTTGGTTTATGTTATTTCTACTTTTCTTAGCTTCTTTATCCGCCTTTTCATTTCCTTCTAATCCAACGTGAAGGTATCCAAGCTATTAAAATGGAACATCCTCTAGAGTATAGGTAAGTATTTTCCAGTAATATCTCTTCTGCTATATCTGGTCTGCTGCAGTCTCATAAGTTTCTTATAGCTTGAGAAGCTGAAAGTGAGTCTGTTAACGTTGTCAATTTATGAGGAGGGTTGTTAGAAAAAGATTTCAAGAGCTTTCAGAATTTCAACTATCTCTGCTGTAAAAATTGGTGTATTATGTGTTATACTATATCATTTCACCATTTGCCACATGGGAACATAAATTATTTAAAGGAATGACCTTGTTTTACTGAACACAAATTCTAGTACCAAGACTAGACAACTTTAATTATCTTGGGGACGGCCAAAGGTATCATCAGAGGTTATTCAGCACATGCGCATTGAAGCATAATCTCACAGTGTCGTATCGTCTAGGTTTGTGGAAGGTAAACTATTTCAAACAATTCTTTTGCATTTTTGAGGATTGCTGTCAATCATCCCCTAGCCCAGGAAGGATCAGAAGACGAAGCACGCATAAAAAAGTTGGGAATGGGAGGGAGTAGCAGAGAAGATAGTGAGCGAGAGAGAGCATAAGGAAGGTTCAACATAGGCGGTTATAATATATCTACAGAGACAGGTTGTATGCCACTATTAAAACATAACAGTTCTGATGGGGATGGACTGCACTATTCTCCCAGGAACAAGCCGCCACTGAGCTCAGAAAAAGGACTATTAGTTTCTACAGGGCCGGATTAAGCTAGTGCGGGGCCTGTAGCATATGTTAAGAAAGGGGCCCTGTATTAAAAAAAAAAAACAATAAAACAACACAAACATATTTGAACACATACATTTTTAATTTGCATAGTAATTATCATTATCAATTAATTCGTGCTTGTAATCCTATAAACTTGCCACTCATGTTGCTGGCGTTGTCATAACTTTGACCACGGCAGTCTTTAATATCAATGTCATTTGCCTTTAAAAAATTAAGTAGACTTTTAGTAAGCTGTTCAGCACTATGACCTTCCATATCCAAAAATGTCACAAATCTTTCAACTGGTCCAGATGGCAAAACATAGCGCAGAGTCAAAGTCAGCTGGTCCATATTAGATATATCTGGAGTAGAAACCAATGAAACGGAATTATACTTGTATTTCTTCACTTCACAGAGAATGTGATCCAGTATGCTGGATCCAATCAGATTGATGAATTCCTCACACGTTGTTTTAGATAGATATGATGTATGTCCAAATCCTTTGTTTGCATGAGTACTTATATGCTCTGCCAGAAAAGGGTCAAACTTGGCCAGTAATTCTAACAACCCTAAGTAATTCCCGTTATAAGGGTACCCAACAATTTCATCACTGCCACGAAATGAAAGGCCTCGTTCTGCTAAAAACTTCACAACTTCAATTATTCGCTCTAGAAGTTTGTGCCAATACTTTTCTTGAATGTCCATTTGTTTTACAAGATGGGAATCGATACGTTCACCTTTGTTTTTACGCATCAACAGTGAAATTAAAGCTTGTCTATGTGAGGAGCTTTCTTCATGTCGACGCAATAGATTGCTTGCATTTTTCCAGTCATTAAACCCTTCCACAGTAAACTTTGATGAACATTCTGAACTCATAAGCTTGCATGGGAAACAGAATAGGCGCCCTTTACTTTCTGAATAGCATAACCATTTTCTTGCATGTTGCTTGTTTGTAAGTTTATGAATATGTGTAAAATAAGACTTCTGACAGTATCGAGTTTTCTTTTCAGTGTCATACAATCGCACGGACGAAGAGAAGGCACTATCAACATGTTGACATTTTTCACTTCCCTTGGGATATGCAATATTCACGCTCACAGTCATCTATATTGTTCGGCCAGTCACCAATATCATTAGACTACTTCTTCGTTTCACTTATTCTTTCACATTCAGACTCAGTGTATACTGGTATTTGCTGTATGTTTTCTGCTGCACAGCCTGCACTAGTACTAGTTGTTCCTGTACTTCCAGCTTCAGCGGTTAGAGTACCACCACCATGAACATCAAAATATTCTGTCAGCTTACGTGTTTTTGATATCACAAGTTGATCTCTTCTTTCTTTTTCTTCCTTCGCTTTACGTTTTTCACTTCCAGAAGCATAATTACGTCCAATATCTCTGTGTCTACTGCTCATTTTTTGAGTTCTCTAACCTTAAAAATTAAGAAATTTTAATCAAGATCGAAAGAGAGTGCGAGCACGCCGTATACCTCAATTAAAACAGGAAGTTTCCGTTTCCTAAATTCTAGTTTTTATTGTTAATGCAAATTCATTTCACAAAGAACGAAACAAAATTAGAGGGGCAGTCGCCTAGAGCCAAAAAAGTGGCTTCCGTCCAAACGTGACCAAATTTTCAACGCCACTTAAATGGCTTCCGTCCGCAAACAGTTAAGATTAAAATAATGAAGAGTCACACTAAGTCACCCTCTTATGCTCTTTCTCTCACAATTTCGTGACACCAAATGAAAAGGCGCTAAAGATGGCATAAATCACAAGATCATTGGTTTAACGCTCGTATTTTTTTTTTTTCTTCTCTCTAACCAGCGGCACTCGAGCTTTCCAGCTCTTTTGGCCCAATGACATGTCATTGCGAGGCTGGGGGGTCAGTGGACTTTCCTTCCAACCCGGTCAGGAGCTTCGCTCCTTC
>JAMPIV010010150.1:0-273125 GCA_024509875.1 Oreohelix idahoensis
CTAAATTTCGCTCATCAGTTTTCAAGACGTCAGAGCATACAGAGGTGCAGAGATCGGAAGCGATCATAACCTCTGCATAGCTAAAATGAGAATTAAACTGAAGAAGTTATACCAACCGAATAAAAATAGAAGAATAGATGTACACAGACTGCAATCAAATGATATAAAGAAGGAATATAATGTCAAAATGAACAACTATTTCGATGCTTTAGGCAAAATTGACAACGATATCACCACCAAGACAATCGATACTAAATGGGAACAACTGAGAACAGCAATGACAGAAGCAGCTGTAGCGACCACCGGATACCTAGTACATAAAAAGAAAAAAATGGATGAGAGAAGATACTCTTGGGATAAAATACAAGAAAGGAAAACAGCAAAACTTAAACTACTAGCGGCAAGTACACATAATGCAGTTGAATCTTGCAAACTAACTTATAACTTGTTAAATAAAGAAGTGAAGACAAAAACTCGAAGAGATAAAAGACATTTCATCAATGAACTGGCCGTAGAAGCTGAAAATGCTGCAAGAACTGGTAATAGTAGGGCCTTTATCAAATTACAAAACAACTATGTCACCAGCCTACTGCTATGGAAACACCTGTTAAAGGTAAATTAGGGAATTCAATACCAACAGAAAAAGAACAAATGAAGAGATGGGCTGAGCACTTCATGGAGGTGCTAAACAGACCACCACCAACAGTAACACCTGATTTTAATAATGAAACACCCACAACCACCTTGCTAATAACTTGCGATGAATTCACGCTGGACGAGATCAAACAAGCCGTTAAAAGATTAAAAAATTTTAAAGCTGCTGAGTTGACGAAATTTCAGGGGAAATGATTAAAGCAGTTAATGACAACAACCTCTTGAGAATTTTAGATATTATAAATGAAGTATGGAGAGAAGAACAACCACCACAACAATGGAAAGACAGTATTATTGTAAAGTTACCGAAGAAAGGTGATCTATCAGACTGTAATAACTGGCGTGGTATATCTCTATTATCAGTACCTGGAAAATTATTATGTTGCATGATGTTAGAAAGACTTAAATTGCATGCTGACGAAAAGATCAGAGAAGAACAAGCGGGTTTCAGGCCGAAACGATCATGTATTGATCAAATATTCACACTAAGAACAATTATAGAAGAATCAGTGGAAAGGCAATCGCCACTTATTATCACCTTCGTCGATTTTCAAAAAGCCTTTGATAGTCTACACCGCCCATCATTGTGGAAGATACTTACAATCTATGGTTTTCCAACAAAATATGTGAATATAATCAAAGCGCTATATGACAATGCAAGATGTTGTGTTAGAACAAATAAAGGGAATACAGAATGGTTTACAGTAGAAACAGGGGTGAAACAAGGCTGTATTATGTCACCACTACTTTTTGGAATAGCTATTGATTGGGTTATGAGAAACTATACCCACAATGAACAATTGGGTATAAAATGGACAAATGGAAAATTCCTGGGGACCTGGATTTCGCAGATGATGTAGCATTCTTAAGTTCAACACCAAGACAATCCCAAGAAGCAATAAATAATTTGTGTCATCTCTCGGTTAAAATTGGTCTCCAAATAAATGCCTCTAAAACTAAAGCTATGAACTTTTCTAACGAGACCTTTGATATCATCTTGAACGGGGAAAAACTACAGAAAGTTGAAAGTTTTCAATTATTTAGGCAGTAAAATGACTCAGGATGGTGACACAACAAGAGAAATCCATACTAGAAATTGCTTTGGCAGCTAGCGCCTTCAATAGATTATCTAACATTTGGAAATTACGATCATTGAAATATACATACCAAGCTTCGTCTGTTTAATTCAAATGTTATCTCAGTGTTAACATACGGCTGTGAGAGTTGGAAAATAACAAAATCATTGGAGAACAAGCTGAATACATTCGAGAACAAATGTCTTAGAAAAACTCATGAACATCAGTTGGAAAGAATTCAAGACTAATCGACAAATAAGAGAAGACTCTAGGCAGAAATATGTCTCCGACTATATAAGGAAAAGACGATGGTCATATATCGGTCATGTCCTACGAATGCAAAACAACAGAATACCACTACAGGCGCTCACTTGGGTTCCTGAGGGTAAGCGAAAAAAGGAAGACCAAAAGAAACACTCAGAAGAACAATAATAAGAGAAGGAAGAACGTTGGGCCTAAATAATGTGCAAGAGCTAAGAGGAGTGGCGTCACAACGAACAACCTGGAGAGCACTGGTTTCTGCCTTATGCGCCGTGTTTGGCGCTTAAAGAATTTATTATTATTATTATTATATAGATATTATGCAGGTTATATTACTGCAGACTGCTGTGTGCGCAGTCTTTCCTTTGAGGAATATGGTGATGTGCATCTTCTAGAGGAAGTGCACCACTATTTATGATTAGGCCTTGAATATATATAGCTGACGATGATTATTCAACTGCCGGGGAGCAGTCTTGGTGGAGCAGGGAGGACGGAGTCCTTTGAGGAAAATCGTGATGGACATCGTCAATGCGAAGTGCACCATTATGCTATGAGTTATGAGGCCATATTGATAACTGCGGTGAGCGCAGTTCTATAGGAGTGGTGTACGTGCAGTTATATGAGGTGTGCGCCATTAGGCGCTGTATTTAAGCTCTGTGGAGTGTGGGAGCTTCATGAATATCTTTATTCAATATCATGTACTATGCTGTATTTCATCTGTGTCGTCGTCTGTGTTGTAACGTAAATAAACCATTATTTCAACGTTGCTATTCGGTCAACGATACATGAATTCAATGTGTGTCACTGTGATGGATGAATGTGCCAGTACACACCTACTCTGATCATTCTAGGCATAGTGACAGCAGTAGGGACATATTTACAAGTAGCCCTGAGGGGGCGTGGCCTATATAAGGAGAACACATTTACGTCTTCATCACTTATCTACCACTGGGTTCAGTTACATAGAATTATCAGTGGTGACCTAACATTTTAGTGGATCAGCAATCTTAGAGGTATCAGTGGTATCATTTAACCACACAATATCAATAACACTAACTATATCACATCGCGGCGGTATTAATGGAAATAATTATCGTTCGGTAACAGTAGGGTCCTTTTGTTGCGCCTCTTTAAGTTCCTTAGGCAACAAATTTGGCGCAGGCTCCCGTTCCTTCTCGGTTTGCCCTCTTGTGGTTACTGCTGCCACAAATGGCTCTTCCGGTTTCCCAATAAACACATATCTACCGCCAAGTATGACTGGGTAGATCGGGTCATCCATAACAGCCGCTTTGATCACACCTCTGACAAAATAAGAGTGGATCTCAACCAATGCGATGGGAAGCGCTGTAGGTGCATCACTCTTAGAAACTAAACAAAGTTGGACGATTTCTTCTGTCTCTTGACCGGGTTTGACCAGGTGCCTGGCGACAATGCAGTCATAAGAGAGCCGAGTGTCAAATAAACAAAAAGTTGAAGAACCGTTCAAAATAACAGTACCTCGCGTTCAGGGTCTGTCTCCCTCTGGTTGAGGATCACTGACATTAATTCTACCTTGCGAGACTGTTAGCAAGCATCCGATGCGATTAGGCTCGGTGTGCTCGCTCTGATCATATGTCCCGTGCTCAGGGGTTTTTCCTTTGTCACCTTGTCCTTTCTGACCGCGCTGCCATGTAGGACGGTTGGGTTGATCAGTCTATTTGTTGTTGGTGGGGTACTTGTTTTTGTAGAACTTAGATTTTTCCGGAGGGGGATTCTGGGTTCCAGTTTCTCTGTGGTTATGCTGCTGAGGAGAATGGGAAGATTGATCTAGGTTATTCTTTCGAGAAGGTTCTGCTGTCGGTTTACGTTTTGTGGCCGGCAGTTCGGCCAGCGCATTATGATGTCGCTCAGACTTTTCCAAAATGTCTTCTAGCTTTTCTGCTCCTTGCTCAGCTAGAAATCTGCGGGTGTCACTTGACAACGTGTTTTTTATGTGTTCAGTTAAAACAAATTCTTAAAGTCCTTCATAGGTAGAGGCAAGCTGTGAAAGCTCGCTACACTTTGTCAAGTATCCCTTCAGACGAGAAGAGAACTGCTGAAAAGTTTCAGAATTCTTCTTCCTGCTGTTCCGGAACAGTTGCAAAAATTTGCGAACGTTCATTTCAAATCGTTCAAGCAAAGCTTTCTTCAACACGTCGTAATTGTCTTGTTGGCTGCTTTCCAGTTTTGCATACACATCATAAGCAGACCCTTTTAGGGCCTGGGAAAGTTTCATACACCAACGCGACCTCTCTAAACCGTGCAGAATTGCCATTTTCTCAAATTTTTCTAGCCACGTGTCAATCTTCTCATTAGGACAAAGGAAAGATTCTAGAGTGAAAGACATAACGGTGAGTTGAGGAGATTGAGTGTTAGAAGGATCAGTTAAAGAAGAATGAGAAGACTCTCCATTGCTGGAGGTAGAGGCAGCCCCACGACTTTGGACCTCTAGAGTCTTAAGCGCCAACTCGTGCTGTCTCTGTTTTTCTCTTTCCTCATGCTGTCGTTCCTTCTCTCTTTCATCATGCTGTCTCTCCTTCTCTCTTTCGTTCGCCCTGCGAATTTCCATTTCCTCATCCATTTTCTTCTGCTTTCTAGCTTCGGCTGCTTTCCTCATATCTGTTAAGTTCTTCGTTGACAAACGCCTTTGCTTCTTCAACTTGCAATTCCTCTTCCTTTGCTTCCTCTCTGAGCATCTGCCTAAGCTTTGCCCGCTCTGCCATTGTAAATAAGTGACTGAGACTTACTCGAGAAAGAATGAAGCAAAAGGATACACTGGTTCCTTACCACTTACGAGAAATACAAAACAAAATAAATATTCTATGTTACTGGGATACCTCCTCCTATAATATTAGTTATCTAACTATCGCTGCTATTAATGGCTCTAGAGGCTCTAAATGCAAGCGACTATGCCAAATAAATGGTAGTTAAGATTAATCACTAACAAAAATAAGTTGCTACAGTGTAAACAAAACAATTATTGCAAAACATTTTAAGGAAAAAAAATCCCCTTAATTTTAAATCCACTACAAGTTCACCCCTGACGTCAGATCGGGTAAGGGAGGCAATTAATTGGACGAAAAAATTAGCCCGAACGCACTCCTTAACTAAGTTCAAAACACCTGCTTCAAAACCCTGTGATTCTTACGCAATCACAAACTCTACCAGCGGTTTAGTATTACAAAATCAATACATATCTTCCGACAAAATCAACCTCTAAATCAAAATGTATAATACTCAATAATGCTGTGGAAAAAACAATTACTATTAGTGTGGTCAGCAAGCCCATAAACAGATCGTTAGTCTAGGGGATAGTTATTTTTAAAGATACTAAAACTCACGAGACATCACACTCTTACTCTATTTCAGAATAAAGAAAATTAATCCTGCAGACGAGCTGATATTTGTCGTCTCGTCTTCCAATTCTAAGTTCAAAATATCCTTCGGACGAGTCCACATTTGTCGTAGATTTGTGATAGGGGAATTAAGAATTAGGTTGGTCCCTTCTGAATAGAAATAGAACAGGTGATAGCTCAGTGGGAGATAATAATAGAAATAGATTTTCACGAGTGAGATGGTGGAAAATAATAGAGTCTGTCCATGACACTCGAGAAGCTCTTTCGGTCAGCCTATCTCTACAACAGATCTAGATTAGTCAGACAGTCTACTAGAATATATATATAGTAATGTATATACCACTCACACACACACACACATAAGTGACGACAGTTAGACGCACAGACGTGAAAACTATAACAATGGAATATAGATATTTTGGGACGAGCTGACCGACACACTTGAATAAGTTTATGTAAATTTTATTTATCATAAGAAAATTCCCCACAACCAAAAGTTTGAATATCAATCACATATAAATACACATAAGTTAATGAATTACTAAAAGAATAGACCCATAGGTGTAATTCTTTCCCCCTCTTTTAAGCCCACGATCCCGTTAGAAGAAAAGTTATAGCCCCAAAGAGTCACAGATTTATACGCTATGGTCTAGGATTTCCCTCTACGGTTAAGAACAGAGTTCATATATTAATCTATTCTAAGAGGAAAACAGCATTAGCAACAAACTTGCATAAAGAAAACACAAAGTGGGTGCATAAATTATACCATAAGGGAATCACTCAGTCCTGCTTTCTCTCTGTTCATTCACCAGTGTCCACTGACATTCTTTCTTACCTACAAACTTGATGTCTTACACCTTCAGGCGCAAACCTTAGGACACACACACCTCGTGAATCCGTGTTCTTTTTGATAAAGCGAACCCCAGCTCTGCAGATACAGGTTTCATCCAATGTTCCGGGGAGCGTTCACTTTACAACTATATTTTAGGATTACTGTTTTTGTCACTTGAATCAGTTCAGGTAAGAAATTTTAATTTTGGCTCACAATGTCAGAAACTCGAGGTTTCCAGTACTTAGGAAATGACAGGTTGGTAACTTCTCTCAATATAAAATTATTGGTCACACCACAATTGGTCAAACGTCGGAAATGTTACTGTTTGTAATTTCGCCACAGGGGCTGAATGTACATGAGATTTTGGGAAGAAATATAATCTGGCTCGATAGGCCCAGTTACTGCATTTAATCTTAAAGTTCGTGAGATGGATACTATGTCTCCTTCTGGATGCAAACACAATGCCAGATAGGTTTTACTTGTAAACCCACGTATTTAAGTACAAAAATGTTTCTTCTAGGTTATTCTCATATATACTGAAACCGCTGGTAGGTTTAGGGTTTGACCCAAATACTGTTGATAACGCCCTTTTTGAGGCCATCACATTGATAAGGGAGAGTGGTAAATATAATGTGTAATGTTACTGCTTTCATAAGGTCATACTGGACACGTAGACGGATGGTCAACTCGTTCCGACACAGTGCTGACATCGAGTGAGAATGTAGATGTAAAGGACGTGAATGTGTGTACAGTTCTGTTGAGTTGACAAGTCACTCACTCAATCATAAGCAGAAGTCAATAAAGGGCAGACCACTGATGACGTTTCATACATTTAATAATGGACGTACACTTCGACATCACGTTTACAGTCATTTGAACAGGTTGGCACAAAAATGATCGTATACTTGAAAAATGGGTGACAATATCAGATGTACATTCATGTAGTGGTAAATATAATGGAACGATAGTAGGCAAGCACTCAATATTCTGGTTGTCTATCGTCTCATGCTTCAACTGACTAATCGCGTCAGTTAAGGTGGATACATAATCATCAACAATGGTTCACTGACAGAACTTTCTCCTGGCTAAGTTTCTCAAGCCGTAAATTCATCCAATGTTTATAGCAACAATGTAAAACCACAGTAGTGGATTTTCATAATATGTAGATCTCTGTACCATCATCAGATAATAAGACCTTTTCTGTTCTCCGACAATGATCCGCTTACAATGGCGGGAATCCAAAATGGCTCTCCTCCGTGAGCTTCGCTCACCCAGGATGAAAAATTATGAAGTAGAATTACTTCGTTATTCATACGTAAATGTCCTCATTGGGCTTCTATACATATCTGCTATCAATAAGGCTGGTTACATCAAGTGATCTAGTGCTGCTAGATAACACGTCATCTTCATCTATAATCAACAATCCTAGATGTACGATAATACGTCTCCCATCTAGGCTTAGCAAAAAAGTTCAGCAGAAAATGTTATGGTTTTACCTGGCTTTAGGAAAACACATACAAGCGAATAACGCACGCCATTCCTAGGCGTTAATAATGGACATTAGGAGAATCTCTGATAATACAGTCATACAGAGAAACAATCTCCTTCCTAGAATAAATCACAGAGATCAATCTTCAAACTTTCTAATCGACCAGCCCATAGTAGCGACGACATGACAGCCTTCTCTGTCCACACACCAAATCGACGCATGCGCAGAAAAGCCTTTCACCACAGAGTTCAGCTAACAAAATAGTCCGACACAGAAATACAAAGATATAAGACCGAATCACTTTAGATAGTCAAGGAATAAATGTAAATTCGGGCCATAAACATTTTAAGCAAGACCAATCTGTTTCTGACCATACCAGATGAAAAATGACTTAAATCTAGTATTCATACGCCAGACCGAGACACAAGAACAGATAACCCATAGAACCGAATACAACATCGATCAATCAGGGTTCTGTCCCGTACTCTAAGAATCATTGATTCTCAAATAAATACTTTTCATCAGACAAATAGTTATACTTTACACTTGTATGCCTACCAACAGTAATCTGTGCGTCACAAAAGAATATGTGCGCAACAACTGTATAAAGGAAGAGAAAAACATAAATACTCAACCCTAATAGTATACACAATCCTACGCGTAAATAGAACATGTTCACTTCGGTCATTTAACTTAAATTATAAACCGCAAACTTAAAGCTTGTCTTATCGTTTAAAACTCCCATGAAATAAATTCTAGTCATTAAAAAGAAAACAATCATCATGAATTAGAAATAAATACATATTTCGTCACCACTCATGATGTATCAGTGCATTTACTTAGATGGTTAAATTATTCTCTGACTGGTTACTAGCAGCTACTACAAGGTATTCTAGAACGAAGCGATCTGTCCTCTGCCACTGAGTAGTACTGAATGAATGACGTCTAAACTGCTGGGGTTTAAATATTTGAAATCAAAGAAATAGCCCAGACTTAATACATTTAGCACCTACGCCCAGATTTACATATTTCCTTGCTCGTTCTGCGAATCAAACGAATTCTTCGCACCAATTTGCTGCTCTGTCTCGCCATCTGGCAGCGTACATACTGCTTAAAATTGGGCTAGCAAAGACTTTGATCTGGCTATGCTAAACATGTTTTAATTACTTTCTAGCGAGCTGGTTAACAAGGGAGGCAATAAAATTGCTCATCTTGTTTCCCAAATTTTATCTCCCCTTGATCGCTCTCTATTGAAAAATACGTTATCAAACTTAACGCCACCTTTCTCTGTTGCAACATATTACACGATTTCGATCTCTGGCGCTCAAAATTAAATGAAACCACCTCATGTATGCTAATCAGGTCTGCTATAAACCTACATCAAAGGGAAAAATAGCGAATAGCAATTAAATGCTTGCTAAATTAGATGAGAGAAAATTCGATGAGAGAAAAACAAAATCACTGAGTATAGGAGGAAATTATGTTAGAAACAGACAAAGATGCAACTTTTAGGTAAATGAGAAGTGTAGATGAGGAAATAGATATAGAAATCTATGACCATAATCTGTCACAGACGTCCCCGCTTAAGATATGGAACCATTCCATGTCCACTTTATGGAAATATATTTCCTATATCAGTAGCGTCTGGGTGACTGTAATCTTCACTCCCATCTTCCCCCTCCGTCTCTGTCCAATTCCTACTCATGAAGTCTGCTCCCACGTTTTCTTTCTCTGGAATGTCTTCCTTGTGCGCTTGAAAGAGTGTCGCCACTTTTGACATCGTTGAAAGATTTCGTGTGTGTGCAGTGGAAATTCCCTGCCACTATCGTCATCTTCGTCAATTTTGGCAATCGCCAGGAGATGTTCGGAGGTTGGCACTGGTCTTTCCAAGCATTTCTTTAACAGATTTATATGGTAGACCTTCTCCATTCCTTTAATAAAGATCTGGTAGTTAGCCTTTGAGATCTTTTTCAGGACGGTAAATGGCCCTTGCCATCCGATACGTAGTTTGTTGTTCCCGGTGGGGAGTAACAACAAAACTTTGTCTCCTGCTTGCAATTCTCTTTCTTTCGCGACTTTCCTGTATTGGTTTGCGTGCTTTGCGCGTGCTCGCTTAAAGTTGGTCGTTGCTAGGTCCCATCCTAGTTTTAACCTTTCCTTTAAATCCAACACATATTTACTGGCTGAGACGACTGTCTCATCAGCCTTCTGGTCTGTCAGCAACTGAAGTAAGACTTCAAGCGGCCCCTTAATAGGTCTGCCGAATAAAAGAGTAGCTGGGGGAAATCCTGTGGAAGTATGTGGTGCTTCTCTGTAGCCAAATAAAGCTGCAGAAATACAAAGATCCCAATCTTCAGGTTTCACTTGTCCCAGTTTACTTAACATCGTGTTGAGGTTTCCGTTGACACGTTCTACTAACCCACTTCCGGCCGGATTATAAGGCTTTATGTAGATGTGCTGGTTCCTCAAGATCTTAACGATCTCATCCATTAACAGGTTTCGGTATGGAGATCCGTTACCCGTCAACACTTGTTGAGGGAATCCCAACCGAGTAAAAACCTGCCTTAGGGCTTCTGCGACGTGCTTGGCGTCCGCGCATGTAAGCGGTATAGCTTCTGCCCATAAAAAGCAATGGAAAATAGATATTTTGGGACGAGCTGACCGACACACTTGAATAAGTTTATGTGAATTTTATTTATCATAAGAAAATTCACTACAACCAAAAGTTTGAATATCAATCACATATAAATACACATACCCATAAGTTAATGAATTACTAAAAGAATAGACCCATAGGTGTGTTTCGTCCAATGTTCCGGGGAGCGTTCACTTTACAACTATATTTTAAGATTACTGTTTATGTCACTTGAATCAGTTCAGGTAAGAAATTTTAAATGGGCTCACAATGTCAGAATCTCGAGGTTTCCAGTACTTAGGAAATGACAGGTTGGTAACTTCTCTCAATATAAAATTATTGGTCACACCACAATTGGTCAAACGTCGGAAATGTTACTGTTTGTAATTTCGCCACAGGGGCTGAATGTACATGAGATTTTTGGGAAGAAATGTAATCTGGCTCGATAGGCGCAGTTACTGCATTTAGTCTTAAAGTTCGTGAGATGGGTACTATGTCTCCTTCTGGATGCAAACACAATGCCAGACAGGTTTTACTTGTAAACCCACGTATTTAAGTACAAAAATGTTTCTTCTAGGTTATTCTCATATATAATGAAACCGCTGGTAGGTTTAGGGTTTGACCCAAAAACTGTATAAAGGAAGAGAAAAACATAAATACTCAACCCTAATAGTATACACAATCCTACGCGTAAATAGAATATGTTCACTTCGGCCATTTAACTTAAATTATAAACCGCAAACTTAAAGCTTGTCTTATCGTTTAAAACTCCCATGAAATAAATTCTAGTCATTAAAAAGAAATCAATCATCATGAATTAGAAATAAATACATATTTCGTCACCACTCATGATATATCAGTGCATTTACTTAAATGGTTAAATTATTCTCTGACTGGTTACTAGCAGCTACTACAAGGTATTCTAGAACGAAGCGATCTGTCCTCTGCCACTGAGTAGTACTGAATGAATGACGTCTAAACTGCTGGGGTTTAAATATTTGAAATCAAAGAAATAGCCCAGACTTAATACATTTAGCACCTACGCCCAGATTTACATATTTCCTTGCTCGTTCTGCGAATCAAACGAATTCTTCGCACCAATTTGCTGCTCTGTCTCGCCATCTGGCAGCGTACATACTGCTTAAAATTGGGCTAGCAAAGTCTTTGATCTGGCTATGCTAAACATGTTTTAATTACTTTCTAGCGAGCTGGTTAACAAGGGAGGCAATAAAATTGCTCATCTTGTTTCCCAAATTTTATCTCCCCTTGATCGCTCTCTATTGAAAAATACGTTATCAAACTTAACGCCACCTTTCTCTGTTGCAACATATTACACGATTTCGATCTCTGGCGCTCAAAATTAAATGAAACCACCTCATGTATGCTAATCAGGTCTGCTATAAACCTACATCAAAGGGAAAAATAGCGAATAGCAATTAAATGCTTGCTAAATTAGATGAGAGAAAATTCGATGAGAGAAAAAAAAGACAAATCACTGAGTATAGGAGGAAATTATGTTAGAAACAGACAAAGATGCAACTTTTAGGTAAATGAGAAGTGTAGATGAGGAAATAGATATAGAAATCTATGACCATAATCTGTCACAGACGTCCCCGCTTAAGATATGGAACCATTCCATGTCCACTTTATGGAAATATATTTCCTATATCAGTAGCGTCTGGGTGACTGTAATCTTCACTCCCATCTTCCCCCTCCGTCTCTGTCCAATTCCTACTCATGAAGTCTGCTCCCACGTTTTCTTTCTCTGGAATGTCTTCCTTGTGCGCTTGAAAGAGTGTCGCCACTTTTGACATCGTTGAAAGATTTCGTGTGTGTGCAGTGGAAATTCCCTGCCACTATCGTCATCTTCGTCAATTTTGGCGATCGCCAGGAGATGTTCGGAGGTTGGCACTGGTCTTTCCAAGCATTTCTTTAACAGATTTATATGGTAGACCTTCTCCATTCCTTTAATAAAGATCTGGTAGTTAGCCTTTGAGATCTTTTTCAGGACGGTAAATGGCCCTTGCCATCCGATACGTAGTTTGTTGTTCCCGGTGGGGAGTAACAACAAAACTTTGTCTCCTGCTTGCAATTCTCTTTCTTTCGCGACTTTCCTGTATTGGTTTGCGTGCTTTGCGCGTGCTCGCTTAAAGTTGGTCGTTGCTAGGTCCCATCCTAGTTTTAACCTTTCCTTTAAATCCAACACATATTTACTGGCTGAGACGACTGTCTCATCAGCCTTCTGGTCTGTCAGCAACTGAAGTAAGACTTCAAGCGGCCCCTTAATAGGTCTGCCGAATAAAAGAGTAGCTGGGGAAATCCTGTGGAAGTATGTGGTGCTTCTCTGTAGCCAAATAAAGCTGCAGAAATACAAAGATCCCAATCTTCAGGTTTCACTTGTCCCAGTTTACTTAACATCGTGTTGAGGTTTCCGTTGACACGTTCTACTAACCCACTTCCGGCCGGATTATAACGCTTTATGTAGATGTGCTGGTTCCTCAAGATCTTAACGATCTCATCCATTAACAGGTTTCGGTATGGAGATCCGTTACCCGTCAACACTTGTTGAGGGAATCCCAACCGAGTGAAAACCTGCCTTAGGGCTTCTGCGACGTGCTTGGCGTCCGCGCATGTAAGCGGTATAGCTTCTGCCCATAAAAAGCAATGGAATATAGATATTTTGGGACGAGCTGACCGACACACTTGAATAAGTTTATGTAAATTTTATTTATTATAAGAAAATTCACTACAACCAAAAGTTTGAATATCAATCACATATAAATACACATACACATAAGTTAATGAATTACTAAAAGAATAGACCCATAGGTGTAATCCTTACCCACTCTGTTGAGCCCACGATCCCGTTAGAAGAAAAGTTATAGCCCCAAAGAGTCACAGATTTATACGCTATGGTCTAGGATTTCCTTCTACGGTTAAGAACAGAGTTGATATATTAATCTATTCTAAGAGGAAAACAGCATTAGCAACAAACTTGCATAAAGAAAACACAAAGTGGGTGCATAAATTATACCATAAGGGAATCACTCAGTCCTGCTTTCTCTCTGTTCATTCACCAGTGGCCACTGACATTCTTTCTTACCTACAAACTTGATGTCTTACACCTTCAGGCGCAAACTTTAGGACACACACACCTCGTGAATCCGTGTTCTTTTTGATAAAGCGAACCCCAGCTCTGCAGATACAGGTTTCATCCAATGTTCCGGGGAGCGTTCACTTTACAACTACATTTTAAGATTACTGTTTATGTCACTTGAATCAGTTCAGGTAAGAAATTTTAAATGGGCTCACAATGTCAGAATCTCGAGGTTTCCAGTACTTAGGAAATGACAGGTTGGTAACTTCTCTCAATATAAAATTATTGGTCACACCACAATTGGTCAAACGTCGGAAATGTTACTGTTTGTAATTTCGCCACAGGGGCTGAATGTACATGAGATTTTTGGGAAGAAATGTAATCTGGCTCGATAGGCGCAGTTACTGCATTTAGTCTTAAAGTTCGTGAGATGGGTACTATGTCTCCTTCTGGATGCAAACACAATGCCAGACAGGTTTTACTTGTAAACCCACGTATTTAAGTACAAAAATGTTTCTTCTAGGTTATTCTCATATATAATGAAACCGCTGGTAGGTTTAGGGTTTGACCCAAAAACTGTATAAAGGAAGAGAAAAACATAAATACTCAACCCTAATAGTATACACAATCCTTCGCGTAAATAGAATATGTTCACTTCGGCCATTTAACTTAAATTATAAACCGCAAACTTAAAGCTTGTCTTATCGTTTAAAACTCCCATGAAATAAATTCTAGTCATTAAAAAGAAATCAATCATCATGAATTAGAAATAAATACATATTTCGTCACCACTCATGATGTATCAGTGCATTTACTTAGATGGTTAAATTATTCTCTGACTGGTTACTAGCAGCTACTACAAGGTATTCTAGAACGAAGCGATCTGTCCTCTGCCACTGAGTAGTACTGAATGAATGACGTCTAAACTGCTGGGGTTTAAATATTTGAAATCAAAGAAATAGCCCAGACTTAATACATTTAGCACCTACGCCCAGATTTACATATTTCCTTGCTCGTTCTGCGAATCAAACGAATTCTTCGCACCAATTTGCTGCTCTGTCTCGCCATCTGGCAGCGTACATACTGCTTAAAATTGGGCTAGCAAAGTCTTTGATCTGGCTATGCTAAACATGTTTTAATTACTTTCTAGCGAGCTGGTTAACAAGGGAGGCAATAAAATTGCTCATCTTGTTTCCCAAATTTTATCTCCCCTTGATCGCTCTCTATTGAAAAATACGTTATCAAACTTAACGCCACCTTTCTCTGTTGCAACATATTACACGATTTCGATCTCTGGCGCTCAAAATTAAATGAAACCACCGAATGTATGCTAATCAGGTCTGCTATAAACCTACATCAAAGGGAAAAATAGCGAATAGCAATTAAATGCTTGCTAAATTAGATGAGAGAAAATTCGATGAGAGAAAAAAAAGACAAATCACTGAATATAGGAGGAAATTATGTTAGAAACAGACAAAGATGCAACTTTTAGGTAAATGAGAAGTGTAGATGAGGAAATAGATATAGAAATCTATGACCATAATCTGTCACAGACGTCCCCGCTTAAGATATGGAACCATTCCATGACCACTTTATGGAAATATATTTCCTATATCAGTAGCGTCTGGATGACTGTAATCTTCACTCCCATCTTCCCCCTCCGTCTCTGTCCAATTCCTACTCATGAAGTCTGCTCCCACGTTTTCTTTCTCTGGAATGTCTTCCTTGTGCGCTTGAAAGAGTGTCGCCGCTTTTGACATCGTTGAAAGATTTCGTGTGTGTGCAGTGGAAATTCTCTGCCACTATCGTCATCTTCGTCAATTTTGGCGATCGCCAGGAGATGTTCGGAGGTTGGCACTGGTCTTTCCAAGCATTTCTTTAACAGATTTATATGGTAGACCTTCTCCATTCCTTTAATAAAGATCTGGTAGTTAGCCTTTGAGATCTTTTTCAGGACGGTAAATGGCCCTTGCCATCCGATACGTAGTTTGTTGTTCCCGGTGGGGAGTAACAACAAAACTTTGTCTCCTGCTTGCAATTCTCTTTCTTTCGCGACTTTCCTGTATTGGTTTGCGTGCTTTGCGCGTGCTCGCTTAAAGTTGGTCGTTGCTAGGTCCCATCCTAGTTTTAACCTTTCCTTTAAATCCAACACATATTTACTGGCTGAGACGACTGTCTCATCAGCCTTCTGGTCTGTCAGCAACTGAAGTAAGACTTCAAGCGGCCCCTTAATAGGTCTGCCGAATAAAAGAGTAGCTGGGGAAATCCTGTGGAAGTATGTGGTGCTTCTCTGTAGCCAAATAAAGCTGCAGAAATACAAAGATCCCAATCTTCAGGTTTCACTTGTCCCAGTTTACTTAACATCGTGTTGAGGTTTCCGTTGACACGTTCTACTAACCCACTTCCGGCCGGATTATAAGGCTTTACGTAGATGTGCTGGTTCCTCAAGATCTTAACGATCTCATCCATTAACAGGTTTCGGTATGGAGATCCGTTATCCGTCAACACTTGTTGAGGGAATCCCAACCGAGTAAAAACCTGCTTTAGGGCTTCTGCGACATGCTTGGCGTCCGCGCATGTAAGCGTTATAGCTTCTGCCCATAAGGTGCAATGGAATATAGATATTTTTGGACGAGCTGACCGACACACTTGAATAAGTTTATGTAAATTTTATTTATCATAAGAAAATTCACTACAACCAAAAGTTTGAATATCAATCACATATAAATACACATACACATAAGTTAATGAATTACTAAAAGAAAAGACCCATAGGTGTAATCCTTACCCCCTCTGTTGAGCCCACGATCCCGTTAGAAGAAAAGTTATAGCCCCAAAGAGTCACAGATTTATACGCTATGGTCTAGGATTTCCTTCTACGGTTAAGAACAGAGTTGATATATTAATCTATTCTAAGAGGAAAACAGCATTAGCAACAAACTTGCATAAAGAAAACACAAAGTGGGTGCATAAATTATACCATAAGGGAATCACTCAGTCCTGCTTTCTCTCTGTTCATTCACCAGTGGCCACTGACATTCTTTCTTACCTACAAACTTGATGTCTTACACCTTCAGGCGCAAACTTTAGGACACACACACCTCGTGAATCCGTGTTCTTTTTGATAAAGCGAACCCCAGCTCTGCAGATACAGGTTTCATCCAACGTTCCGGGGAGCGTTCACTTTACAACTATATTTTAAGATTACTGTTTATGTCACTTGAATCAGTTCAGGTAAGAAATTTTAAATGGGCTCACAATGTCAGAATCTTGAGGTTTCCAGTACGTAGGAAATGACAGGTTGGTAACTTCTCTCAATATAAAATTATTGGTCACACCACAATAGGTCAAACGTCGCAAATGTTACTGTTTGTAATTTCGCCACAGGGGCTGAATGTACATGAGATTTTTGGGAAGAAATGTAATCTGGCTCGATAGGCCCAGTTACTGCATTTAGTCTTAAAGTTCGTGAGATGGGTACTATGTCTCCTTCTGGATGCAAACACAATGCCAGACAGGTTTTACTTGTAAACCCACGTATTTAAGTACAAAAATGTTTCTTCTAGGTTATTCTCATATATACTGAAACCGCTGGTAGGTTTAGGGTTTGACCCAAATACTGTATAAAGGAAGAGAAAAACATAAATACTCAACCCTAATAGTATACACAATCCTACGCGTAAATAGAATATGTTCACTTCGGTCATTTAACTTAAATTATAAACTGCAAACTTAAAGCTTGTCTTATCGTTTAAAACTCCCGTGAAATAATTTTTAGTCATTAAAAAGAAATCAATCATCATGAATTAGAAATAAATACATATTTCGTCACCACTCATGATGTATCAGTGCATTTACTTAGATGGTTAAATTATTCTCTGACTGGTTATTAGCAGTGAATAAATTTTATATTATAGTTTATCTAGAAATTATTATTTATTCTACTATCCACTGTAACACAGTAAAACTTAGAGAATTATCAAATGACGGACCTATTCTAGAAACACATTTCGGCACAGAAATTTTAGTGAAATATAAATTTTGGACTAACAATAAAAACACTCGACAATACTAGTCAATATTATTACCTCTAAAACAGAACTACAGGCTATCTCCACGAAACTGAGAACATAGAATGATTAAATGAAGGAAGGTTTTAGTAAAAATTGGTGCAATATCTTCCTCTGACAGTCCTCTATGCACGTTAAGCATAAAAACAACTCACCGACAACCATGGTGATCACGTGCAATTTGGTTTGCTGACCATAAATTCACATTTTTAATCTGTTTTTTTCAAACTTCCGTACAACCAAACAGGTGAAGTAATCGTGCTGATTGACATTCCACGTGCAATGGCGACTTTTCGTGAACAGAGTTCACTCTTAATTTGTTTTACAATCAGCATACTTAGGGTAGTTTCATCACTTGCAAAAACCATGCCACCGAGAAGAAGTCTTGACACCTTACAAAGAATGAGGGCTATAGCGTGGGTTGAAAGTGGTTTATCTGTCCGTGAGGTTGTTAAACGGCTTGCAGTGTCACACTCTACTATCCAAAGAATTTTGGAGAGATTTCAAGCCACAGGAAGTGTGGAGGATCGCCACCGGCCAGGTCGCCCTAGATGCACCAATAGACATGATGACCGGTACCTCTTGTTGTCAGCCCTGCGCCATCGAACAGTGACTTGTTCCACTCTAAGATGTCAGCTGAGACAAACTGTAAACGTTAATGTCAGTCAAAGCACCATTCGCAGACGTTTATATGAATTTGGACTGGCTGCTCGACGTCCTGCAGTCAGAATCCCTCTTACTCCTGCTCATCGCAGAGCCCGTGTTTCGTGGTGTCGCAAGCACATCCGATGGACAAGGCAACAATGGAGTCAAGTTCTCTTCACTGATGAATCTCGCTTCACTGTGTCATTCAATGATGGCAGGATTCGAGTTTGGAGACGACCAGGAGAGCGATTTACTGATGACACAATTCGAGAGGTGGATCGTTATGGTAGGGGTTCTGTCATTGTCTGGGGAGGCTTCTACAGACACGGCAGGACCCCACTCTACATCATCCAAGGCAACTTGACCGGCCCAAGATACCAGAACGAAATCTTGAGACCAATTGTTCAGCCTGATAACGCTCGACCCCATCGAGCTCGTGTGGTGAATGAGTTTATTCAGCAACATGGGATCATCAGGAGGGCGTGGCCAGCTCATTCACCTGACCTTTCTCCGACTGAGCACCTCTGGGATGTCCTTGGTCGAAGATTGTCAACAAATCACCCTCTACCAATGGATGTTGCCCAGCTGACTGCATTTCTGCTTCAGGAGTGGCAAGCTGTTCCTCAGGATACTCTTCGGACCCTTGTGGACTAGATGCGTCTACGCTGTCTTGAATGCCTTGATGCAAACGGTGGTCATACCTGATTTTGAAATGTCTATTTGTCCAATATCTATTGTGTGACTTTTGAAAAGGTGGGTGACACACTTCACAGCTTCATTGCGTTTGAATGTGTGTTTCCATTTCTTTACGTGACATGTCAATTTGATATTCAATAAATGCCGTTTTGACTGATACCAATTACGTTTATATCAGATTTGTTTTATGGTTTCAACCAAGGTTTTTCTAAGTGGCCCTTGACGTTTGACGAGTAGTATATTACACGATTTCGATCTCTGGCGTTCAAAAGTAAATGATACCGCCTCACGTATGCTAATCAGGTCTGCTATAAACCTACATCAAAGGGAAAAATAGCGAACAGCAATTAAATGCTTTCTAAATTAGATGAGAGAAAATTCGATGAGAGAAAAAAAAGACAAATCACTGAGTATAGGAGGAAATTATGTTAGAAACAGACATAGATGCAACTTTTAGGTAAAAGAGAAGTGTAGATGAGGAAATAGATATAGAAATATATGACCATAATCTGTCACAAGCACAGACGTTTGAGAATAGTTCCCCATTTTCAATCATTATTCCTAGCCCGTGTTTTCCCATGACTTCTTCAAAGCCGGTGTTGACTGTACATATCTTGGCATTCATGTCAAAATTCATCAAAATTGTGATGTCTCTTCTTTTTACTTTTTCCACAATTTCCTGTAGTCTAGTATAAAATGCTTTTTTACAGACTCTTCCTTGTCATCAGTCGGTCCATAACATTGGATGACATTTACATTTACTTTCTTTTTAGCTGTTTTAAAAGTAGCTGTTATTATTCTGGGTTGAACAGCTTCTCATTCAATGAGTGCTTTCTGCGCTTCTTTAGATATCATAAGAGCTACCCCTTCACTGTGGTGTGAACTTTCGTCTTTATGTCCTGAGGACAGCACCAATTCACCTGTGATGAGTTTCTTCTTGTCTACCCCCTTCCACTTTGTTTCACACATTCCCAGAACCTCGATTTTATATTCCCTCATTTCTGCTGCTACTTGTGCCACTTTCCCTTGTTCGTTTAATGTCTGAACATTCCAGGTGCCAAATCTGGAAGTTCTCCTAGAAGAACGAAGGTTAGTCAGTAACACAGACTCCTTTCGGCTTTCTCAGTGTTGCATCATTCACCTCCCTGCGAGAGGACCTTCCCCTGTCTTGAATGGTTGTGTTTTATTTTCCTTAATTGACTTGTCCATGTTTGTTGAAGTTTTTTGTGTTTTAAATTTTTACAGGATGCGGTAACCAGCCCCATGCCCAACCCTCCTTAGTTGTTTTCTACGATATGCATGGAAGGGAACAGTGTTACTATTCTCTGCTCCCCTTCCGGTAACACACGGGTGATGTGTGAAATACGTATACTATATTCTTACAACTGTAAAGTGGACTTGCTAGCACCATGAATAAAATCTATCAACATTACTACCGCTAATCTATGACATTAAAACAAATTCTAATTTTCTAGCAAAAATCGCCTTAGTAAACCTAGACTTATCAATTTTATCAAATACTAGAACCGGGCTACGCTGAAACTAATTCTAAAACTACAGAAGACTAATGGTAACTTCACAAGGAAATAATGTACTTAAAATCCAACTCACGTGTTTTCATGTCTATGCAAACTCTGCAAGTCTTCTGAATATTGCTTTTACCGTGACTGAGCACACACCCTTCGGTCTCTCCTGGTTCGTCTTTTTTAAACGCCAAATAACTGCATTATGCAGGGCGTAGGGCGCGCGTAGTGTTCTGCTCTCGCGTAGTGGCTGACTCGTGAAGGTAACTTTTTAAACCAAGTTACGAAGCCAGGATACTGGCTCTTTTCTTGCCCATCACACTAATATTTTGATGTTTGAGTAGTTTTGACTGTTAATAAGTCAATGCACTGGCCCATTGACATCTTGTTTCAATTTTTTTGTCAAGTCTTCTATCATTTGTAAAAATGTTTCCCATGTATTTGAACTCATGAACTTGCTTAAGCTTGATATTGTTGTAAAGTGGGCTTTTCGATTTTCTAATCTTATAATCTGTATTTGACTTGTCCATGTTTGTTGAAGTATTTTGGTACAACATTTTTTTTTACGGGATGGGGTAACCAGCCCCATGCCCAACCCTCCTTAGTCGCTTTTTACGACATGCATGGTGTTACTATTCTTTGCTCTCCTTTCGGGCCCCATGTAACACATGGAGAGCAACAAAAACAACAACCAAAAAGCTACAGACTTTTATAAACGGGTGCTTACGTAGAATAGAAGGACTGAAATGGTATGACAAAGTCACAAATGTGGAATTAATGACAAGAACCAGACAAGTGCCAGTGGTACAAGAGTTGAGAAGAAGACGCTGGCGATGGATAGGACACACATTGAGGAAACCTGTTGATAGCATTACAAGGCAGTCCTTGTTCTGGAATCCGCAGGGAAAGAGAGGCAGAGGTAGACCAAAAACACATGGAGAAGAGAACTGGATACAGAGGTGAAAATGATGAGGAAAATATGGAAAGAACTTGAGCGGATGGTATAGGACAGAAAGACTTGACATGTGCTTGTTGAAGGCATTTGCTCCTCGATGAGCTAAAGGGAATTGATCGATTGAATCTGTATAATAACAAGAGTTACGGAATAACATATTCATAGGAAGCAATGCATTCCAGAAAATTTAAAACAAAACAATCTATATATGTCAGTCAAAGTCAGAAAGAAGTGTATCTTATGTAACATTTTTGTGATACATAAGCTAAATATGGACACCCTATGAGCAAAGAAGAAGATGTAGCCATTAAAATATAAACAGATTTAAAAATCAACCAAAAAAAAAAAAAAATGCGTATATAGCAAAAATTCACCGCAGAAGAAAATATCCCCCCCCCCCCTACTCCCCAGCTTTGCGATGTTAATTCGTACTTGAAAAAAATCAAGCGCTAACCGAGACAGCGCTAAACGAAAGTAATTGATTTCTCATAAGAATTAATAGATAGCAAATTAATTCGTTCCCAAGGTCCAGAAAGCTTTATACAAATTAAGTAAAAAGTTATGCAAAAAAAAAAAAAATAATAATTAACAACCTTTTTTAAAAAAAACGTGTCTAACAATTAACTGCAATCCGACATATTGAACAAAAACTAAATATTATATATGAACAAAATATATTTTTAAAAATATTACAGGACTTTCAGCACTGCTACTTTGGTCGCTTGTGGCTACAGTTGTCACGGCGGAGCCGTCTTCGTCTTCAGACGGCTAGTTAGCAGAAGGTTTTGTAAACGTATAAAAAGTTTTTTCAGCCTCCAGATGTAGAAGGCACGGCTACTTGATTGGTGGGGACAGAAGATATTGGAGGAGACTTAACAAAAAAGAATCGAGCTTGCTGTCACATAATTTTTGGGTTGATCTCTTTTCCTCTCCGGCCGTGTTCAGTTCACACACTTACAGTGTTGAATTGAAGTCATGAGCTCCAGTTTCTCCAGCTTGCTTAGAATTTAAAGGATCGTCACATCTGGTCCCATGCTAGGAGTAAGAAGTGTGTGGCATACTGTGCTTTCCCCGTCATCCAAAGGGGCTTTTCAACTATACAGAGCTTAAATACTATACTCTGGTTCTGGGCTCTCCCAAGCAATTATCATGTCTTGCACAGAGCCACTTCTCAGCTTCTCCTGCCTATCACTGGGTCCACAGTGAGATCCTTCTGCATGCAGTCAATCAAGTCAAAGCCAAAGAATTACGCCTGGGTCTTAAATCACTTTTCCAAGCTTATTGTGCAGTTATGGGTTCTCAACAAGCTTCACCACACGGGAAATCCCTGGGCGTGGGTGGATGATTTCAAGAGTCAATGAGGATGTAATTAGCCTCACAGACATAGGTTTACTTCCACGTACATATATTGTAGCATTGTGCATAGCTGGTGGTCATATAAGGATGATTCCAGATATGTCTCCATTCATTGACTATGGTTGTAAACGCCGCGTCTCGCCAAAATAGATGTAACAACCTGGACTAATTATCCTATTTATACTAATTGTCAAAGTTATACGTCCTGAAATAATAAAAAAATTCCACCAGCTTTCAAAAAAAAAAAAAAACGGAAAAAGCGTGCATTGCATCTCAAAACTAAATTTAATATCCTTTAAAAGAGCACGCAGGCCTTCCAATTTTTCGTGGTGTAATGACCATTGACTATAAGTCATGACACGTTTAACTATAAATATCCAATGAAGTTGAAATGGAATGGAGCAGAAATAAATATTATGAGATTTACTTCGGTCAGTAGGATATGTAGCATAAAGAGCAAAGTCTAAATTTGTGTTTCGTCATTTTTGACGGGATACTTGTTCGTAACAAAATAAATATTTTTTTTCATAGATGTTATGCTTCAAGTATAAAAGTACAACTTTTTTCTATTGTTGTAAAAGCCTTGTCTCTCTTAGAAATTGACAAATAAAAATCGGGCAAAGTAACTTTTTTTTTTTTTTTTTTTTTTTTTTTTTTTTTTTTTTTTTTTAAAGAAAAAAAAAAAAAATTTTGTGTAAAAAAAAAAAAAAAAAAAAAAAAAAAAAAATCTTTTTTCCTCGAAGTGACCACAAAAGCACACATTTTTTAAAATAATAACACCAATTCAACAAAAATAAGCTAAAAATGACCATTGAAGGAACAAACATGAAGTTCACTGGAAGTCAAAAGGTGCGGTTTCTTATTGATTAGAGTAAGGCGGGCCATGAACAGCGAATGTGGTTACTCTAGATATGCAGTGCAAACATTGGCAAAGATCAGATAGAGGCCGTATACTGCCATTGGATTCATTTTCAGACCAGGTACGTGCGAGCCTATACGAGGCAATGTTGATAGAAAGAAGCGGTTGACTGCACAGGGAGAAAATGTTGAATAGTCACGTATCACAACACTAGATCTTCAGCATCATTCGACTTCCGTTTTCTGAAGCAGTAAGATGCATTTTTGCTGACCTCAAAATACACAAGGCTGATACGTTCTTTGCAGGATGAGATACAGTGGAGACATTCATCGAACTACTCAAGTTTTCAGATAAGTTGTTGCTTTTATTTTATCTTTCTTTAGTATTAGACTATTGCAGTTAGTTTTAGGTAATTGGTAGCTAGAAGTGTTATTATAACTTAGGAAGTCTATTAAATACGCTTGATAGACATATTAAATATAAGTGGTGATTTCTTTTTAGTTTCATTTAAGTATACTGTTTAAAAAAAGAAACGCATAGCTATCCGATGTCGCGTTTTTATGAGTTTGTAAGTAAAATTTGGTGCTAGGGTATATAAAAACCAGCCTCAAATGTTCGTTACAGTGTCAAATGCACGTGTTGACCTGAATTGCGTTAGATTTTGTAATCGTTACAACGCAGTGGTCAATAGTGTTTATGACGCCCTTTTTGACCACAGCTCATGTTGCGCGCACGTGAAAGCAACAAAATTTGGGGTGAACACTATTCACTGACTACGCCACTGAAACCCTATAAAAGGATAACGCTACACACAAAAAATTCAGTTCATTTTCAAGCAGACATTTATGGCGTCTCTATCGATAAATTTAAGGAACATTGCTATTGGCCGACTGCTTGCAGGCGAAAGTCAGGTTGCCAGGCATCTAAACGTGCATCAGAGTACCATCAGTCGACTTTATCACCGGTTCCAAGCCACTGGCTCAGTTGAAGACCGGCATCGCAGTGGACGACCCAGAGTGACAACAGCAGCGGAGGATCGCTTTATTCGGCTTCGTCACCTCAGAGACAGGTTTACAACAGCTTCCTCAACTGCCCAGTCATTGCCTGCAGGACGTCATGTGTCTGATCAAACTGTCCGGAATAGACTGCATGACGCTGGACTGTGGGCACAACGACCTCACCGAGGACCTGTCCTTACGCGCCGCCATCGCCAAAATCGACTTCTTTGGGCCAACCAGCATCGTCCCTGGGCAGATGACAATCAATGAAGACGTGTCTGGTTTAGTGACGAATCTTTCTTTTTGTTGCAGCGTCATGATATACGGCGTAGGGTCTACCGTAGGCGAAATGAACGTTCTGCCCAAAATTGCGTTGATGAAGCTCCGCCGCACGGTGGTCGAGGTGCAATGGTGTGGGGAATGATCAGTTACAACGGAAGGAGTCTTCTTCTTCTTCCTCGTTCGTCCTGAAAAGGACGGTGGTTGCGTTGTGTCTGTTTACGCCTAAGCTGTGATATCTGCACCTTTCGGTCGACACATCCGACTTCTGCACGGCATTTTTTAGGACCGGGTTTGCCTTCCCATTGCGACCCACACTCGCTCAGCCAGATTGCACTGCTGCAGACTGTTTCCAGGACCACCACGTGGAGGTGGAATGCGGTCTTGACCAGCTCTGATTCGCTGGTCCTGACGCAGGCAGTCAAGCTATGAGTCGCTGACTGCGTTCTCTATTGCTGCGTCTTTGGGTCCCATGGAAGGAGTCGATTGGTGCACATTGGAGGAGGCTTGAATGCGCAACGATACGTCAATGAAATTCTTCGACCCAGAATCCTTCCACTTTTGGCTGCCCAAAGGTCTGTGTTTCAACAGGACAACGCCAGACCCCATTGTGCACGGTTGACCACGCAGTTCCTGACTGCAAACAACATTCTCACCCTTCCCTGGCCATCCCTGTCTCCAGACATGAGTCCGATTGAGCACCTGTGGGATGAGCTGCATAGACGTGTTTGTCGCCAAAAGTTTGCTCCAGCAAATCGTCGTGATCTGTTCCAGGCACTCCAGGAAGAGTGGGCAGCCATCCCACAGGCCCACATCAGACGTCTGATCGCATCCATGCCCAGGAGATGCCAGTTGCTGATCGATGCAAGAGGAGACCACACACTATACTAACGGGAAAGCCCGTACGCCAAAAAACTCTCGTGACCCAGATGCAAAACAACTGTCAATTGGTTGTGTGCAATTTAAAAAAATTAACTCATTAAATTAAAAAAGTTATTCAATGTCAAAATTATGGCTATGTGCGTGCCTTCAGTAGCTATGCGTTTCTTTTTTTGAACAGTATATTAGCGTATTACATTTAATTTCAAGTAGTTTGATGTAAGTATTAGATTTTTTTTTTCTTCTAACCAGCGGCACTCGAGCTTTCCAGCCCTGTTGGCCCAATGACATGTCATTGCGAGGCTGGGGGGTCAGTGGACTTTCCTTCCAACCAGGTCAGGAGCTTCGCTCCTTCCCATTCACAGAGGGTTTATGTGCAGGAGCCGTTCAGGTTATTCAGTCAAATTCCCTGTCGTAAACATTCCTTCAAAATCTGACGCCCGGGCTTGAACCTTGAAAACCTGGTCGCCAGTACAACGTTGTAGCCATTACACCAGCGCGGCTCCCAAAAGTATTAGATTATTGCAATTAATTTTAAGTATTAGGGGGATTATTTAACTATTGCTATACATATTTGTATAATTTAGGAATTGTAGTGAGGAAAATAAAATAAAATAAACCAAAAACCATAGATTACAAAAATTATATTCAACCATCAAAATATAGTTTAAGTAAAACAAATAAATTAAAGTTAGATTGTCGCATTTTATATTAAGTGTTAGGACACTATTTAATTATTGCTTTAAATATTTGTAAAATTTAGGAAGTGTGGAAAGAAAAAATAAAATAAACCAAAAACCAAATTCATCAAACTACACAACTTTTCAGATACGTTGTTAAATTGTCCATCTATCTTTAGTATTAGCTTATTAGCTTATTGCTGTTAGGTTTAGGTGACTAGGTAGCCTAATTGATAGCTAGAAGTAGTATTATAACTTAGGAAGTCTATTAAATACGCTTGATAGACATATTAAATATTAGTAGTGATTTCTTTTTAGTTTGATTTACGTATTAGCTTATTACATTTAATATCAAGTAATTGGTGACTAGTTAAGTACCGCTTGGATTATTTATATAACTCAGGAATTTTACGGCACAAAAAAAATAATAATAAATAAAATTAAAAATAATAGAAATTAAATATATGCAAGCGCCAAGTGGCACTTGCTTGTGTGAAATCTGGCAGCCATCTTGATAGACATAATTTAAGTGGTGATTTCCTTTATAGTTTGAAGTAAGTACTAGATTATTGCAGTTAATATGAAGTATAAGGGGACTTTTTAACAATAGCTATAAATATTTGTATAATTTAGGAATTGCAGTGAGGAAAAATAAAACCCAAAGATTATTTAATAATAATATTCAGCCACCAAAATATAATTTAAGAAAAACAAATATATTAAGGTTAATTGGAAAAATTCAAACTAGTCAGAGACAATGCCACCGATAACCAGGAACCGTCCGGGGAAGGAAAAGCGTGGGCCAAGACTCCTGAAAAGGATAAAACACCAAACCTGACGGAAAAAACAGGACCACGAACATTGAAATCAGAGACACCGAAATAAAGGACAGGATAGAGACAATAATGAAAAAACTGGAAGGAGGCTCAGAAGTAAAAACAACAAAAAGCATAATCAATAAAGGCGAAAACTCAGGAATCAGGACAGCTAACAAAAAGATAGGACCCAGGGAAGAAGACAATCAGGACAACCAAAAAACACAACCAAAGGAAGTCCTGAAACCAAAGGAGAAAACAAAGAAGACTCCAACCGAAAGCAAACCACCCAAAAAGTTAAAATTACACAAATAGCTGGAACGGAAGCCACGCTTCGATCTCTCCCGGACGACAAAATCCTGCTGATCCTGGAAAAAGTAATTGACAAAAGAGCCATTGCCAAAATAAAAAAACAAAACAGAGGAATAATGCTAACACTAAATGTATCAGGAAAAAAAAAACTTTACTTCAAGAACTGCAGGACAAACCAAAAATGATCCATCTGGCCCACAACATCAAAATACAAATATAAATTTCAAAAGAAACCAGAAATCGTGTTGTTAAAGGTATAAACCCAACCCTGTCAGGTGAGGAAGTTTTAATGAACCTGGCCAAGCAAAACCCAGATTTAAAGCTGGTACACGTTGAACGAGTAACAGTGAAAGGGAGTATAGTAACCCCAGTGATAGTAATAACAACAGAAGGAAGGGAACCCCCCCAAGACAGTACTATTTGGGAAAGCACAAAAAAACACAGAAGCCTTCATTCCCTCAGTTTTGCAGTGCTCCAACTGCATGAAGTTTGGCCATGGTCGACACAGTTGCAGGGGGAAGGCAGTATGTAGGTTTTGTGCCGGTTCGCACCCTTTTACCCAGTGGGAAAAGGCTAAGTCAGATACTAACTATAAAAAGGATAATGCAAACAGAAAATGCATTAACTGCAAAGGGAACCACAGCGCCAGGTTCCAGGGCTGCCCAGTATATCAGCAGACCAAAAAAGCACTGAAGGAATCTATAACAACCAAAACCCATTTCAAAACGGTAATGAAAGAATTAAAGGAAAACAATACTTATACGAGCACTAAAGTAATAACAGAAATTAAGAGTGTGCAAGAGGAAGTCAAAATAATTAAATCATAGTTGGCAAAAGAAAGTACGAACCAGGCAGAAAGTAACAAATCAATACCAAAAAACCAGTCGGATGATTCAACTACATCCTCGGAAGGTACGAATGCACTGAAAAGTGCAGAGGCAATGCTACAAGAAATGAAAGCCATACAACACCAAATTGCCTAGGATGTAGTTAAATTGTCAGCAATGAAAGAAGAAAATAAAATGATACTAGTTAAACTAGCTGAACTGAAAGAGGATAATGAAATTACACTAAAAAGGATAGAAAATCAGAGACAGGAGATTAACATAGACAGAGAAGCAATAGAAAAGGCAAGTGGCAAACAAAAGCAAGAAGCTAAATGGAAAGAATGGGTAACAAAAACCATCAAGCACATAGAGAGAGTTTTGATAGAGGAAAGAACAGAAGAATCGTCACAAACCCAAGTATTGAAAAAGTCTTTAATTACATTAAAGAATCACCAAGAAGATGAGACCTTATGCCTCAAGCAACTGATAGGGCCAATACAAACTAAGAGCAAACTAATAGTTCTAACACAAAACAAAAGGGATACTAGTTAATATAAACAATGGGTAAGAAAGGATTTAGAATTGTTCAGTGGAATTGTAGGGGTATCAAAAAGAATTTTGCACCCCTACTAGCAGAGACAGTAGAAACTAACACTATATATGCTCTTCAAGAGACACATTTAAACCCAAATAGTAGATATAGTTGTAAGGGCTTTAAGATACTTAGGCACGATAGGAAAGAAGGTAGAGGAGGGGGTGTTGCAGTATTAGTTAACGAAACATTTAAAATTATAGACTGGGAAGTATTTGATACAACCAACATAGAAGGTATCCAGGTTATTAAAGCAGCTGAACCAAACAATCTAATAATCTTAAATGTATACGCTAAAGATGGCACATTTAAAGATGAAGAAATACTAGCCATAAGCACCAGACTAGGCCCCAAAACAGTCATAGTAGACGATTTTAATTCCCATCATTGTGCTTGGGGTGGACAACATGCAGACAATGCAGGAAAGCGTCTACTTGACTTTATAGAAAACAATGACCTGCTAATAATAAATGATGGAACTGCAACTAGAATTAATCCACAAGCTAACAGGGCAGACTCAGCAATAGACATAAGTATAGCAACTAACAACCTAGCGAATGTAAATTGGGAAGTGTTACAAGACACAAACTCAGATCATCTGCCAATTGTAATAGCCATGCATGAAAACGTCATTCCAAACCCAGAACCAGAGAAACCGACTTTCAACTATAAAAAAGCAAACTGGGACGCCTTCCAATCAGACCTGGAGGTGATGGAATATAAAGACACGGAAACAGATGATACTGACTTGTGGGCAGAAACACTGACCAATGAAATTCTGAAAATAGCAATAAAATATATACCAAATAAAAATATGCCACAGCATCTAAAACCAATAAATAACATTAATAAGAAAAGAAAAACTCAGTGGAATAAAGAACCAGTTGCCTGGTGGAATAAAAGCTGTGCAGAAATTCATGAGAGAAGAAAAACGGCCTTACAAAAATATAGAAATAACAGAACAGAAGAAAACTATGATAAGTATAAACATATTAGCAATAAATCCAATAGAATAATATTTAAAACCAAAGAAACTAACTAGAATGAGTTTTGCCAGTCACTTAAACCTAGCACACAAATTAAAGAAGTATGGAAAAAGCTTAAGGCAATCAAAGGGAACAATAAGAAAACTATAATGCCAACAATCAAACTACCAAATAGAGCAGAAACAGATAAAGAACAAGCTAATGCCCTTGCTACGTATTTCTATAAAGTCAGTGCAAAAAGTAGTCTTGGACAGGAAGAAAATGAGAGAAGAGAAAGACTTAGGATACAGTTTTCAAAAGAACTACCAGACCAGATAGATGAAACAAACTATTTAGATGCTGATATAACAGAGGAAGAAGTAACTAGTGCAATAAATGAGAAATCTAATACTGCCCCAGGGCATGATATACTTAGTTATGAAATCCTTAAGAAAGTACCCAAAAAAACTATAAACAACATAACTTCCCTTTATAACAAAATCTGGAGCTTAGGAAAGATACCAAAAGCATGGAAAGTAGCTATGATAGTACCCATCCTAAAAGCCAATAAGGAAGCCCATGATATAAGTTCATATAGGCCTATCTCCTTAACATCACAACTAGGTAAAATACTGGAAACTGTAGTTAACAAAAGAGTTAAATTCTGCTTGGAAAAAAATCAGTTATATAGCCCAAATCAGTCAGGGTTTAGAGCAGACAGAAGTACAGTAGACCAGCTTGTAAGATTAGAACATGATGTAAAGCTAGGGTTCAAGAGGAAAGAGAAAACAGTGGCAGTCTTTCTAGATGTAGCCAGAGCATATAATGAATGCTGGAGAGATGGAGCGCTCTACAAAATGAAAAAGATTGGCATTACTAGTAAAACCTATAGGTATCTAGAAAACTTTTCACAGGACAGGTATTTTGCTGTACAGGTGAATAATGATAGGTCAGAAATAATACAACCGGACCTAAGAGTCTTTTATGTTTAGACATGCGCCCTAATATAACCGACTAGGTTGAACGGGACGCGCTTCGCCAAAATGAGGCAAAACTTTATTTTTTTTTAAAAATAGGTCAGAAATATATGAACAACAGAATGGGATTCCTCAGGGATCAGTGATTTCACCTTCAATTTTCACTATAGCTGTAAATGATTTAGCAGATGAATTTAACGACATTAAAAATGCAGTATCACGATTTGCAGATGACTGTGCCATTTGGCGATCTGGAAAATACTTGGACATATGTTTACCAAAAACTTCAAAAACAAATAGACAAAGTTTCAGAGTGGATGAAAAGTTGGGGCTTCCAAATTAATGTAAACATAACAGTAGGTATGATATTCAGCAAAGGAAATTTTAAAAAAAATAACAAAATCAATATAACCATTAAAGGACAGAAAATATGTACCTCCTCAACAACAAGATTTCTGGGCATAACTTTAGATAAACAACTAAATTGGAATAAACATATAGACACTTTAGTAGAAAGCTGTAGGGGACCCCTAAATATACTAAGGATAGTAAAAGGTAATGGATTGGGGGGAAGGGGGGGGGCAGCAATAAAATAATGCTTATGTTCTTCAAGTCTTTCATCATGGGGAAACTAGATTATGCCAGCATAGTCTATGACTCATCTGCAGCTTCTAACAAAGCAAAACTAGACAGGATTCAAAATGCAGCAATGAGAACCATTAAAGGTGCTTTTATATCAACACCAGTAGAAGCGCTAGAAGTAGCTCTTGGCATACCACCCCTTGGTCTAAGATGGAAAAAACTAAGATTAAATTATTGGAGTAAAGTAGCACAAGAAGTGACCCACCCAGCACATAAAGCATTTGTGAAAAAACAACCAAGTGTATGGGACGTCCCCTTAAATAAAGATAGATATCCAACAGGGTGGAGAACTATAGAAGATCTAAAGCAGTTCAAAGAACTATCAAACACAATTAAAAATAGTAATAAATATCGAAGCAAAATACCACCCAGGGAATTAAAAACACCAATCATAGACTACTCACTTGCTGAAAAGATGAAACAAAACATAGAAAATAAGGAAGCCAAAATTATAAGTAGAAAGTTCATAGATCAACTAACTAAACAAAGTCTGGCCGTCTACACTGATGGATCCAAGGGTGATAGTGGGCAACTAGGTGCAGGAGTTGTAATACCACAATGGGGTATTTAAAAAAGTTGCAGTGTAAATGAAGGGGCTTCGATTTTTACCGCAGAGATGGTAGCAATTCTAAAGAGTTTAGAAATAATCGAAGATAACCCACCAGAAGCTGTTACGATATTTACAGACTCACTATCATCACTACAAGCACTAGAACACCGAGGTAAATGTAGCCGGCCAGACATCAAGGAAGAAATTCTAGCAATTAATACATCACTAGGGAACAGAGGATGTACTGTGAGGCTAGTGTGTGTTCCAGCTCACATAGGTATTGCTGGTAACGAGTTGGCAGACCAGAACGCCAAGAATGGAAGATTAAGTAAGAACAACATAAGAGCAGGACTGGGAAGGAAGGAGATCAAGAGCCAAGTGAAGATAACTATAAACGAGGAATGGAAGACAACATGGAAGAACAGTAGAAAAGGCAGACACGCGTTCAAACTGCTGAAAGAACCAACAAGGACGTGCCAGGTCAGAGAAGAATTAAAGATACCATCGAACAAAAAACTGTGGCGTCTCCGTCTCGGTGCAGCATACTTTATAATAGAGGAACCACACTGCCAAGAATGTCAGGAAGAGAATGATATAGACCACTACCTGATCCACAGTAAAAAGTACGAACAACAAAGGCTTGAATTAAAAACTTACCATAGAAATCACAATATAGACATGACAGGTGATAAGGTTTTAGGTATAGATGCCCCAAGAGATGCCCAATCAATACTTAAAAGATATATACATAAAACAAAGGAAAACATTTAAGGTTAGTACTTCAGAAAAGACATTCAACTAAATAGAAATTAAGCAACAAGAACTAACAAATCATTTTTTTTTAAACAAACAAAAAAAAACTTACTAACTACTCATAGGACAAGGAAAGACAACGAGGTTTTAAAAAAAAACAACCCAAAAAGAACAAATGCTAAATCAAATTAAAACCAAGTGTAAAGGACAATAGTTATCAATAAACAATGCAAAAGAGAAAATAAAATGGACAAATACTAATATAAATTAAAATCAGCAACTGCAAAAGACATTAGTTATTCAAGTTAAATACAAAATTAGTAAATAAAATGACACTAAATACCCCAATTATTACCAATTTTCAGGTTGAACATGGTAGACCAAGATGGAACGAGAAGAGGCAATAACGGTCAGCTGTTTATTGCCCGCTCTCCATCCATCAACTCTTCAAAACAGCAGCAGCACTGGATCTTCAAAAACTCCCGTCAGCTTGACGGTGAATACTGTAATTAAACTGAAAAGTCTTAAAATACGGCGAAGAGAGAGTATAACAATTCAACAGGTAGAAAAGGCCAAAGCAAGAAGTCATTTCTTTCTAAAGCATGATCCAAAAAAAAGGGGGGGGGGGTCATTTCAGGAAGGATAAGATTTTCTCTACATCCTTCAGCTGGAAACCTGTTGATAACATTAAAATGTAGTTCTTGAATCCCCACGGAAATAGAGGCAGAGGTAGACCAACAAATCTTAATGAGAAGAGAACTGGAGATAGAGGCAGAGGTAGACACACACACATCTTAATGAGAAGAGAACTGGAGATAGAGGTAAAACTGATGAGGAAGACATTGGAAAGACCTTAAGCTGATAGAAAGTGACAGGAAGACTTGGCATGTGTTTGTTGAAGGCCTATGCTCCTTGGGGAGCTAATGGGTATTGATTAGCTCATTTCGAGTCGTTGTTTGTTGTCTGACTTACCCAATACTATGTTTTTAAGATTTGATCTTACGTCATTCTAACCGCCTATTGTTCAGAATACCAGTCGTAATATCAGAAACAACGCTGATAAAATAAAATACCATAGCCCAAGAAGTTAAAAAAAAAAAGTCAAATCAATGGCGTGACGATGCCCTTTTTCGAGTGAAGTGCAAATAGTCCGTGAATATCAGACCCATCGACACAGGCCTATTAATACTTAATAGGCCTGGGAACATCTCTCGTCTTCCACTTGTGGTGGTCTTAAAGTGACCAAGTGTCTCCGTCTTCCACTTGTTTCGTGAAGGTCGGCGCAATACAGTTTTCTGATGTACAGCAAAGACGCGTAATGTCGTGTGTGTTACTTACGCAAATGCATTAATTAAGAATGGTGTACTCCAGACAATAGCCATGTTTTTATTGCAGTCTTCTTTTGTAAGACGGAAGCGGCTTTCACCTGTACTCTGATTTAATTAGTTATAATTATAGTTGTAAAGTTTGCAGTAGTACAATTGACATTTCTTGTTATTCTTGCGTGACATGTGACCTATATTATGAGAATTGTTTCTAGATGAATACTGTGACTTCACTTCATTTATAAAGCCCGTTGTGTAATAGAATTTCAGTTTCGTGATCATAATATCACGAATGATCATTATATGGGGGATAGGACTGGAGTGTGTAAGGGATAGTACCTCACGGTGAGAGGCAGTCACTTCCTCTTTTTGAGGATGGCCTGGATCCTATTTGGTTCCCCCACTCCAGTTCAGCTCACGTATGGCTCCTCGAGTCTGCTTGTGTACGGCAGCGCCACCCCCCGGGCAACGACTTTGACTGGCCGGCAGAACTACGTGAGTAAATTGAAAAAGGGAGGTCCCCCTTAAATAGTACACACAACTGTTGGCCGAACGGGCAAATGATCAATAATACATTGACAGCGGCTTGTAGGGCAGGAGTTGGAAAGGCCTGGTATCGGGCTGAGGACGCACCATGGACTGTAATGGTAAGCGGCCAAAACCATCCAGAAAGCAATGGCAAACTACTGGATGTACAATGCCAAGAAATCCATAATGGCTAATCTGAATACTACGCAAAGATCTGGTGGTGAGTCCCCCAGGCCAGGCAGATCATATTTAACTGGGGAAGAGATCGTTAGCAGCGTCAGTACAGGTAATCGTGATGACGGCCAAAAGCCTGACTGTGTTACCACGGAAAACCATGTCATCGGTCTTAGAAAAATAATCAAAATAGGAACATGGAACGTCAGAAGCTTATACCAAGGAAAACTGTACATAGTGAAGAACGAGATGGAAAGACTAAACATCGATATCCTGGGCATCTCAGAGCACAGATGATCGGGCCAGGGACACTTTTCGATTCCATCAGGAGGAACATTCATATACTCAGGCAAAGAGAGAGGAGTTCAGAGTGGCGTCGGCTTCTACCTGTCTAAAAGGACAGCTGCCTCCCTATTAGGATATAATCCCATAAATGACCGCATTGTCACAATACAGACTGAAAGGAAAAAGAAAGAACATCACAATTATACAAACATATGCGCCAACAGCAGCTGCTGAAGAACATGAAATTGAAGATTTTTACAATGAACTGCAACACGCATTAGAGAAAGCAAATAAGCTAGATATTAGGATGAATCGCAGCCCTGTTTTCGTTAAAGTTTAGTTTTTAAATATTAAAACACTTATCTGTTCTCTTTGAACAGGAAACTCATAAACCAGTTAAAACATAATTCCAAAAAGAATATCAAAGTAAAAATAATGGGAGATTTTAATGCCAAATGCCAAACTTGGAAACGAAAGATTAGAACATGAAAAAAGAGTGAAAGGAAGTTATGGATTGGGTCAGAGAAATGAGAGAGGAGAACGCTTGACAACATTCTGCCTAGAAAACCACCTAGTCATCACAAATACTCTTTTCATGCAACACCCTAGAAGACTATATACATGGATGTCACCGGACGGAAAAAGCAAGAACCAAATAAATTACATCTTAATACAACAAAGGTGGCGATCTTGTATCTCATCCATCAAGACACTCCCAGGAGCAGACTGTGACTCCGACCATGAACTTCTTGCTGCAAACTTCAAGATCAAATTGAAAAAAGTCGTTACAAGCGACAAAGTAATATTTTATGACACAAGCGCCATACCAGAAGAGTACAGTGTCGATATTCAGAACAAATTTGACGTTCTTATGGCAGTACAGGAGGAAATGACACCAGATGAACTTGCCAATAACATCAGAGATGTTTATATTACAAATGCACAGAGGTTAATTCTTAAAGAAGTATAAAGAGACGAGAATACATCTCAGACGAAACACTGAAGTTGGTGGTAGAGAGAAGAAAAATGAAGTCCAAAAAAGATACAGAAAATCAGGAGTTGTACAAGGAATACACAAAGCAGATTTTAAAAAAAGTCAGACAAGATAAACAACAATACATAAACGACACCTGCAGGAAAATAGAGGAAATGCGCGAACAGGGATTGAGTAAGAATATGTTTTCTGAAGTAAAAACATTGATGAACAGCAACTTTAAATCATCACCTCGAGCAATAAACGACAAGAAAGGCGACACTCTAACAGAACGTAAAGATATTCTGAACAGATGGAAGGAGTACTGTCAAGAAATGTATACGGAAACAAACAAAGCGGCAGATAACAACGTCATGAATGAAGCGGAACGTGAACCAGAACCTAGCATAGAGGAAGTCCGGAACGCAATCAAACACTAAAAAAGTGGAAAATCTCCTGGTTGTGATGAAATAACAGCTGAAATGATACAGGCAGGAGGAGAAGGCAGAGCTCGTATATACCATGCATTATGCTGCAAGATCTGGCAAAGCGGAATTTGGCCCAAGGAATGGAAAAGATCAATTTACATACCCTTGCCAAAAAAAGGGCAACCAGAAACTGTGCACAAACTACAGCTCTTATAAGCTATGCCAGCAAAATACTATTACAAATCATAATGAAAAGGATGTAACAAAAGCTAGAAACAGAAATAAACGAAGTACAGGCGGGTTTTCGACCAGATAGAGGCACTAGAGATCATATAATCAATATGAGGATCATCATCGAAAAGTGTAAAGAATTCAACGTTGACCTACATACTTGTTTCATTGATAACACCAAAGCTTTCGACTGTGTACAACATCAGCAGTTATGGGCTATTATGAAAAATATGGGATTTCCAAACCACCTTATACAACTCATCGCACTGCTGTACCAAGAACAACAGGCAGCCGTAAGAATAGAGGGGGAAACATCAAAATGGTTTGAAGTACAGAAAGGAGTAAGACAAGGCTGTACCCTTTCACTTTACCTGTTTAACATTTATGCCGAGAATATCCGGAGAAACGTAAGAGACGACCAAGAACACACAGAGCTTGACTCACTTAACATCGGTGGGTACCAGATCCCGGAAATCAGATATGCTAACGACACAGTCCTCCTATCGACCAACCCAGAAGGACTTGAACAATTAATTCTGTCCACCAAAAAACACAGCGAGGCCCAGAATCTATACCTTAACACCAAGAAGACCAAAGTATTGACAACAGACAAAGTAAAGACCAAACCAGAAATTGAAATTGATAACGAAGAACTGGAAAGTGTTAATGAATTCGAATACTTAGGATCAATCATCAACAGCTCTGGCGACTGTGCAGTAGAAATTAAAAGAAGACTTGCAATTGCTTCACATAAACTAATACAGATGAAAAACCTATGGCAAGGCACAAGCAAAGAAACAAAGTTACAACTGATCAGAGCATGTATATTCCCAGTAGCAACATACGGCTGCGAGACTTGGACACTCAATAAAACAGTTGCAAAAAAGATTACATCATTCGAAATGAAATGCTACAGAAGGATGCTGAGAATACCCTGGACAGAAAAAAAAGACCAACAGAGAAGTACTGCACTTACTAAATGTACAGGAACATTGGCTCCTAAATACCATCGCAATAAGGAAGCTGAAATTTTTCGGTCATATAAAAAGACATTATAGTCTAGAAAAAACAGTGATGGAAGGCATGGTCCCTGGAAAAAGGGGAAGGGGTCGACCTAGACGACGGTGGACCCAGGACATCACAGAGAGTCTGAACTTGTCTTTGGCTGATGCAGGTCGACTTGCCCAGAATCGTGATGCGTTCAGAGCAGCTGTAATGGAGACAACGATTATTTGTGAAGTTACAAATTGTCAGATTAAATCTTTTAAAATTGTGCACATTGCTATATGTAATTTATTAATAGTTATTATTCATCTATATCTTGCTCATGTTTTTTCGATTTTCTTTACCTTTTCTCCCTAGTCTATTTTTTATTTTCTTTATTTTTGGGAAAGATTGTTTATCCTTTCTGTTCAGTTCTTGCTTTGTAACTGTGTTATAGTAATGGTTATTAAAGAACATAAATCTACTGTGTTCGTGTAATGGACGTCTACGAACATAAATCTACTATGTTAGTGTAATGGACGGCTACAAACATAACTCTACAATGTTAGTATAACGGACAGCTACGAACATACATCTGCCATGTTAGTATAATCGACATCTACGAACATACGTCTGCAATGTTAGAGTATTGAGCGTCTAGGAACATAAATCTACTGTGTTCGTGTATTGGACGTCTACGTACATAAATCTACTCTGTTAGTGTGATGGACACTATGAACATACATCTACAATGCTAGAGTACTGAGCGTCTAAGAACATAAATCAACTGTGCAAACAGTATTGCGTGTTTTATACGGCTCACACGCGTCGCGTATTTATTTCCTGTCGTTAGTTATATTTGCCATGCTACTGTGGAGCACTAGCTCCGAGTCAAAAAGTAGTACGGCGAACTAAGTGACTGTATTTATTCGCACTGTTACCTGGTTAAAAGCAGATGTTATTATGACATGTTTGAACTGCATCTAAATTTGATATTTCTAGCGTTGGCTGACGAGTGACGATTTATATTGTTCCCATTGAGATTTACTCAATCAGTTGTTTTTTGTTTTATTTTTATTTTTTTTTTACATCGCAGGTGCCTCCAATAACATAAATTTTAGGAAGTCGGATATTCTTCGATAAATCAATGTTTCAAAACATTTGAAAATGCGAGTAATTCCTATACGTTACTTCCTCATTATTTCTGGGCTTACTATGTTTATTACTGTATCATTGAAATCTGGAGTGGACTTCGATATTATTTTCAAAGGTATGTACACATACCAATATATAATTTAGTTATATTGTTGTTTGCTAAATTATTTGCATTGTGAATGTTTGTAAATACTAACGAGTATTTAAACTTAAGCTGACGTCTAGTTTAAAATTAGCTTATTTATCTCCTGCGAAACCTAATTATTTATCATGCTTCAGTTTGTCCAACAAGCATTGGCCTGCAACAAACGTACTCCAGATATTCCTGTCTCTTGCCGTCAGTTCAAGGCCTTTCCATGTCGTCTTCACCATGTATGTCTCCAGGTATCTTCTCTATGTGTTCCTTGGGTTCCCTGAACCTCTCTTACACCGCTGTGGGCTTATAGAAAACAAGGACTGCGTTGTAACGCTATCAATAGGTTTCTTCAATGTGCGTCCTACCCATCTCCATCGTCTTCTTCTCTTGTTTCACTGACATGTGTCTAGTTCGCTTGTCATCACTTGAATCACAACTTCAAGACCTTACATCTAGACTGGAGAAAGTAACAAGAACGTATGGGATGGAAATTAACATAGAAAAAAGCAAAATATTGGTGAATAGACATAAGAAACATGTTCCGACCAACATTACGTTAAATGGGCACTAGAAGGAAGAAGTGAACACCTTTAAATATATGGGGTCTACTATATGTAGTGATGGAAGATCAAGTAAAGAAATCAAGGCAAGACTTGAGATGGCTTATGCTGCCATGACAAGGCTGAATGTGATCTGGAAAAGTAACATCGGTTTTCCTGTGAAGATCAAATTATACAAATCATTTATATTATCTATTCTCTTGTATGGGTGTGAGGGCTGGACACTCACTGCAGATACGGAGCGAAGGATTCAGGCTTTCAAGTATAAATGTTATAGAAGAATTTAGCGCATTTGCTATAAAGAGCACAAAACAAATGACTATGTGTCGTAAATTTTTTTATAGATAAATCAGAAGATACCTCTGAGCAGAGGTGATAGTGGTAAATACGTGAGAATAAAGGTGTAAGAAATAGATTTTCACGAGGGAATAGTGTAAGAGGAAGATTTGTCTCTGGAGTGAGTAGTTTCTCTAATCCAGCCTATCTATACGACTATATTTTAATATCAGACGATCTTTCTCTCCCTATATAAAATATAAGTTACACTATACACGCCCACGCACACACACTTATGTGATAACAATACGCACAAACGTGAAAAACTATGGATAATTGGATATGGGTCTGACCAACACACTAAATTAAGTTTTGTTTAGTTAATTATCACTTAAACTTTACAACATCAAGCATATAGAAATCAATATAAATCAAGTTTACAGATATATGAAAATAACCGAATAAGTGCCATCCCCTTGTTGAGAAAAGATCCCAAAAGAAGTTAATAACCCCAAAGGTCAAAGATAAACAGTAGATTACAGAATAGACTGTGGAGAACAAGTTCCCACTAAATTACTACTCATAAAAATACTCAGGTTAGCGAAAATAAAAAAAGAAGAAGTTAGTACAATGATTGTAACAAAGGGAAATATTTACTCTCTCTCTCTCTCTCTCTCTCTCTCTCTCTCTCTCTCTCTCACTCTGTCATCTGTGGCCACAAACACTCTTGCTTACCTAATAATGGTGTAGGTATCCCTGGAAAAATGTACAATAGTATGAACCTATATTGTCAGGTGGGTTGCCCAAATCTGGCCCCAGACCAACCTTGGTATTTAATAATAATTGCAAGGTGGTCGCCAAAGTTGGTGGTTTAATTTTTCCTGGATGAGTCCTGTATCACCGTATATAGTTATTGAAGCAAGGCGTACCCCGGTCGTTCACAGTTGAAGAAGAGGAGAAATTACTTCCCGTATTATTAAACATCTGGTTGCGAATCTAAATGTTATCATATGTAAAAACTGATGATGATTGTAAATACTATCGGCTTACTCTTATGGTGAGTACCGATTTTGAAACAGCTTAGTTTTCTGGATCACTCCGTTGCCACGACTGTCAATCGTCAGGAATATATGTTCTTTCGTATGCCCAGTGGGCTGGTAAATTATGATACATAATTCAGGGTAATGTACCGTCCAGTTACTTACTTACTTAGTCGTTCCCCTTCTACCTTAAGGTGTAGAGGTTTGGAAGAGAGAGCACCAGACTATCCTATCGGCTGTCTTCCTCCTGGCCTGGTTCCATTCTAGTCCTCGGTCCTTCAAAGATTGTCTAATGTTGTCCTTCCAGCTCACTCTGGATCGTCCTGGGGGTCTGGATCCCTGGCACTTTGTTTCCCATGCTTGTCGTGGTAGCTGTCACAGAGAGTTAGGATCATTAAATTTTCTATATTTTCCTCTTCCTTTCTTCCACCCGTGTTCTCTAATTAATGTCGCTCTTTACCTTTTTCCTGTGTTTTTCGCATTCGTTCGTTTGCGACTATATACATTACTATTTTCCCATTCTCACTTTCGCCAGTTTCGTTTCTCATTTAGAAACGCATTTCATGGCTGATTAAACGAGAAACTTCTTACGTAACGCGTCAGTCCCTCACCAGACGATTTGGCGTGAGAAGGCATTCGGTTAATTGCAGCAGATTGTCGAAATAACTGTGAATATTTGGCTAGTCTCAGACATAGGGCCGACCTATAGTCTGCATTCTCACTTGTCAAATCGTAAATTCTCGGTGAGCGCTCAGGAAAAGCGCGATAACTGACACCTCCCCGGCGCACTTTCAGACATTTGTCTGGGAGTTCGCATCTGACATGTAGTTTCCAAGGTAGATTCTCAGTGTCAGGTGATATGACACTCACGCTCCAGGGCCAGTTTTGGCGTAAGGTGCGAGGAAGCAAAGTGTCAGTTATGGTTCTCAGGATGAGTTTCTCGGGGAGGTGTGAATAACTGTTTCTGCACTGGAGACGGGTTGTCTGAGATTCGCAACTGACACGCGCCCTCTCGGTCAGTAGGTGGCAGTTACGGCATGCGTTTAGGTGTTAAACGTAGTGTTATAGACGGAAAGGGGGGTTATTTCGTTTTGCGAAATAAAAGTTTACCTCTTGGTCTGGTAATAGATATAACCAGAATGTTAAACTAGATTTTCATTCTCGCTCCAAAATTCGCAGTAGACAGGACGTTTCGTGCAAAGAGAATAAGCTGTATAGCGAAGTCTTAGTTTGTTCTTGGCAAAAATTTTGCCGAACTTCTAGACTACCAATAAATATAAGCATATAATTCCAAAGTTGTGCGATCGCCTGTAAATTCTGTGTGGATGTAAAATATTATACATATATCTAGTATTTTGTGAAGTGTGTAAAGTGTTAAATCGCTTATTTTATTTCACTAGTTAGATTTGGTGCAGAGTGCTTAATACATAAGTCTGTATTATTTTCTAGTGACGTGTTTCAGTGGAAAGCAGAATAAATTATAATTTCTAGCTTAAACAACAATGTAGCTATAATGAATTTAATTTTACTGCTAAATAATCAGACGAGAACATATTTTTCTAAACTAACTTATAAATGCTAGAAGCCTCATGAGTGTTGACGGAATACGCACGTATCCCTAATTCATGAGGATTGATGATTTTTTTTTTAAAAAATAACTTATTCCACGGGAAGGGTTAAACTATAAGACAAGCTATACGCTTGCAGTTTAAAAATGTAAGTTATATTGAGTACATAATATGTAAAATATTTCATATGTATTTTTCTTTATTCAGTGAATACTGTGGTACCCAAACTTTGCCAGCGTTCTAGTACGTGAACATTATCTGTGAAGAACTTAAGCACTTTCATTACATGAACTGTAACAGTTAAATGAAGTAAAAGGCCTATCGCGCCAGAATTAATTCTTCCAGAATTACACTTAAGTACAGATCAGCCGCTGTTGCAAGCAAAATATCAGTAACATCCGACAGAGTTTTGACTAGTGGTGTGGTGACCAAATATAGTCATATACTGAGATAAGGCACCCGACCTGACATTCCTCATTTTTTTTAGAAACCTACGCTAGTGACACTGTGCTTCGCTAACTTTCGTGCATGGACAAATTTTATGTGACTTAAACAGACATCCGAAAAATAAGAACACCCAAAGAATCGTTCCCTGAGACAGAGAATTCAGTACGTCTTTTTGGAACTGGGGATTTCTTGGTCGAGATTGCATTTACGGGTCTGTGTGAAGGTCCTAGAAAAAATTATGTTCCCAGAGGCGGCGATCAAAGCTGTAAGTATAAACGTGTGCACGTGGCCACGGCTGAATGAATAGAGTGAACGCAGGTCTGAGTGTTATTGTTACCGTTGTTTTTTGGCACCTATTTGCTGTCACAACTTTCTTCATGAAAGTTTGTTTTGCTAACAATATTTTCCCTTAAACTAGATTATAGTATCAGGTCTGGTCATACCTTAAACGGGGGAAATTCTTAGACTCAATCATATGTATCTGGGATTCTTTGTGCTATCATCTTTCTCCTAACGGGACTGTGGGCTATCCATCGAGGGAAGATCATAACTGTGGGTCTACCAGTTCTTGTAGCATTCCTTGATTTGTTTATGACTTTGTGTATATGTTTTTTGTTTTTGATGTAAAGTTTACATGTTGTGACGTAAGTTTACAATGATAAATAAACTTAACAATAAATTAATCAGCATGTTGGTCAGCTCGTTCTAAATATCTATATAATCATTTGTTATAGTTTCCCACGTCTGTGTGTCTACCTGTCGTCACTTGAATGTGCGTGCACGTGAGTGGATATAGATATATTTAATGTATATGTGTTAGACTGTCTGACTACTCTAGATCTGTCGTAGAAGATAGGTGAGAAAGAGAGAGAAGATTTCTCGCTCTCAGAGACAGCCTCTATCACAATTCCACCACCTCACTCGTGGAAATCTATGTTTGTATTTCTATCTCACACTGTGACTATCACTCATTCCAACCTATTCAGAAGGGACCAACCCAAGTCTTAATTCTCCTATCAAAAATCTACGACAAATGTGGGCTCGTTTCCGGTTTTTGAACTTGGAATAGGAAGACGAGACGGCAAATATCAGCTCGTCTAAAATTTTTCTTTATTCTGATATAGAGTAAGAGTGTGATGTCTTGTGAGTTTTGTATCTTTTAAAAATAAACTGTTCCCTAGACGTAACGATCTGTTTTATGGGCGTGCTGACCACACGGCTAATAATTGTTTTTCCACAGCATTATTGTGCATTATACACTTGGTTTACAGGTTGATTTTGTCGGAATATATGTTAATTACTGATTTTGTAATACTAAACGCTGGTAAAGTTTTGTGAGTGTATAATATTCACAGGGTTCTGAAGAAGTAGGTGTTTGAGCTAAGCTAAGGAGGGCGATCAGACTATACTTCCTGTTATTGCCTCCCTTACCCTAACTATCTTCAGGGGTGAACTTATAGTGGATTTAAAAATGTAGAGATTTTTTCTCCTTAAAATTTTTTTTTTGCAATAATTATTTTGCTTCCACTGTAGCAACTTATTTTTCAGTAAGTAACCTTAACTACCATTTAATTGGCGTAGTCGTCTGCATTAGGTGCTTTATTGCCCATTAATAGCAGCGATAGTTAGATATATTATTTTGGAGGAGGTACCCCAGGTTATAAGGATATCATCTTTTGTTTGGTATTTTTCTCGCAAGTGGTAGGAACCAGTGTATCCTTTTCTTATCTCTTTCTCGTCTAAATCTCAGCCACTGACTTATTATGGCGGAGAGGGCAAAGCTTAGATAACTCCTAAGAGACGAAGCGAGACAAGAAGGTTTGGATGGAGACGAAGCGAAAGCTTTTGTCAGGGACGAACTTGAGAGATATGATGCGGAGAAGAAAGAAGAAGAACTAAGGAGGAAAGAAGAAGCAGCGGAGAGGAAAGAAGCGGAAGACCGGCTATTACAGCAGAAGAAGATGGACGAGGAAATGGAAATTCGCAGGATGCAGCATGAGGAAAGAGAGAAGGAGACGGAAAGACAGCATGAGCTGGCACTTAAGACTCTAGAGTTCCAAAGCCATGGTGCTGCCTCTACCTCCAGCAATGGAGAGTCTTCTCCTCATTCCTCTTTAAATGATCCTTCTAACACACAATCTACTCATCTCACCGCTATGTCTTTTGCGCTAGAATCTTTCCCGTGTCAAAATGAGAAGATTGACACGTATGTAGAAAAATTTGAGAAAATTGCAACCCTGTACGGTTTAGAGAGGTCGCGTTGGTGTATAAAACTTTCCCAGGCCCTTAAAGGTTCTCCTTATGATGTTTATTCTAAACTGGAAAGTGGCCAACAAGACAACTATGTCTTGTTGAAGAAAGCTTTGCTTGAGCGCTTTTAAATGAATGCGCGAAAGTTTCTGCAACTGTTTCGCAACAGCAGGAAGAAGAGCTCTGAAACTTTCCAGCAGTTTTCATCTCGTTTGAAGGGATATTTGACAAAGTGCGTTGAGCTTTCACAGCTCCCCTCTACCTATGAAGGTCTGGAGGAATTTGTTTTAACAGAACAAATAAAGAACACTTTGTCTGCTGATACCCGAGATTTCTAGCTGAGCAGGGTGCAGAAAAGCTTGAAGACATCTTAGAAAAGTCTGAGCGATATCACAATGCGCTGGCTGAACTACCGGCCACAAAGCGGAAACCGACGGAAGAGCATTTTCGAAAGAATAATCTAGACCAATCTTCTCATGCTTCTAATCAGAATAACCACAGAGGAACTGGACCTCAAAACCCCCCTCCTGAAAAATCTAAGTTCTACAAAACCAAGTACCCCAGCAACCACAGTAAACAGTCTGATCAACCCGACCCCCCTTAATGGCAGCGTGGCCAGAAAGGTCAAGGTGGCAAAGGGAGAACCCCTGAGCACGGGACTAATGATCAGAGTGAGCACATCGAGCCTAAACGCATCGGATGCTTGCTAACAGTCTCGCAAGGCGGAATTATTGACAGTGATTCCCAACCTGTTGGGGATACACCCTCAACGCGAGGTACTGTTACTTTGAACGGTTCTCAAACTTCTTGTTTATTTGACACGGGGCTTTCGTATGATTGCATTGTTGCCAGAAACCTGGTTAAACCCGGTCAAGAGACAGGAGAGACCGTCCAATTTTGTGGAGTTCGTAAGAGTGATGCACCTACAGCGCTTCCCATCGCATTGGTGGAGATACACTCGGACTTTGTCAGAGGCGTGATCAAAGCGGCTGTTATGGATGATCCCATCTACCCAGTCATACTTGGCGGGAGATACGTGTGTATTGGGAAACAGGAAGAGCCGATTGTGGCAGCAGTAACTACAAGAGGGCAAACCAAGAAGGAACGTGAGCCTGCGCATAATTTGTTACCCATGTAACTTAAAGAAGCGCAACAAAAGGACCCTACTTTGGCACCCTGCTTTAGGAAACTGCCCATGGCTAAGGAACCCAGACAGCACGGGGACAGTTTTTCTAAGGATGGCGTACTTTATCGCAGAGCGGGCTAGCCTGACCAAGGTTACAACCAGCTCCTAGTACCGAAACAGTACAGAAGCCAAATCCTAGAAATGGGGCACTCTCTTCCCTTCAGCGGACATATGGGAGAGAACGCCACAAACCGACGGATAACCACTCATTATTGGTGGCCAGGAGTAAATACTGATATTATCAGATATGTCAAATCCTGTGCCTAGTGCCAACGTGTGCCACCCAAGCAACGGGCACCCCCAGTCTCTTTGGGGGAAATGCCAATAGTGGGTACACCATTCGAACGGGTTGTGATCGACATTTAAGGCCTTTCGAAAGGAATAAAAGAAGGAACAGGTTATCCTGACCTTAGTCGACACATGCACTTTATGGGCAGAAGCTATCCCGCTAAAATGCGCAGATGCCAAGCATGTCACAGAAGCCCTCGTGCAGATTTTCACTCGGTTGGGATTCCCTCAGCAAGTGTTGACGGATAACGGATCCCCATACCGAAACCTGTTGATGGATGAGATCGTGAAGATCTTGAGGACCCAACACATCTACACAAAGCCTTATACTTTGGCCAGAAATGGGCTAGTAGAACGTGTTAACGGAAACCTCAACATGATGTTAAGTAGACTGGCACAAGTGAAACTTGAAGATTGGGATTGTTGCATTCCGGCAGCTTTATTTGGCTACAGAGAATCTCCTCATACTTCCACAGGATTTCCGCCAGCTACGCTTTTATTCGGCAGACCTATCAAGGGGCCGCTTGAAGCCTTACTTTGGTCGCTGACAGACCAGAAGGCTGATGAGACAGTCGTCTCAGCAAGTAAATACGTATCAGATTTAAAGGAAAGGTTGAAACTAGGATGGGACCTAGCAACGACCAACTTTAAGCGAGCACGCACAAAGCACGCTAACCGATACATGAAAGTCGCGAAAGAGAGAGAACTGAAAGCAGGAGAGAAAGTTTTGATGTTACTCCCTACCGGAAACAACCAACTGAAGATCGGATGGCAAGGGCCGTTTACCGTCCTGAAAAAGATTTCTAAGGCTAACTACCAGATCTCTATTGAAGGAAAGGAAAAGGTTTTCCATTTAAATCTGTTAAAGAGATACTTGGAAAAACCAGTACCAACCTCCGACCATCTCCTGACGATCGCCAAAACTGACGAAGATGACGATAGTAGCAGGGAAACTCCACTGCAATCACAGGAAATCTTTGAAAAATGTCAGAAGTGGCGACGCTCTTTCAAGCGCGCATGGGAGACATTCCAGAGACAGGAAACTTTGGGAGTAGACTTGAGTAGGAATTGAAGAGAGATGGAGGGGGGGGAGATGAGATGGAAGAAGACAGACACCCTGAAGCTACGGATATAGGAAATTTAATTCCATAACGTAGACATGGAGTGCTTCCATATCTTAAAGGGGGGACGTTCTGTCACGGAGAGTTAGGATTATTAAATTTTCTATATTTTCCTCTTCCTTTCTTCCACCCGTGTTCTCTAATTAATGTCGCTCTTTACCTTTTCCCTGTGTTTTTCGCATTCGTTCGTTTGCGACTATTACTATTACATTACTATTTTCCCATTCTCACTTTCGCCAGTTTCGTTTCTCATTTAGAAACGCATTTCATGGCTGATTAAACGAGAAACTTCTTACGTAACGCGTCAGTCCCTCACCAGACGATTTGGCGTGAGAAGGCATTCGGTCAATCACAGCAGATTGACAAAATAACTGTGAATATTTGGCTAGTCTCAGACATAGGGCCGACCTATAGTCTGCATTCTCACCTGTCATATTGTAGTTTCTCGGTGAGCGCTCAGGAAAAGCGCGATAACTGACACCTCCCCGGCGCACTTTCAGACATTTGTCTGGGAGTTCGCATCTGACATGTAGTTTCCAAGGTAGATTCTCAGTGTCAGGTGATATGACACTCACGCTCCAGGGCCAGTTTTGGCGTAAGGTGCGAGAAAGCAAAGTGTCAGTTATGGTTCTCAGGATGAGTTTATCGGGGAGGTGTGAATAACTGTTTCTGCACTGGAGACGGGTTTTCTGAGATTCGCAACTGACACGCGCCCTCTCGGTCAGTAGGTGGCAGTTACGGCATGCGTTTAGGTGTTAAACGTAGTGTTATAGACGGAAAGGGGGATTATTTCGTTTTGCGAAATAAAAGTTTACCTCTTGGTCTGGTAATAGATATAACCAGAATGTTAAACTAGATTTTCATTCTCGCTCCAAAATTCGCAGTAGACAGGACGTTTCGTGCAAAGAGAATAAGCTGTATAGCGAAGTCTTAGTTTGTTCTTGGCAAAAATTTTGCCGAACTTCTAGACTACCAATAAATATAAGCATATAATTCCAAAGTTGTGCGATCGCCTGTAAATTCTGTGTTGAGGTAAAATATTATATATATATCTAGTATTTTGTGAAGTGTGTAAAGTGTTAAATCGCTTATTTTTTTTCACTAGTTAGATTTGGTGCAGAGCGCTTAATACATAAGTCTGTATTATTTTCTAGTGACGTGTTTCAGTGGAAAGCAGAATAAATTATAATTTCTAGCTTAAACAACAATGTAGCTATAATGAATTTAATTTTACTGCTAAATAATCAGACGAGAACACATTTTTCTAAACTAACATATAAATGCTAGAAGCCTCATGAGTGTTGACGGAATACGCACGTATCCCTAATTCATGAGGATTGATGATTTTTAAAAAAAAATATAACTTATTCCACGGGAAGGGTTAAACTATAGGACAAACTATACGCTTGCAGTTTAAAAATGTAAGTTATATTGAATACATAATATGTAAAATATTTCATATGTATTTTTCTTTAATCAGTGAATACTGTGGTACCCAAACTTTGCCAGCGTTCTAGTACGTGAACATTATCTGTGAAGAACTTAAGCACTTTCATTACATGAACTGTAACAGTTAAATGAAGTAAAAGGCCTATCGCGCCAGAATTAATTCTTCCAGAATAACACTTAAGTACAGATCAGCCGCTGTGGCAAGCAAAATATCAGTAACATCCGACAGAGTTTTGACTAGTAGTGTTGTGACCAAATATAGTCATATACTGAGATAAGGCACCCGACCTGACATTCCTCATTTTTTTAGAAACCTACGCTAGTGACACTGTGCTCAGCTAACTTTCGTGCCTGGATAAATTTTATGTGACTTAAACAGACATCCGAAAAATAAGAACACCCAAGGAATCGTTCTCTGAGACAGAGAATTCAGTACGTCTTTTTGGAACTGGGGATTTCTTGGTCGAGACTGCATTTACGGGTCTGTGTGAAGGTCCTAGAAAAAATTGTGTTCCCAGAGGCAGCGATCAAAGCTGTAAGTATAAACGTGCGCACGTGGCCACGGCTGAATGAATAGAGTGAACGCAGGTCTGAGTGTTATTGTTACCGTTGTTTTTTGGCACCTATTTGCTGTCACAACTTTCTTCATGAAAGTTTGTTTTGCTAACAATATTTTCCCTTAAACTAGATTATAGTATCAGGTCTGGTCATACCTTAAACGGGGGAAACTCTTAGACTCAATTATATGTATTTGGGACTCTTTGTGCTATCATCTTTCTCCTAACGGGACTGTGGGCTATCCAACGAGGGAAGATCATAACCGTGGGTCTACCAGTTCTTGTAGCATTCCTTGATTTGTTTATGACTTTGTGTATATGTTTTTTTTTTTGATGTAAAGTTTACATGTTGTGACGTAAGTTTACAATGATAAATAAACTTAACAATAAATTAATCAGCATGTTGGTCAGCTCGTTCTAAATATCTATATAATCATTTGTTATAGTTTCCCACGTCTGTGTGTCTACCTGTCGTCACTTGAATGTGCGTGCACGTGAGTGGATATAGATATATTTAATGTATATGTGTTAGACTGTCTGACTACTCTAGATCTGTCGTAGAAGATAGGTGAGAAAGAGAGAGAAGATTTCTCGCTCTCAGAGACAGCCTCTATCACAATTCAACCACCTCACTCGTGGAAATCTATGTTTGTATTTCTATCTCACACTGTGACTATCACTCATTCCAACCTATTCAGAAGGGACCAACCCAGGTCTTAATTCTCCTATCAAAAATCTACGACAGTAGCCGATCTTCTCCCATTCTGCAGACATGGCCAAATCATCTTATTTGGGACTTGGTCTGCAGGGGGTGGGATTTTAAGCCTTGACGTATCGTCTGGTTGCGGACCATGTCTCTTCTTGTTACTTCAACCACCTTCCTCAGATACCTCATTTCTGAGGTTTGGATCTGGCTTTTATGGGTTGTAGTCATTGCCCATGACTTGCATCCATATGTCAAGACTGGGACACAGGTGGAGCGGTATACAGCCATCTTTGTTTTATTACCAACCTCTCTCTTGCTGAGGAAATCTCGATTTATGGCCTGAAAAAGTCTCCCAGCTGCTGCTTTTCGAGTGGCCAGCTCTTCTTTGATGCCTCCCTTTCGGTCTATAATAGCTCCGAGATATTTAAAGTGGTCGACCTGCTCCAGGACCTGTTCTCCCAGTTTAATCTGATATCTTCTTTCTTCTCGTGATATCACCATGGATTTTGTTTTAGCGCTGCTTATGACCATCCCTCTCTTCTTCAGCTCTTCCTTCCAGACTTGCAGGTTGGATTGGAGATGTACCTCTGATTTAGCAATCAGGGCAACATCATCAGCAAATGCCAGCTCTGAAATACATACCTGTCTCATCTTCCAGTACTCCACTGAATACTTGCTTGTTCTCTCCTTACATGACTTGATAACATCGTCCATGAGGAGTATGAAAAGATAAGGTGACAGGATATCACCTAGTCTTACACCAGTGGTGGTCCTGAACTCTTCTGTCTTATGGTTTGCTGTTCTCACATAATTTCTGCAAGACTTGTAGAAGCTCTGTATAGCTTGAATCAAAGGTGCTGGAATGTTCTTCCTTGCCAAACAGTCCCAACGTTTGCTCCAGGGGACCCTGTCAAATGCCTTGTCCAGATCTATGAAACAAAGATGGATCTCACTCTTATACTTAAGGGCCTTTTTCACTCAGCTGTCTGAGTGTGAAGATTAGGTCTTGATTTCTTCGGTTTACTCGGAATCCGCACTGGACCTCATCCAATTGTGGCTCAGCTAGGCGTCGAAGTCTCTGTTCTAGGATTCTAGAGTAGATTTTACCAGGGACACTGAGAAGGGATATGCCTCTATGGTTTCCACATTGTCGATTGTCACCCTTTTTGAAAATTGGTGTTATGATGGCAATCTCTCAGTCCTTTGGTATGGTCTGGTTGCACCACGCTGCCTGTAGGACACTTAAGAGTAATAGGTCGCCTGATGCTCCCGTGTACTTAACCATTTCTGGTGTTATACCATCATGCCCTGCTGCTTTGCCCGTCTTGTTTTTCTCCAGTGCTGCCTTCAGTTCTTCCATCTTTATGTCATCTTCATCACCATTGGTTTCCTCTTCTGTGCTAGTGGTTATCATTTCTGATGCTTGACTTTGCTCACCATCAAGGAGTTCTGAAAAATATTCTTTCCATCTTTCCATTACTTCCTTCGGGGCAGTAAGCAATTTGCCTTTCTTGTCCTTTATAAATTTGAGAGGGCATTGTTTTTCCTTCCTCGTGTTCTTTAGGGTCTTATAGAACAATTTCTGGTTTTCTTGCGCATCCTTTTCTAGCTTTTCTCCAAATTCTTCCCAGGACTTTTGTTTAGCTGCTAGCACCTTGTTCTTTGCTTCTGTTCTGAGTATCACATATTCTCTATATTTCTCTATTTGTCCTGCTCTGTTTTTAGCTCCTAAGTATTGTTTCAATGCCATTTTCTTCTCTCTCTTTTTCTCTTTGACTTCCTCTGTCCACCAAGGTATCCTTTTTCTCTTGTTCCCAAGTCGGACTTCACCACATGCTTCTGCAGCAGCTGTCTTTATGATGTCTTTGAATTTAAGCCAGTTAACTTTTCTCACACAACATGCCTAAGAAAAATTCACCGAATCTTTTGACCGAATACCATCACCAACCAAGATCTGCTTACTAGTAGCAAGCAAGAGGACATGCACACCATCATAGCTGGCAGACGCTGGAGCTGGGTTGGCCATGTCCTTAGAAGAGATCCCGATGCCATCACAAGAACAGCTGCGCTTTGGGCCCCTGAAGGAAAACGAAAGAGAGGCCGACAAAAAACAACTTGACGGAGGACTGTGGAGGCTGAGATGCAAAGAATGAACCAGAGTTAGGGCACTGTACGTAGCATGGCCACCAACCGAGCAAAGTGGAATAAATTTGTTGTTGCCCTACAAGACGCCACTAGACGTGATGGCCACTTTCTGCTTTGACGGTCAGCGGCTAAGGATCAAAGAAGAAGAAAAAGAATTTAAGTCACAGGGTTTCAAAGTCGTCAGGTTGTTTTTTCTGTGTTTCTCATCGCTGAAGCAATAAACCCCTGATATCTGGTCTTTATTTCTGACTCTATCAGCTTGTAGGTCTTAATGCTCATTTCTTCCGCTCGTTTACTTGGTTTCTTGCGTAATGCTGGGCAGTTCGTAGGCTGAGCAACTCTTTCAGTTGTTCTTTTGATTGTAAGCAGATAGTGATCTCTTCCAATCTCTGGCCCCCTCCAGACTCTAGCAACCCGGACATATTTGATTGAGCTCTTCCTAACAATGGCATAGCCCATCACTGACTTCTCATTCTTTGTTGGTTCACACCTTTTGAATGCACGTATGCGCTTATGGGGGGACTGTTACGGGTTAATTTGTTGAGTAAATACCTGATCTCTACGAGAGGTCCACCCCATAACGAAGGTTTTACTTGAACTGATTAACCACTGCATTTCCATATGCCGGTCTCCATTTTTAATATAACTGGTACAGTACCTTTTTAAAACTTCCACAGCAAAGAAATCGTCAATGCCAGTTAGGACGTGACGAAACAGTTTATTACGTGGAAAACACGCTCCACTTGACAAGCATCAATTAATCAGATAAGAACATGGCATGGCATAGCTATTCAATCCACTATGAACACGATGTCTGCGACATGTAGCTGCACACTTTATTCAATATTTCTCTCTCATTCCACATCAGCAGCATTCGATTATTATAATATAAATTCATCCAGACTAGACTCCCTGAATCATAAGAACGATCTAGCTGTAAAACACTTTGATAACTCTATAGTAAGAGTACACATTTATGAGCTGTAAAAAGTACGTCCGTTCCCTAACATGGAACACACAGGAATGGCCTCTAAGAATGGTTCACTTCTGCTACGAAAAGCTGACAAGTCGTCTGCCAATAAATGTCCAAAAGACAATGACGTACTTCCGGTAGTCTCCCAGGAAACGCGTATCAACAAACCAGGCAATAAACAAGCCCTGTCGATATCGTAGAAAATGTTATGATTTTAATCATAACAGGAACTTTGTGTTGGTAATGATCAGATTCTGCTCACTGCAGAATGTATGGAGTCGCTTTCCATTGTCATTGAGAGTTTCTTCTCCATATCTTCCGATAACTCCACCCCATCTAGCATGGTCATTTCCAACTCTGGCATTGAAATCTCCGAGCATGATAATTTCATCTAGGCAGTCACCCACTGTCCTTTGACAGCTCGAATAATTCCTCCTTGACTTCTTCTCTCTCATCTTCATTTGGCTCATGCACTCTGACCAGGTTGACTATGGTTTCTCCTTCATTTAGTTTACAACCATAATGCGCTCCGAGATAAAGTTCCATCCCTTGATACTATCTTTCTGGTTTTTGGCCACAATGCAACCCACGCCCCCTTTAGCTCTTTCAGATGTGGGTACACCACTGTAGAGCAGCGTGTTGCCATCGAGAGCCATGACTCCTTGTCCCTTTTTCTTTGTTTCCGTAATAGCCAGGATTTCTAGTTTTGCTTTCCTCATCTCTTCCACCAGCTCTTCTTCTTTCCTAATTATAGTTCTTGTGTTCCAAGTTCCATAAGTCGTAGTCCGTTCCAGTTCGTCGCCTTTAAAATCAGTCCGGTTTTCTCTCTTGTATTTCGCGTAATCATGTTTTAAAGCAAACAGGTGATTGGCCTGAGGACATGCACACCATCATAGCTGGCAGACGCTGGAGCTGGGTTGGCCATGTCCTTAGAAGAGATCCCGATGCCATCACAAGAACAGCTGCGCTTTGGGCCCCTGAAGGAAAACGAAAGAGAGGCCGACAAAAAACAACTTGACGGAGGACTGTGGAGGCTGAGATGCAAAGAATGAACCAGAGTTAGGGCACTGTACGTAGCATGGCCACCAACCGAGCAAAGTGGAATAAATTTGTTGTTGCCCTACAAGACGCCACTAGACGTGATGGCTACTTTCTGCTTTGACGGTCAGCGGCTAAGGATCAAAGAAGAAGAAAAAGAATTTAAGTCACAGGGTTTCAAAGTCGTCAGGTTGTTTTTCTGTGTTTCTCATCGCTGAAGCAATAAACCCTTGATATCTGGTCTTTATTTCTGACTCTATCAGCTTGTAGGTCTTAATGCTCATTTCTTCCGCTCGTTTACTTGGTTTCTTGCGTAATGCTGGGCAGTTCGTAGGCTGAGCAACTCTTTCAGTTCTTCTTTTGATTGTAAGCAGGTAGTGATCTCTTCCAATCTCTGGCCCCCTCCAGACTCTAGCAACCCGGACATATTTGATTGAGCTCTTCCTAACAGTGGCATAGCCGATCACTGACTTCTCATTCTTTGTTGGTTCACACCTTTTGAATGCACGTATGCGCTTATGGGGGGACTGTTACGGGTTAATTTGTTGAGTAAATACCTGATCTCTACGAGAGGTCCACCCCATAACGAAGGTTTTACTTGAACTGATTAACCACTGCATTTCCATATGCCGGTCTCCATTTTTAATATAACTGGTACAGTACCTTTTTAAAACTTCCACAGCAAAGAAATCGTCAATGCCAGTTAGGACGTGACGAAACAGTTTATTACGTGGAAAACACGCTCCACTTGACAAGCATCAATTAATCAGATAAGAACATGGCATGGCATAGCTATTCAATCCACTATGAACACGATGTCTGCGACATGTAGCTGCACACTTTATTCAATATTTCTCTCTCATTCCACATCAGCAGCATTCGATTATTATAATATAAATTCATCCAGACTAGACTCCCTGAATCATAAGAATATCTAGCTGTAAAACACTTTGATAACTCTATAGTAAGAGTACACATTTATGAGCTGTAAAAAGTACGTCCGTTCCCTAACATGGAACACACAGGAATGGCCTCTAAGAATGGTTCACTTCTGCTACGAAAAGCTGACAAGTCGTCTGCCAATAAATGTCCAAAAGACAATGACGTACTTCCGGTAGTCTCCCAGGAAACGCGTATCAACAAACCAGGCAATAAACAAGCCCTGTCGATATCGTAGAAAATGTTATGATTTTAATCATAACAGGAACTTTGTGTTGGTAATGATCAGATTCTGCTCACTGCAGAATGTAAGGAGTCGCTTTCCATTGTCATTGAGAGTTTCTTCTCCATATCTTCCGATAACTCCACCCCATCTAGCATGGTCATTTCCAACTCTGGCATTGAAATCTCCGAGCATGATAATTTCATCTAGGCAGTCACCAACTGTCATTTGACAGCTCGAAGAATTCCTCCTTGACTTCTTCTCTCTCATCCTCATTTGGCTCATGCACTCTGACCAGGTTGACTATGGTTTCTCCTTCATTTAGTTTACAACCATAATGCGCTCCGAGATAAAGTTCCATCCCTTGATACTATCTTTCTGGTTTTTGGCCACAATGCAACCCACGCCCCCTTTAGCTCTTTCAGATGTGGGTACACCACTGTAGAGCAGCGTGTTGCCATCGAGAGCCATGACTCCTTGTCCCTTTTTCTTTGTTTCCGTAATAGCCAGGATTTCTAGTTTTGCTTTCCTCATCTCTTCCACCAGCTCTTCTTCTTTCCCATTTATAGTTCTTGTGTTCCAAGTTCCATAAGTCGTAGTCCGTTCCAGTTCGTCGCCTTTAAAATCAGTCCGGTTTTCTCTCTTGTATTTCGCGTAATCATGTTTTAAAGCAAACAGGTGATTGGCCTGTTGTGCTTTTGTATGGTGGAGGGGCTGCGTCCTTACGGCCTCCATGCAGGCCGCCCTCCTCCTTTTTCAGCCGGGCTTGGGACCGCCTAGGCGGAGTTCCGCCCAGTTACAATTAATCTTATTGTTTCTATTTGTCTCTCTCTGAATGAAGAAGGAGGACCGAACAGGTCCAAAAAATCGAAGACCCAAAATAATAATAATGTTACTGGTACTATTAGACCGCTTGCTGCTGGTTTTGATCGAGTGCTAGATAAGTAAGAAAAGAACATTTAAAAACTGCTACTAATCTGTCCGTAGGTTTTCCGCTATGGCATATCGGGAAAGAAAAGGGTATGTCCCCCCCCCCCCCTTTTTCCCCGTTTTGCCTGCGGGAAAGTGAACAGCGCACAAAGTCCTTTATTCAATTTATCTGTACGCGCACTCTAACAAAATCTGCCTGTCACTACTAGCTATTTGTCGGCGTCTGTTGTCTAGTCACATAACATTACTCTAGTCACTTATTTAATTTCACACAATGAAATATAATGAGAATTCTATTCGGTCACTGATCCGTCACACTTAATAATCTCAGTCAGCTAATCCGTATTTTCTTGTGTAAGAAAAATGGTTGATTTGAAATTACATTACTCTGAACGACTGGCAAGAAATATCTATGCGTTAGGTTATTTCACTAGTTTTAAACGCTATGGAATTATCTTGAATAAAATGGTAAACCTAACACATTTTAACACTTAAGCACAATTTCTATTACCACAAATCAGAAAATGAAATCCCCACGGGACAATTTATCACATTTAGCGAAGAAATGGTTCTAGTCTGGCGTGATTAGATAATCCAAGAAATTTCTGAGCGACTACTGATACTGAGTTTGAGAGATCGCTGTATTTATACAGATTTGAGTGTTATTGTCTCGAGAATGTGATAATTCACACCTTCGGCCTAGCCAAGAAAATCAACGAGCTTCGTTTCAGAGATAAAGTATTTTCCTGTTCGCTTTACTCGCGATGCCGAACGACATCAAAGGACATGGGCTAAGCGAACAGTTCCCTTTTTAGATGTCCGTCCATTTCCCCAGATCAAAGCTTTATGTCCCCTGAAAATGCACGGACTTCAAATGTGTTCGGGGTATATTATTATCGCCCTTGATTCTTCAAACAACCAAACCGTTATTTCTACGCGCGTCTGTCTAATTGCCAATAATTGGCAAATCAGCTCGCGTGCGAAACTCGGGTAAACAAACGTGATTCGCTCCCCTGGTAGACTGGCTGGTGTGAAAGTTGGTAAACACTAATAAGCGCATGTAAACAGGAAAAATAGGCGTGGCTTCAAAATTTGAGTCAGACAAACAGCGAAATTCGTGGTTTTTGCGTAGCAAATTTAAAACACTAACTGAGGAAGCCGGGGTGGTCGGATTTCTGAGGCTATATTTACATTTCCACGTCACACTATGTTAGAGAGAAAATAAACACGTATGCAGGCAACCAAGAACCACTTTTGTCAGTAGTGAAACGTCAAAAGCTTGCCTGGTTTGGGCCTGTAACTCGTCATGAATGCCTTTCGAAAACTATCCTCCAGGGAACAGTCGAAGGTAAACGGAGAAGATGAAGACAAAGAAAATCATGCGGTGATAACATCAAAGAATGGGCAGGGGACGGTTTTTTCACACTTACGCATTGCTGATGATAGAGAGCAGTGGAGGACCCTGTCTGCTGATGCTTCCACCATGGCACCCCTACGACTCATGACGGGTTACGGGTTGAGGTGAGAGATGATGTCGTCACTTCTACATTAAATATCGTGTCATACCATTTCAATACTTCTATTCTACACAATCATCCATTTAAGAAAGTCTGTAGCTTTTGCGTTTGCAAAATATGAGTTTAAGTCGACGGCGTTGTGTATGTGGCATCTGTCATCATCTGTTCTCTCGAGCTTATTCTTTATTTTATCTACACTACATGCAGGGAAGCTCTACAAGCAGAACTGATTACTTTACGTCTCTGTATGTTTACATGTTTGGGTCTACTGTTGCTGTAGGGCGTTGTCGGGAGTTGAAGTTTTTAGTTCTTGAAACAAGTGTGTCGCACCATCCCACGTGGGCCCGTATTGTAGAATCTCTATAATATTGTCTATTTATCTGCCTCCTATTTGACATGATCACTATTGTGAAACTGATGTCTGGAACCAGACATGTGTCAGTGGAACAAGACACGTGAAGAAGACGATGGCGATGGATAGGGTACACATTAAAGAAACCTGTGGAAAGCATTACAAAGCATTCCTTTATCTGGACCCACAGAGTAAGAGAGGCAGAGGTCGACCAAGAAATACACGGAGAAGAGAACAGGAGACATAAGTGAAAACGATGAAAAAAACGTGGTCATTGCTTCAGGAATGTGCTGCAGGATACAATTCCTACAATTATTTCTGGTGTTACCCTGTCCCATGTCTGCAGAATTGGAGAAGATTGGCTACCACGGCAAGCATTATAAACTAAGAGCCATGGATCCAGACCTCAAGGACGACCCAAAGTCCGCTGGGAGGACAACATTAGACAATCTTTGAAGGACCGAGGACTAGAATGGAACCAAGCCAGGAGGAAGACAGCCGATAGAATAGTATTGCGCTCTCTCTTTCAAACCTCTACACCTCACGGTAGAAGAGGAACGACTAAGTAAGTAAGTTACCTTGTCTCATTTTGCTTCTTCTGGTAAAATAAATGGTTCTTCTTAAGCATATAATCTCGCACAAAGTGATTTACCTCTCTTGTGCTCTGGTCGGTATCATGTTTCATACTGTTAATGAAGACTTGGCAATAATATACTATTCATATACTGTCGGTTTATTTCCAGACTGATATTGAGATGTTTTTGAGCAGTGGTGACAGTTGGTAAGTCACTACAATAGATTTTTGTCAGTTTTTTTTTTTCAATTTTTTACGGAACGTCTACTTTCTTGAAAACTTCTGTCTGGGTATGTGAACGTTGAATCTGGTTTTTTGTCTTCTTCCTCGTTCGTCCTGAAAAGGACGTTGGTTGCGTTGTGTCTGTTTACGCCGGAGCTGTGATATCTGCACCTTTCGGTCGACACATCCGACTTCAGCACGGCATTTTTTGGGACCGGGTTTGCCTTCCCTCTGCGATCCCTACTCTCTCAGCCAGACTGCAGTGATGCAGCCTGTTTCCAGGACCACCACGTGGAGGTGGCGTAGGGTCTTGGTCAGCTCTGGTTCGCTGACCCTGATGCAAGCAGTCAAGCTATGGGTCGCTGACTGCATTTTCTATTGCTGCATCTTTGGGTCCCGAATCTGGTTTGACAATGGGCCTCGTGAGCGATCCATCTTCAACATTCCTATCTTGAGTGTGCGAAAATTGTTTGTTGTGATTTAAAGTTTGGCACCTGTTTGAGCTGAACGATCTTATCTTGAATTAGTGTTTTAAAAAGCTAGGTAAACAAAGCGAACTCGATCCATGTTCTTCAGTGTGGCTCCCTCAACCACACCTGCTCTAGTGTGACGTTACTTCTTAGAAAAATGGTAAAAGTTGTCCTATAACAGAAACTGCCGCAGGGGAGTGAAGTGTTCAAGACTTCACCATACTAAGTACAACTTTTTATGAGGTGGAATGACCATTCCTCTTCCTCGTTTTCTTTTCCTTAAATATGTCACGAGCAGAGTCAGGTATCCAATTAAAGCTGGGAGTAGACTGGAGCGTGACACTACCAGGTTTCAATCCCAGAACCTGATAACTAGGCTGCGAAAGGAAACAGCTCTCACTGGTCAACGAATGGGACGTTCTACGTGTCAGTAGTATCGTCTTTATCATAACTCGTACGAGGCTTTTAATATGAGGTTGTGCATTTGGCCAGCAGCCCCGTCATGTAAAATAAAAAATAAAATAAAAAAAAATATTTTAAGCACAGGCTTTTAATGCACTCAAATGGGTACCAGAGCAACTTCTGGGAAGGTTAAGGCGGCCGGCGTGAAGCTGACCACATCACCCGTAGTGTGCCGACATCAAGCAAATATGGGCCTAACACGATATTCCCAATATGCCTCAATGGGCATGTAACGGGGGATCCTTTTTAAAAAAGCCACAAATAATTTTTCAAGGAGTTTATAGCTTGCAGTCAAAAAATGTAACATCAAATTGACAAAAAGCGTGAGGCGCTTAAGCACATATCATTTATTTTAAACACAAACCTTTATGTGTGTGTTATATTTATTTATCATATATTTTATCCATAGGTGTGTAATGAAGTATAAAGCAGAAGTTAATTTCACGTAGAATCAGCACCCCAGGCTTTTTGTCAATTTGGTGTTATATTTTTTTACTGCAAGCTATAAACTCCTTGAAAAATTGTGTCTTTTTAGTGCATTAAAAGCCTGTGCTTAAAATATCTTTGTTTTATATTTTTTATTTTCTTCTTTTGAGTGTTATTTTTGTTCTTGTTTTAAAATTTAAGTCAAATATAATCGATCCGCTGACATTATCAGTTTGCGATAAACGAGTCCAGAGCACAAGAGGCAGATTTCATTATTCAGTATATTACAGTTCTCCCAGCTTAATCTGATGTCTTTTTTCCTCTCGTGTTATAATTATGATAAGAGTTGTAAATTACATTTTTTAATGTAGTTGTCAGTTGTGTGTATGTCTGTGCACGCGCGTGCGATAGTGTGTGTGTGTGTGGAAAAGGGGGAGGGGGGGAGAAGTTTCAATATTTCTCTCAAGAGAAACAATCTTGTTGGAAATAATACACCTAGATTATTTGCAGTTATCGCCAATTTCACTGATGATATAACACACACACACACACACAAATTTTAATTTTATTAATTTTATTATTTTTACGACTGATTATTGTAATTGTCATGGGGAATATGCACAACTATGCCAAGTTTCAGAGCTACTGCTCATCTGTAAGTGATTGAAAAATCGATAGCAAGATTTGAAGGTGACAAGAAAGTGACATACGTTGCAAGTTAAAGAAAAGCCTGTAATAAAATCGGCTACATAAACCAACGTTGACGAACATGTGAAAGAAGGCTTCCTGCAAAGTGATTAGCTGCAGTGTTGGCTCCATGCTCCGTAAGGGTCGGATAAGACAGTGATGATGATGATGATGATGATGATGATGATGATGATGATGATGACTTCGCTTCACCTTGTAATCATTCTTTTATTTCTTTGGTTCATAAATTAAGGTCCACCACTGACAGCAGAAAGGCGAAATTACTATTGTATCTGCAGCTTTACAGTTTGTAATCATTTGGATTTCTGTATTGTTATTTTTAATCAGAATAGACCTCACTGTACTCACGACAAGCCCATAGATGCTCAGTCTCCCTCAGCAAATGTTGAAGAATATGAATGATAATTGTACCTGTAGCCCGCTGGTTGTACACACGACGGATGCATCATCTCTCACGTCCATCTCTGCTAGTCCCACGTTTGATGCCAAAGTCCGTCTCAGCCTTGTTGAGTCATTCATTGCAGTGTCATTATCTAACAGGCGATCATTAATTGCCCTTAGTATCTCTCCTTTATCCATATTCAGTGTCCCCCCTATGGATGCTCTCTAGGCCAGTCTGTCAGCTCTCTCATTTCAACGTTGGTTTCTGTATATTTTCAAATAGGATGAGTTTGTGGTGAACTTTAACTGTTTGTTGAATTCATATTTGAATCTATCTGTCGAATCTTACTCGTTTCATTTTTTAGAAATGTAATTTGAAAAGTAAATATTAGTACTTGAATTGAATAGAAATCTTTACTACTTACTTACTTAGTCGTTCCTCTTCTACCATGGGATGTAGAGCTTTGCCAGAGAGAGCGCCATACTATCCTATCGGCTATCCTCCTTCTGGCCTGATTACAATCTAGTCCTCAGTCTAATAAGAAATCAAAGCATGAAACGCTTGAAATATTTTTTGTTTTAATTTGAGTTTTGGCAAGGCTTTGTTCAACGTAGACACAACGTCCATCGGTTATGTTAGGGCGCGTGCCCAAAGATAAAAGACCTTGCGGTCTAAAAATAGATTAGATGTTTGATATGTTTATAATATGATTTTAGCAGAGCATAAACATAAAACGTATACAAAAGTACAGGGTGTCCAAGAATTATTCACCCAATGATAAAGTTCAACAACCTCGAGCAGATAGATGTGTTACAGATAAATGATACTGCATAAGTAGCCTTAGCCCAAATACATTTGTCACTGGTTCATAATGATGTCATACTCCCTCCTGATCTCCTGTGTGGTGGATTTGATGTTAAAAGATGTTATTCCTATTGTACTGACTGAGGTCAGCTGTGAAGATCCCTGGTTATAATAAATGTTGGGTTGAGTTATCAGAGCACATTTCTACTACCACCCTACGACCTCAATCAGACTTATTCTTGACTAATATGTATGTTAGCTACGTCTATATGTCTAGGGTTATGAGTGTAAGATGTATTGTAAGTACAAGTGCTACAAACACATTAAATTACTAACATATATATATATATATATATATATATATATATATATATATATATATATATATATATATATATATATATATATATATATATATATATATATATGACTGAGTCAAGACTACAAACACAAACAAACTGACACTCTAAGAAATATATCTTATAGAAGTCTGTGTTAAAATTTATGTAAAATGGCTATTTACAATTTATTTGGCCTGATCAGAATCTTCTGCATCAGGTCCAACAACCAAAATTGATATTATGAATGTATTTACAACAATTTAAATACTACCATGGATCTTCTGTCCATTCAATTAATAATAAGACAATCAAAATATGTGTATCTATGTTCTCTAAGTTAATGACACTGGTAATTAAAGATATGAGGGGGGGGGGGGGGTACTGTCATCATTCCCTCTTTCTCTTTTAAAAGTATTTTGAAAATTTATTGCCAACAATTTATTGTATGTTCTTTATATATTGAACTATGTTATATAGTGGATGGACTCTGCGTGCCGACACAGAGGTCACTTATCTACACAACAGATGTTGCTGTCATTCTCGTATGTTCTCTGGCACGACCAAGCTGACAAGGTTCCTGGTGCAGTAACTAGACCTCAGGGTCCAATCAATAGGTTACTTTAGTATGCTGCAGTAACGCCACCAGGGTTCTGGTACCTTCACTGTACCAGAACAATAAAAACCTCACAATTCAAAGAAATATCACAAACGTACGTTGACTGGCTTTAGCATAAATAGTAGTTAAGTTCAGCTTTGCCGTCTATACAGACTGCCAAGGTTTAATAACACTCTTGGTACTGCTGAGTACAACGCAGCTTGCTTCTTAGACTATTTCTTTATCAACTGGCCTCGAGCTGAGAACGCTTTGGCAATATTAGTAGACCTGCCCAATCACGGCGAGGGTCTAGCATTTCAATTTCAAAAATTTAAAAAGAAAAACACTACTTCACACTTCTAGGAGTGATTTTTTCTAAATATAGATTTTAGCTTTTCTGCCCAACCAATACTCTCTGTCTACCCTCCGATACCCACCAATCGGATTTGAATTACTCCCTTGCCTCCTTTCAAACTATCGTTCCCAATAACGTTACATTTAGCGAGCAAGGACAACAGTCTGTTCGTCTAAGCATTTTCAGTCAAATAGTATTTTCTCAATAACTTGGCTAATAATTGGACTACCATTGATATTGAAACATATTTGTGCTCAGAATACACTAAGCTACACGAATATATGATTTTCAGGGCTATATTCATTTGCGTTTAGATTTTCAATTTTATCACTGACAATCGTCCATTATAACTTTTTACATAAGTCTACCATCTTTTCCCCTCCTTCTGTCTCACTTTTTAATTTTTCAAATAAACCAAATTGTTTTTGTGACGTCACAATTTCAGTACGCGACGAGAATTTAAACTGTCTGTGTGTTTATATCTGCTGGCTTTGCCCACAGTGTGTATATACTATTAGTCTCGCGTGCAGAACGACGCGGTTTTTGGCAAGGCGATGGTAGCATTTTGTGTTAATGTATTACAATCGTCTCGTTCTTGCTACTAGAAAAAGTCCAAAATACTACTAAATTTTGCGTTAAAGTTGACAGATTACGTTACTTCAGACAGCAGTTTGGCGTTACATTTCTAACAAATCATTAATTATAAGGCTAGGCTGCAGTGTGTATGCAGCAGATCTGGCAAAATGTTAAATATTAGTAGTATGTTTTTTCGAAACCGAAACTAAAAAGCGTGTTAGATTTTTACCGAGATCGTTCTATAGGCTTTAGCACTGCGCAAAAAGCAGCGTTGCTGGCGTCGAAGATGCCAACCGTCAGACACATGCGGGCTGGGTTTATTTATTATCATAGGACTAAAATCTTACTGAATTTAGCGATTATCTCACAGATTTTCGCTACATCCTGGGTAGGGAGATCGGATGCCTAGCCTTTTCGGATAAAGAGTGAAAAAATAGTAGATCCCGTGTGCAAGTTCCGCACGTTAAAAATCAGTCGACAGTTTAAAATCCTAAAGAGTAGGCCATACGGCCGCTGCCCTGGCAAAATGTAAAAATTATAAAACCTGCACACCACAAAAATATTAATAGAATGTGTGATTCTTGTATACACAAATGGGGATCCTCACCGGTGCTACGGAGTTCGTGCTCTGTGCTGAGATTCTCCTTATGTGATCTAAGGGATGAGATAGGAGCAGTGATGGAGTTGTCCTTGTGGAATGAATGTGGTCCTTAAAACCAAAACCCCAAAAAACCAAGGACGTGTATTGGTCATTGTGGTGAAGTGGGATGTTATAAATATTTATAGGGGACTTAGTGTACTGACTGAGATCAGCTGTGAAGGTATCTATATCTATTAAGAGTAGTGTATTATAGATAACCTTACTTGCTACCACATATCTATATATCTCAGTCAGAATTATTCTGGAATAGTGTGATGACTACGTTATGTGTCTAGGGTATGTGTATGATGAAGTGTAAGTCACAACAACAGACAGATAAACAATTTAATTTAATCCACTACTCTTGACAACACTGTGACACTCACATACATATAACACTCTATGAGAATATCTTAAGGAGTCACTGATAACTTTTCAAATAACAATATGTATTCATGGTTATCATAAAGGTATATGTGTCCTGATTCAAATACAAAGGAACCAGGAATCACAATCAATTTTAATTACAAGTATATGTACAGACTTTATCAATATGAATATTGTAGTGACATATATTATTAAAATATCCTATGTGTGTCAGTTGTGTAGTGGTAATATGAGGTAATACTGGTTTTGTTTTGTTCAAGCTCTGTTGGTATTTGTCATCATGACTTCAATAGTTTGTCTTTTGGGACTAGTATTGGAGATGTTCTCAGTTCCTGATATTAAGACAATTAAATTCCCCTCTGAATGTTATTTTTACAAAGTCATTTCAAGATGAGGGGACATAATGTTGAGCTCAGCTGGCCCAATCAGCTTATCTTGCGTGATGGCGGCAGGAAAGGACTCCTCTGCTCGAATTCTCCCCTGGGCTCTGGAGACACCTCACTGATAGCTAAAAAGACCAAGGAGTATGCTGTCCGACTCTGGATTCAGCAAAGCTCTGACCAGGTGCTGCTCAGTACCATCAAGACCACGGTCCCTGTAAACAAGAAGGATGTACCTTCTACTTCATAACTAATTGATACTCTAGTTCTACACTGAGCACAATACAACACAAACATTGAGTTCAGAGCGTTAGGCCAACTGTCAGCTTCATCTGAAATACTTTATACCAGTATTTACCTCCTTAATGGTTACCACGCCTCTGCACTTCCAGCATTATTTCTGTCTAATCAATCATCCAGGTGTCAGTGTACTATTTGGCCATTCCATGCCGTTTTACTTCCCTCCGACACCCTCTGTTCAGGCTGGAGCATTATAGGCTTTATCTCCTGTTTGCCACTGAACTACACATATATATACAGGCATAAATTAACAATTTTCATTCAATTTTCATTAAAAGATACTGAATGGTTCAAGCTTACCACAATTTCATGGAAATAAACACAGATACGTTGATTAGCAATGAATTCTGGCACAATTACTGGCACAAATTCCCATCTGCTTATGTTCCAGGCTTTTATTTAACACAAATATGAGCTGGCTTCAACGCACTGTTGCTTTATCAAGATTATTTGCACTAGTGGTCTCGAACTAACGCTCCTAAGTGAGTATATCAGCGAGTCTAGCCAATGAGGCCACGTTTCGACAAGTGTTTGAAAAAATGTTACCTTTTCACGTCTCCCCTAACAACGAAAGATAGTATTTATAGCCCGACCAATCGTGGTTAGTCTTTCATTTGTTGCGCTCCAATCAATTTGGAGTTTACATGGTAGGCTAATTCTGTAACGTAAGATTTTTTTCAAACACGTTATAAAAAAATTTTATGAGCAGAAATGATTCCATGCTGTCAGGCATCCCCACTATTTTATTTTGGGTATAATTTATTAATTCCTGGACTATTTGCGTAACGTTTTACATATTCTTTGTCAGCAAGCCCTAAGGAACCCAAATATACAAATTTAAAAGAGCTACGTGGCTGCGTTCAAAATATGTATTTTCTACCTCCTGTTTCGAAGATGTGCTGTCTGGGTACTGTTATGTTTTCAACCGTAAACCCATCTAATGTTATCTTTTCTAATAAGAGTTTTTCAGGATTTATAAACCTAACTCTGGGATGGGTAATGTATTTTATCACTGTCCGTCTGAAAAAAAGTTAGTGCATGTAGTCTTACACGCGTGATGGCAGCATTTGTGTATCGCGCGAAGCGTGTTTAGTGTTCGGCTTTCTGCCTCTCCCTTCTCGCTATCCTTTTGTCCATCTGTCTTTTGATCTTGGTAACATAGTGTAGAAAAAGACATGAATGGAATTTAAAATTTAGGTCAACTTGCATATTTCAAGGTTTTTCTTAGAAAGGCAGCACATTTTATTGTGTGTTTGGGAAACGCGTGTATGTTGCAGAAGGCCTTTAATATCAACGTGAAACGTTACAATTTGCATACGCAGTAGAAAACAAGGGGATTTCGAGTACAGTCATTGTGACAGCACTGTTCTTTACCATTCTTCTTCCTTTATTTATTATATGTATTTATTAGGCTTTATATTTACTTGATAATTTATATATGTGGATTAGAATATTCCACGACACCTCCCCTCTTAAAACAGACATTATATGTCAGTCCTTTATTCTATATTCACATAGAGAAATTTATTATTATTTCTGGGGTTTACGGTGATTCTCATCACACGGATGGCGGCTTAAAAAATCCGCTCCCAAATTGGTTTTTCCAGATATATACTCAATGCTAAAATTATATGGAGCCAGAAGTAAAGACCATCGGAGTAACCTAGAGTTCTCATGCTTAGCCTGTGCTAGAAACGATAAAGGTTTGTGGTCTGTTTGCAACTTAAATGCCTTCCCATACAGATAAATATTGAATTTCTTTATTGCCCATATTACTGCAAGACATTCCTTTTCGCTAGTTGAGTAATTGATTTCAGCTTTATTCAACTTTCTGCTAGCATATGCCACTGGGCTTAATTCCCCATCCAATGCATCTGATTTCTGTAGTAGAGTTGCTCCTAGCCCAATATTACTGGCATCCGTCCTTACAATGAATTCTTGACTTAAGTCAGGTAATTTCAAAATGGGTTTACTTGTGAGCTTTTCCTTCAATTCTTGGTAAGTCATTTCACATTGTGGTGTCCATGTAATGCGATCTGGATATCCTTTACGTGTCAATTCAGTTAACGGTGCACATATGGAATTAAAGTTTTTGATATACTTCTGGTAGAAACCACATAATGAGACAAAGGATCTCACGTCCTTCTTGGTTTGTGGTCTCGGGGCTTTCTGTAGTTTCTCTAAATTCTTTGGGTCAGGGGTCATGTGTCCCTGATAAACTGTGTGTCCCAAAAATTCCAATTCTTTACATCCAACGCAACATTTGGTTGGTCGGGCTGTTAAATTTGCCTCCCTAAGTCGATCAAACAGCATGTTCAGAGAGTCAATGTGTTACTCAAATGTTTCTGTTGCTATAAGGATATCATCCATAAAATTTGTTATACAGGGATTATTCAGAGGATCCAATAATTTTCTCATCATTCTAGAGAAGACACTAGGCGCATTCTTCAATCCAAATGGCAATCTATTAAACTCATAGTGTCCTTCTGAGGTACTAAAAGCTAGGTATAGTCTAACCTCAGGCTTTACTGGAATCTGATAGTATCCTTTACTCAGATCCACTTTTGAGAAATATTTAGCTTTATTTAGTCTGGCAAACAGCTGATTTGTATCCGGCAATGGATCCACCTGTCCTTCTGTAATAGCATTCAGTCTCCTGTAATCTATACAGAGTCTATGTTCTCCAGAGGGCTTCCTTAAGAGTACAACACCGGAACTATACGAAGATTCACTGTGCGAAATAATTCCTTCCTTCAACAGATAGTCTATCTCTTCCTTCAAAGCTTTCTCCTTAGCAAACGGAATCGAATATGGTTTCATACAGACAGGTGTGGAGTCTATTAGTTTCATATCATATTCCAATAGGTTTGTATGCCCTGGTCGGTCTGTTAACACCTCTGCATGATTATTTAGAACCTGTTGCACTCTCTCTTTCTGAGTTTTCGTTAAATGTGTACTGATTTTCACCTGTGCTGCTGTCTCACAGGGGTGTAATGGATATTCAAATGATGAAAGTGGTTCCTTTTTCATCTCCATGGCGATGGACAAGGTCAACAAGTGTGTCTCTTCCTGATGTTCTCTTTCCAAATATTTCTTCAGGAGATTCACATGATAGATTTTTTCTTTCCCCCTTCTTATCTATCTTATAATTTGTTCTAGACACCTTCTCTAAAACTGTATATGGACCCTGCCATCCAATTTGTAACTTATTCTGACTCCCAGGCAAAAGAAGCAGTACTTTCTCTCCCACAGCCAAATTTCTGTCCTTCGCCTTCCTGTTATAATAGGCAGCATGTTTCTTCCTGGCTTGTTTCAAATTTTCATTGGCAAGTTTCCAGCCAGTTTTTAACCGAGTGGTCAGCTCATTCACATATTGGTATGAAGATGTAATGTTTTCCTCTGCCTTTTCATCAGTCCACGTTCTTAACAAAGCTACATATGGACCTTTAATTGTGTGGACCTATTTGTCCATGCACCGGTATGGTCTCTTCCACTCGAAGCTTTATAGTGATGATTTTTCCTCCTAGAATTATCATTCACAAAACGACCGCTACCAATTTTTCTTTTCTTGGGGCTTTCTCCCCACTTAAAATTCTTGATGAGAGATTTCCTCTCTACATCTTCTTCCTCCAGTTTGTTTAAGTCCGATTGAGGGATTTTCGGCTTATCCTGGGGTAAGACATCTCTTTGCACTCTCCGCATAGTGGCCATTGTAAAACAGTTAAGTGAAGCTTGTCCGTGAAAAGGGGCTTCCCATTCCATTTGGTCCACTTTATCAAATCTATTTTTCTTTTTATTATCAGGCCTAATTTTGCCCCGGGGCGTGTCCAGGTCCTGATCCATGTTCCCACTTGTGGGTGTTCCCTCATGTGCTATGCTACACCTTTCTACAAAATTCTCAATGTCCCATCTTGCTTTGGGCCAATAATAATTGTGAGCCACCTTTTGAATGATGGTACCTATCTTCTCATGGTCCCCATCTGGTTTCACATGTAGGCCCCTTATTAAGTCTGCCCTATATCTTTTAGGAAGTACCAGCTGTCCCTGACCTTTGGATCTAGCTCCAGTCTTCCTATACATCAACTTGTTTTTCATGTAAAAATCTCCCTTGCCTGGAGTTGTATGACAAGTTGACAATTTTCTGAAACAAGGCTTGAGTGTTTTATCCCCAGCCTGTGCCTTCCTCATCTCTTCTGGAGTGGTATCCAACATAATATCCTCCTCCTGTCTTGAGGTCGACCTGACCTGAAGGGTTGCCATATACACAGGTTTCCTTCTGCAACGGTCAGTGTCATGATTGTCCATCTGACAATTCTTACACCACCTTTTTCCTTGGTTGAAAGATTTTCTTTCATCATATTTCCTTTCATCGAATTGTGGGAATTTATTTTTATTTTCATACCGTGGCCTATCAAATTGGTGCTTACCTTTATTTTGATCCTTAGGATCAAATTTATTAAAGTTCTGTGGTGCCCTAAAGTTATCCACTTGTTTCTTTTTATTACCTGTTACCTCTGCTTGAGCTGCTTGATACTTTTCAGCAACATTTAGCAACTCACCCAGCCTCTCTGCACCTTGTTCCATGAGAAACTTTCTCAGGTCTGGAGCCATGGACTCTCTTAATTGCTCTATAAGGACCATTTCCTTAAGATCTTGGGTTTTCCCCAGAGAAGTCCATTTCTCCAAGTATGTCTCTATTCGTGCAGAGAACTGGTGATAGGTTTCACCTGACAGTAGTTTAGCATTCCTAAATTTTTTCCTATAAAATTCAGCATTCTTTTCATATCTTAACAAAAGAGCCTGCTTTAGCATGTCATAATTTTCCTGATCACCTCTGCTCATTTTTGCAAAAACTTCATAAGCTGCCCCACGAAGTCCCTGAGATAACTTTAAGCTCCACCTTTCTCTCTCTAACCCATACGTGGTAGCTAATAGTTCATATCTATTTATATAGCTCTCAATATCATCGTCTTTCTCAACAAAATGATCTAAATGAAAGTTCATAGCTGAGGTTGAGGCTCCCTGAGTAACCGTAGCATCAGAGGCAAAGGGACTGGCACCATTTTCAGGAGCATGGCCTTGAAACTCAAACTCCCTTAGTCGTAATTCATGTTCCCTTTGTAATCTTTTCTCCTCCTTTTCTGCTTCCCTCTCTGCAGCTAATCTCTTCTCTTCCCTTTCTGCAGCTAATTTCTTCTCTTCTCTTTCTGCAGCCTGTCTTCTTTCCTCGGCTTCTCTTTCTGCAGCTAATCTTTTGTCTTCTCTTTCTGCTTCCAATTTCTTAGCCTCAGCCTCAATCTGCAACCTCTTAGTCTCAGCCTCAGCCTCAAATTGTAACCTCTTAATTTCCCTTTCAGCCTCTAACTTTCTTTCGGCTTCAAACCTTCTTTCTTCGCGTTCAATAAATTTGTCACATTCCGTAGTGACATAGGCAACCATAACTTGCCCATCTAATCCTAACTCTTTTGCAGTCTGTACAGCAGCAGATCGAAACTTGGCCAGGTCCGCCATTGTCTATCAGGTAAATTTCTACAATGTCTAACCAACAATTTAATCTCTAAATATATCTAATGGACAACACAGGCGCCGTGAGCTCAACCTTATTTAATTCCACCCAAGGATACCTTTTAATTCTTATATTCCCTGAAGTGAATTACCCCGAATATTTTTAATAGGGAAAGATTCAAAATCCCGGACGAGCCCCCAATATATGTGGTGAAGTGGGATGTTATAAATATTTATAGGGGACTTAGTGTACTGACTGAGATCAGCTGTGAAGGTATCTATATCTATTAAGAGTAGTGTATTATAGATAACCTTACTTGCTACCACATATCTATATATCTCAGTCAGAATTATTCTGGAATAGTGTGATGACTACGTTATGTGTCTAGGGTATGTGTATGATGAAGTGTAAGTCACAACAACAGACAGATAAACAATTTAATTTAATCCACTACTCTTGACAACACTGTGACACTCGCATACATATAACACTCTATGAGAATATCTTAAGGAGTCACTGATAACTTTTCAAATAACAATATGTATTCATGGTTATCATAAAGGTATATGTGTCCTGATTCAAATACAAAGGAACCAGGAATCACAATCAATTTTAATTACAAGTATATGTACAGACTTTATCAATATGAATATTGTAGTGACATATATTATTAAAATATCCTATGTGTGTCAGTTGTGTAGTGGTAATATGAGGTAATACTGGTTTTGTTTTGTTCAAGCTCTGTTGGTATTTGTCATCATGACTTCAATAGTTTGTCTTTTGGGACTAGTATTGGAGATGTTCTCAGTTCCTGATATTAAGACAATTAAATTCCCCTCTGAATGTTATTTTTACAAAGTCATTTCAAGATGAGGGGACATAATGTTGAGCTCAGCTGGCCAAATCAGCTTATCTTGCGTGATGGCGGCAGGAAAGGACTCCTCTGCTCGAATTCTCCCCAGGGCTCTGGAGACACCTCACTGATAGCTAAAAAGACCAAGGAGTATGCTGTCCGACTCTGGATTCAGCAAAGCTCTGACCAGGTGCTGCTCAGTACCATCAAGACCACGGTCCCTGTAAACAAGAAGGATGTACCTTCTACTTCATAACTAATTGATACTCTAGTTCTACACTGAGCACAATACAACACAAACATTGAGTTCAGAGCGTTAGGCCAACTGTCAGCTTCATCTGAAATACTTTATACCAGTATTTACCTCCTTAATGGTTACCACGCCTCTGCACTTCCAGCATTATTTCTGTCTAATCAATCATCCAGGTGTCAGTGTACTATTTGGCCATTCCATGCCGTTTTACTTCCCTCCGACACCCTCTGTTCAGGCTGGAGCATTATAGGCTTTATCTCCTGTTTGCCACTGAACTACACATATATATACAGGCATAAATTAACAATTTACATTAAATTTTCATTAAAAGATACTGAATGGTTCAAGCTTACCACAATTTCATGGAAATAAACACAGATACGTTGATTAGCAATGAATTCTGGCACAATTACTGGCACAAATTCCCATCTGCTTATGTTCCAGGCTTTTATTTAACACAAATATGAGCTGGCTTCAACGCACTGTTGCTTTATCAAGATTATTTGCACTAGTGGTCTCGAACTAACGCTCCTAAGTGAGTATATCAGCGAGTCTAGCCAATGAGGCCACGTTTCGACAAGTGTTTGAAAAAATGTTACCTTTTCACGTCTCCCCTAACAACGAAAGATAGTATTTATAGCCCGACCAATCGTGGTTAGTCTTTCATTTGTTGCGCTCCAATCAATTTGGAGTTTACATGGTAGGCTAATTCTGTAACGTAAGATTTTTTTCAAACACGTTATAAAAAAATTTTATGAGCAGAAATGATTCCATGCTGTCAGGCATCCCCACTATTATTTTGGTTATAATTTATTAATTCCTGGACTATTTGCGTAACGTTTTACATATTCTTTGTCAGCAAGCCCTAAGGAACCCAAATATACAAATTTAAAAGAGCTACGTGGCTGCGTTCAAAATATGTATTTTCTACCTCCTGTTTCGAAGATGTGCTGTCTGGGTACTGTTATGTTTTCAACCGTAAACCCATCTAATGTTATCTTTTCTAATAAGAGTTTTTCAGGATTTATAAACCTAACTCTGGGATGGGTATGTATTTTATCACTGTCCGTCTGAAAAAAAGTTAGTGCATGTAGTCTTACACGCGTGATGGCAGCATTTGTGTATCGCGCGAAGCGTGTTTAGTGTTCGGCTTTCTGCCTCTCCCTTCTCGCTATCCTTTTGTCCATCTGTCTTTTGATCTTGGTAACATAGTGTAGAAAAAGACATGAATGGAATTTAAAATTTAGGTCAACTTGCATATTTCAAGGTTTTTCTTAGAAAGGCAGCACATTTTATTGTGTGTTTGGGAAACGCGTGTATGTTGCAGAAGGCCTTTAATATCAACGTGAAACGTTACAATTTGCATACGCAGTAGAAAACAAGGGGATTTCGAGTACAGTCATTGTGACAGCACTGTTCTTTACCATTCTTCTTCCTTTATTTATTATATGTATTTATTAGGCTTTATATTTACTTGATAATTTATATATGTGGATTAGAATATTCCACGACAGTCATTTACACTGAATTTGATTGCACCTGCATTGCTGCAAAGGATATTGTGCTAGCTGGAGCAACGGCTGGACATTGTACGTGTTACAAAAGGTGCCAACAAGTAACTTTATCCTGAGTTTTTAATTTTGAATGTGAATTTCAATGAATTTCACCAATAAAATTCCTTTGGTTAAGGCTGAAAATGCAGTATCAATTATCCGTCTCGTATCTCCTAAAGGTTACTGAACGTCATAACACTGTGAATAACTCTCGAACACCTTTTATATTTTTATAAACCCGTAATTAAGGATCTCAATTTTTTTTGTATTTTTCAGTGACATCTCAAAATGAGATCCCTTCTTTAAGTCGGAATTGATAAATGAAACAGTTGTCGAAAATAGCACACAAAAGTCTGTCACCAGAACTTTAGAGAAACCACACAATGCCTCAGCCGCGGTGGATGAAAGTCAAAATATAACATACTACATAACAGCCCACAATATGGCGCCTGGGCGGATGGGAAATCACATGTTCATGTACGCAGGGTTATATGGCCTCGCACGTACCCAGGGCAGAAAATTGTTTGTTCCGCCTGTCTCGGACCTGCAGAGAGCTTTTAAGATACGTCATGTGGGCGCCAATAAAGACGCCAACACGTGAGTATCAAAGAAAGAAAGTTCACGTTTCTTGTTGTCTTTACCGATGTGGCGATAGTGGAAATATTTCCATGTGTGTTGAGTCTTCTGTTAGTGAGTGTGTCTGCCCGAATGTTATTGATATTATTTTGGGAATTAAGAAAAAGAATAAAAGTGGATGAGAGCTTATGGTACTAAATAATACATAGAATTAAAAAGAATATATGAAACAAAATTGTGTTCTCCAACGATAAAACAACAACATATGAAAACAAGTAAGTACACATATATATATATCACAGAACATCTGAATATGCTCTTTTGTGTGATCTCTCACACCTTCAGCCCTACGGCAGTATAATTTCTTTTACTTCTTTTTTCTCGCCAATCGCTTTTATTTGGCATAAATCATGCTTTTTCATTCATTATTTTACTCTCTTTGCTAGATCTAGTAGGATGACATCTCTAACACTCTACTCCCCTACGGACGTATCTGCTTTACACGCAGAAATGTTTACGTTCCGCAAGGTAACTGTGATAATACCAGGTAATTATACCGGTCATACGCTTATCCATTCTATCAGTCGGAACATCTTTTGAAACGCATCGGTCCAACATTTGACCCCATGTGAAAAGCTGGTGACAACACGGTCTCGTCCGATCGACATGAAAAGAACCCAAGATTGACGTCGGTGTCTGCGTGTCTGGCAGATTACACAGAGGGTAGATGCATTTATCGTTTGTGTGGGACAATGCATGGTGATTGTTACAGATGATCTATTTGGGTAGACATCTTGGCGGAAGATATTACGCCAAGCAAACATGGTCACATATTGTTGTGAGTGAGCGGAAATACCTCGTATTACCGCATGATTTGAAAGAGGTCACGCGTTGGAATATTAAATTTAATATTTTAAAACACGTCGGCGATATTTTGAAATTAGACACCCCAACCCAAGGCTAAAGAGCTGACGATTGGATTAAAGTAAGAAGCCGGAATAAACTATGGATCCTGATGGAACATCCGACGGAAGCACCATCTGTGATGTGAACTGAGAACTGCACATATAATGTAGTGAAATCAGAGACACAGAATAGAGTGACTGCAGCGTACGTCATATGAACGACTCCCAGAAGCCAGGGAGAATTCTTTTATTATAAGTTACAGACTGACGTATTTGCGAAACTTAAAACCTTAAAAAGTAAGCCCGCCTGTATAAATACAGAGACTGAAAAACTTAAGGGACCAGGACTTAAAATACGAAGACTGGAAACCTAGGAATTGGATCACCCGTCACAAGAGAAACTGTCCCAGACCAAGTGTTTCGCAGATTTACCCGTCATAAAAGGGATTCAAAATTTCCAGACCAAGTGGTTCGAGAGCATATAACCTAAATTGCTAGTGTCCATTCTAACCTGCGCGAGGAGATTGTATATTCCCAAAACTTTGGGGTGAGTGTAATAATATTTTTATAAATGTAAATTTGACACGTTTTCTTGCTACGTTATTATATATAGGAGGCTAGCAACCTCAACATATGAAACTAGTATTTTCATAAACCACTACAGCAAGCGCTGGTGATGTCTACTAGCTAGTCGTGCGGCAAAACCGACAGCATAGGTGATCCCAGACTCCGAGTGGAGCAGTGATGACTGATGATTACATCATCATCATCATCAGTGTGACGATATTCTAAATACAATATCTAAATTAGAATATAACTTTATAGTGCATAAAGTCAAAAATAAGATAGAACTAAAAATTTGGTAGAGAATTGGCGTCTTCACCCACGTCCCAGCGTATTAGTTTTGATAACACCTTATGGCCGAATAAAAGGTACCCAATGTTCCTAAGTGACCTTGAGATTAAATGTAACACTTTTTCCAAGTTCAAACAAATATTTGCCTAGAAGACAGAGTATATAGGAAAACGGGGGGAGAGAAGGATAGATGGCCCAATGCTAACTCGTCTCGCGTTGATTTCAAACTAAAAGCCAATAGCAACGCAGTGGCAAGAATTGCCTTGAGTGATTTTCAAAATACGATGTAAAAGTCAGAACATGTAGACAATTGGGTCACGAAAACAGGCTTAGCTCTTATTGAGAATGACGTAATTCTCACGTACTACGGGAGAGTCTCGTAATTAGTTTGAAAGTACATGGAAAAGAAGTGAACAGGTGGTAGTTTATAGAAATAAACAACTAACATAGAAAAAAAATATGGAATTCTGAACCAAGATACATAGGGCCATAAAAGTTATATATTCTGGTGCCTTGGGACTTTTTGAGCAAGAATATGTTGTCAGTTACACAAATAGTCCACTAAATGACCAAATTATAGCCATAATACTATAGAGGATCGGACAGACTGTCAGGAAAAGTCATGCCTGCTTATTTTTTTTTTATGGCATATTTTTGAAAAACAACTTTGGGGAAAAGAAGGTATGGAGAATTTGATTGGTCGTAGTTTAAAGCAAGGCGAAATATTATTCATAACCCTCCACTCCCAAAGGAGCATAGGCCTTCAACAAACACATGCCAAGTCCTCCTGTCACGTGCCATCATCTCAAGTTCTTTCCATGTTCTCCTCATCATTTTCACCTCTGTTTCCAACTCTCTTCTCCATGTACTTCTTGGTCTTCCTCTGCCTCTCTTGCCCTGGGTGTTCCAGAACAAGGACTGCCTTGTAATGCTATCAACAGGCTTCCTCAGTGTGTGTCCTATCCATCGCCATCGTCTTCTTCTCATCTCTTGTTCCACTGGCACTTGTCCAGTTCTTGTCATCAGTTCCACATTGGTAACCTTGTCATACCATTTTAATCCCTCTATTCTACGCAAGCACCCATTTATGAAAGTCTGTAGCTTTTTGGTTGTTGTCTTTGTTGTTCTCCATGTCTCTGAGCCATACAATAGGACTGACTTCACATTTGAGTTGAAGATTCTTATTTTCGTGTTGGATCCTATTTCTCTTGATCTCCATATATTTCCCAATGCAATGAAAGCTCCTCTTGCCTTTTGTATTCTTATTTTGATATCGCTGTCTGTCCCTCCAACTTTATCTATATTACTGCCAAGATATGTGTATGATTCTACATCTTGTATTGGTGTTTCTTCAAGTTCAACCCTGTTTTCATTACCTGCATTTATTCGCATTATTTTTGTCTTTTCCCTGTGTATTTTCAGACCCAATTGCTGTGACCTCTCATCGAGTGTTTCCAATTTGTCCTGCATCTGATTACGGTTATGGGACAGGAGAGCCAAATCATCAGCAAAATCCAGATCATCCAACTGCTTAGTCAGAGTCCACTGGATTCCATTTCTGTTGTGTGTTGTCGATGATCTCATAACCCAATCTATTGCCAGCAAGAAAAGAAATGGAGACAAGAGGCATCCCTGTCGCACTCCTGTTCTGATCCCAAATGGTTCTGTAAGCTGTCCTTCATGAAGAACTCTGCACGTCATGTCTTCATAGGTTTTCTTTATTAAATTAATGATCTTCAGGGGAACTCCATAATGCCTCATCAATTTCCAAAGTGATTCTCTGTCCACACTGTCAAATGATTTTTCGTAGTCCACAAATCCGATGTATAGTGGTGAATTCCATTCCAGACTTTGTTCAACTATTATTCTCAAAGTGGCTATCTGGTCTGTACATGATCTGTTTTGTCGAAAACCTGCTTGTTCATCTCTCAATTTCTTGTCTATGGACTCCTTTAATCTCTCAAGGATAATCCTGTTCAATACCTTTCCTGGCACTGATAGTAACATTATTCCTCTATAATTTGTGCACTCTTGTAGATTTCCCTTCTTAGGCAACTTAACCAGATATCCTTCCTTCCATTCTGCTGGTATCTCTTCTTTTTCCCAGATTTACCAAGTAATTTATATAACATCTCTGTAGCCGTGTCGATATCTGCTTTGATGGCCTCTGCTGGAATGCCATCAGGTCCAGACGCTTTTCCATCTCTTAGAAAGCTTTATGGCTTTCTTTATTTCTTCCTTCGTTGGTCTTTCACCGTTAATTTGTAGCTCTTCTTCTGCTGGCTGGATGTCCGGCGGGTTTTGTGGAGCTGGTCTATTGAGAAGGTCCCCAAAATATTCTGTCCACCTCTTCATTTGCTCTTGTATATTGCTGAGCAGTTTCCCATTCTTATCTTTTATGAGGCAACTTGTTTGCTTGTATTTCCCTGTTAGCTTCTTTGTGCTGCTGTACAGTTCTCTCATATTTCCTTTGGCTGCAGCATCTTCTGCCTCTCTTGCCAACTCCTCAATATACTTCCTCTTGTCTCTTTTGATACTTCTTTTTACTTCTTTGTTTGCTTCTGTGTACACTTCTTGAGCCTTGGCTTTGGAACTTCTGGTTTTGCTTGTGTTTAACTCTGCTTTCTTGTTTTTTCTATCTTTTATCTTATTGATGGTTTCTGTTGTTATCCATGCTTATTGGCTGACCTAAAAATACAAATATATCTTGTAGTAGTAACGCATAGTGGTTTGAGATTTTTTTTTAAAAAGTTCATTCAAAATAAAGAGATGCTTGGTCCCATTGGCCAAAGCCTTTTATATTATAGCAAAAGTAGGCTGCTCGCTGCCATTTTTTCAAAATATTCTGAGGAGCAAGCAGCGATGAGAGCAGACTTGTGCTTTTAAATACTAATAAAAGAAATCAGTCTGGACAGAGGCAGTGCTGAAAGTGTGCCATATTCTATTGCCTAGTCATCGTTTACTTGTTTATATTTCCTTGAATATGTGGTAAGATTGATTTTATTAACGTTTTAATTAAAAAAGGGTTGAGTGTAAGAAAAGGCCATGTAAAAATATTGTAATTAGTTGGTTCCATGGCAGACTTAGGCATGGCCTAGATGTTGATCCATCATATAATGGACTATTAAAGAAGTTTAGAACTACAGGACTATATATAATGGTCATACAGGAGCATAACATCTATCTTAGTGTATGGGAAAAGATTACTGCTGGAATGACAGAGGCGTAGCAGCCATTAGGGAAAAGACAAGAAAACTGGTACAATTTGTTCCATCAAACTAGAGTGGAGAAGATAGGTTGGTCAGAGAGAGCTGACCAGGTTCTTTTGTGTTAAATGTATTCTTCTTCTCCTTCTTTGATCCTTAGCCGCCGACCGTCAAAGCAGTCAGTGGCCATCACGCCTAGTGGCGTCTTGTAGGGCAACAACAAATTGATTCCACTTTGCTCGGTCGGTGGCCATCCTTCGTACAGTGCCCCAACTCTGGTTCATTCTTTGCATCTCAGCCTCCACAGTCCTCCGCCAGGTTGTTTTTGGTCGGCCTCTTTTTCGTTTTCCTTCAGGGGTCCAAAGCATAGCTGTTCTTGTTATGGCATCGGGGTCTCTTCTGAGGACATGACCAACCCAGTTCCAGCGTCTGCCAGCTATGATGCTGTGCATGTCCTCTTGCTTGCTACGAGTAAGCAGATCTTGGTTAGTACTGGTATTCGGCCAAAAGATTCGGTGAATTTTTCTTAGGCATGTTGTGTGAAAAGAGGACAATTTCGACATTTCCTTCTCTGTAACTCTCCAGCATTCCGCACCATAAAGAAGCACAGAAAGCACACAGCTCTGATATAATCTTAATTTTGTGCTTGTGCTGTATTGGGAGGATTTCCAGATGTTGTTTAGGCTAAAGAAGGCTGTTCTTGCCTTATTCATTCTGATGTTGATGTCTTTGCCTGCCCCGCCGTCTGGTGTTACTATGCATCCTAGGTATGTGAAGGTATCTGTCTGTACCAATTGCTTATTCCTTACTGATATGGGCTCAGGGTTGCTCACATTGAGCGTCATGACCTCAGACTTCTTTAAATTGATGTTCAAGCCCACCTGCTGGCTAAACTTATTAAGTGTATCCGTTTTTTCCTGGATGTGTTGATGTGAATGTGCTAGTAGTGCAATGTCATCTGCATATTCCAGATCTTCCAATGTAGAAAATGTTGTCCATCTTATTCCTCTTGCCCTCTGTTGTCTGGCGCATCACCCAGTCTATGACTGTTAGAAATAGAGTGGTAGATAAGGGGAATCCCTGTCGTACTCATGTCTTCACCTCAAAGGTTAGGTTGCTCTGCCCAACACTGCACGTAAAGTTTGCATAGAGGCTTTTTATGATTGACACTATGCAGCTTGGAATTCCATAAGCCCTCAGTATTTTCCATAAACTGTCCCTATGTATGCTGTCAAAAGCCTTTTCAAAATCAACGAAATTAATGTAAAGCTGTCTTTGCCATTCTGAGCACTGCTCTATAATGTTCCTGAGAGTGAATATATGATCTACACATCTTTTGTTCTTTCTAAATCCTGCTTGTTCTTTCCTCAGTTTGTGATCTACTGCCTTTGAAATTCTCTGTATAATTATCCTGCCTAGTATTTTGCTGGGAACTGAGAGAAGAGTGATTCTTCTCCAATTATTGCAGTCTGCAAGATCTCCCTTCTTGGGCAATTTGACAATTATTAGTTTGTTCCACTCTGATGGTGTTGTCCCCGTTTTCCAGACTTGTGCAAATAGTGGTTCTAATAGTTCTGCTGCTAGCTCAGGGTCTGTCTTAAATAGCTCTGCATTTAAGTTATCATGGCCCGGAGCTTTGCCGTTCTTTAACCCTTTGATTGCTGTGATGATTTCTTCTTTTCGTGGAATGTCTGTATTCACATCTAGATCGTTTTCAGCCTCAGGAACATTCAATTGTGTCTCTGGTGGTTGTTAAATGTATTATTTTATGTAAATTGGAAGGAATTAGTTTGATGTTAAGACAGAAACATAACTTTCATTTACAGGGGTTTCTGCTGGCACTTGTCTGGTGCTGGTATCTACTGATTTAGAATTTCTGCACGATTTCGAAGAGTCTCTGGTACCTGTTCTATAGTAAAAAAATTCAAGACCAGAGGAGACGGTGGTGTTTGGCCAAACCAACTACAAGTGCTTTGATTCCAGGGTCCAGATAAGTCTTAATATCTGGCCTGGGACAACTTATCAGTGACTGTGATAGATCTCCTGTTATCAAATAAACTTTCCACCCAAAGAATAAAATAAACAATCATAAGTGAAACAAAAGAACATTGGGATGATGAAAATCCCCAACCTGCCTCCAAGTACCAGTTAGTCAAAATAGATTAAGTAACACCAATTGAAAATTTTGACAATGTACTTTGGACATATTGTCCTGTTTATGTAAATATATATATATATATGTATATATATCTATCTATCTAATATGATTCACATTGAGTTGTAATCCTGACCAAAACAAATTTAGGTTCAGGACCAATAAAAATGAACAAAAGAAATTCTAACTATAAAATTTAACCACTGGAGTTAGTTGAGTTTATCATAGCACTTAATATATGTAGGTGTATGTTATTGTATTGAGGTTCTTTAACATCACTCTTACATTACCCTAGATACTAGACATAGCTCTCAATCATACTAGGCCAAAATATAACTTTGAGTGAGATCGTATGGTGGTAGCAGCACGGTTCTCTGAAACACAGCTATCAATTGTCTACATCAGAGGCCTTCACAGCTTGACCTCACTCAGTACAATTTTACTACACACCAACCTTATTAACATCAAAACCCACCACATATATTGGGGGCTCGTCCGGGATTAGAATTTGGCATAGTTAGATGATTGTTTGAAATAGGAATCTCATACAACATATATTAACTGACTTCAGGAATTTAAAATTAGCATTAGTATATAAATTCAAGATTGTATTACTACTGTTATTAGAGGTTAGAAACACCCCCTAAGAAAGATAATAATAATTTAATTGGAGATTTACAGTTGATAAGTTGTCACAGCCAGTAGTAATTAGTTAATTATAGTTAGTATTTATTTTAGTTAAGTTTAAGATTGTCTTAGAACCTTATTAGACCTGCTTGAGTTAGAATGGCTGATCTAGCCAAGTTCAGATCTGCCGCTGTGCAGCCTGCTAAAGAGATGGGCATGGATGGGCCAGAGCTGGTCCAGTATGTAACATCAGAGGTTAATAAATTTATTGCACGAGAAGATAAAAAGTTAGAAGCAGAAAGAAAGTTAGAGGCTGAAAAAGAAATCAAGAGGTTGCAGATTGAGGCTGACAAAGAGGCTAGGGCATTGGAGGCGGATAGGGAGGCGGAGATTAAAAGGCTCCAATTAGAAGAAAAAAAGGCAGAAAGAGAAGCAGAGGAAAGAAGATTAGCTACAGAAAGAGAAGCAGAGGAAAGAAGATTAGCTACAGAAAGAGAAGAAAAGAGATTGGCTGCAGAAAGAGAAGCAGAGGAAAGAAGATTAGCTACAGAAAGAGAAGAAAAGAGATTGGCTGCAGAAAGGGAAGATAGGAGATTGCAGAGGGAGCACGAGTTACGACTAAGGGAGTTGGAATTACAAGGCCATGCTCCTGAAAATGGTGCTAGTCCCTTTACCTCCAATGCCACTGCTAGTCAGGGAGCCTCAACCTCAGCTATGGGTTTTCATTTAGACCATTTTGTTGAGAAAGACGATGACATAGAAGGGTATTTAAGTAGGTTTGAACTTTTGGCTACCACGTATGGGTTAGAGAGAGAGAGGTGGAGCCTCAAGTTATCCCAGGGTCTTAGGGGAACAGCTTATGAAGTTTTTGCCAAGATGAGCAGGGATGACCAAGACAATTACGACATGTTAAAGCAGGCTCTTTTGTTAAGGTCTGAAAAGAATGGAGAATTTTACAGGAAAAAATTTAGAAATGCCAAGCTACGTTCGGGTGAGACCTATCACCAGTTCTCTGCACGGTTAGAGACCTACTTGGAGAAATGGACTGCTCTGGGGAAAACCCAAGATCTTAAGGAAATGATCCTTATTGAGCAACTGAGAGAGTCCATGGCTCCAGACCTGAGGAAGTTTTTCATGCAACAAGGTGCAGAGAGGCTGGGTGAGTTACTCAATGTCGCTGAGAGGTATCAGGCAGCCCAAGCAGAGGTAGCTGGCACTAAAAAGAAACAGGTAGACAATCCTAAGGCACCACAAAACTTTAATAGGTTTGACAACAAAGATCAGAATAATAAAGGTAAGCAACATTTTGATAGGCCACGCCATGATTATGGAAATAAAACCCCACAATTCAATGAAAGGAAATATGATGACAGAAAACTTTTTCATAAAGGTAGATTATATTGTAGATATTGTAGGATGGACAACCATAACACCGACAGTTGTAAAACGAAACCTCCTAATTTTGCTGCAATGAAAACGAGGAGAAAGGGAGTAAAGGTCAACTCTACTGAACAGCAGGAACCTTACCACCCCCCAGTGTGTGAAGATGTAATACGTAATAGAGTCACCATAAGGTGCTTGTATGATACTGGATTGGATTATGATTCAGTTGTGAGTTCTCACCTGGTGCAGGCAGATCAATACACCACAGAAACAGTGGAGATTCAAGCTGCAACCAAGGACGTAGCGACCATGACACTTCCCGTCGCCAGGATAAATGTGAAAACGCGATATGTGGAAGGAATCATAAAAACAGCAGTGATAAATGAACCAATCTACCCTCTGATATTGGGGTGTAGATATGTCTTCTTGGGGAATCCCAAGAGACCTGTGTCATGGCAACAGTGCAGACCAGATCAGTCTAAAAAGGAGGAGGATAATCCGATAAATACTCATCCAGATGAGATGAGGAAGGCATAGGTGGAGGACAGATCACTCAAGCCGTGTTTTAAGAAATTGCCCAAATGTCATACACCTCCAGGCAAGGGAGACTTCTATATGAAAAACAAATTGATTTATAGGAAGGCTGGAATTGGATCCAATGGTCACGGACATCGGGTCCTTCCCACTTCATATAGGACTAAAGTGTTGGAACTAGGGCATGCGATTCCCTTCAGTGGTCATATGGGGATCAGCGCAACAGGACAGCGTATAGCTTGTCATTATTTCTGGCCAGGGATAACTGAAGATATAAAGAGATATGTAAAATCCTGTCCAGAATGCCAACGGGTAGCTACAAAGCATTGGACTGCTCAAGCAACTCTAGGGGAAATTCCCATAGTGGGAACACCTTTTGAAAGAGTTGCCGTCAACATTGTGGGACCTCTCACTCGGACCAAGAGGAGGAACAGTTACATTCTGACTCTGGTGGACACTTGTTCTATGTGGGGAGAGGCGGTAGCCCTGTCATCAATCGATTCAAAGCATGTGGCAGAGGCATTACTCACAATCTTCACCAGGTTAGGCTTTCCCAACCAAATCTTGACTGATAATGGCTCACAGTTCAAGGGGAAACTAACGGAAGAAGTATTCAGGATCTTTCAAGCCAAACATTTTCATTGTAGCCCGTACCATCCATAAGGAAACGGCCAAGTGGAAAGATTTAACGGGACACTCATTTCGATCCTGAGAAAGTTGGCATATGAAAAACCAGATACATGGGATCAATACCTTCCCGCCGCCCTGTTTGCTGATCGGGAGGTACCCCATAGTTCAACCGGTATGGCACCGGCAACCCTGTTATTTGGGAGGCCAATAAAAGGTACATTAGAAGCATTGTTAAGGACGTGGACCGATGAAGAGGCAGAAGAAAATATTACCTCATCATATCAATATGTGAACGAGCTGACCACTTGTCTTAAAACTGGCTGGAAACTTGCTAATGATAATTTGAGACAAGCCAGGAAGAAACATGCTGCCTATTATAATAAGAAAGCTAAGGACCGAGAATTAGCTGTGGGAGAGAAGGTGCTTCTTCTTCTACCCGGCAGCCAAAACAAGTTGCAAATTGGATTGCAAGGTCCATATACAGTTCTAGAGAAGGTGTCTAGAACAAATTATAAGATAGATAAGAAGGGGAAAGAGAAAATCTATCATGCGAATCTCCTGAAAAAATATCTGGACAGAGAAAACCAGGAAGAGACACACTTACTGACCTTGTCTGTTGCAATGGAAATGAAAAAGGAACCACTCACCTCTCATGAATATCCTCTACATCCTTGTGAGACAGCTGCACAGGTAAAAGTCAGTACACATTTGACGAGAAATCAGAGGGAGAGAGTTCAACAGGTTCTGAATGATCATACAGATGTATTAACGGACAAACCGGGGCATACAAATTTGTTGGAATATGATATGAAACTTACAGACCCAACACCAATCTGTATGAAAGCCTATTCGATTCCTTTCGCTAAGGAAAAAGCTTTGAAGGAGGAAATAGAGTATTTGTTGAAAGAAGGAATTATTTCACACAGTGAATCTTCGTATAGTTCTAGTGTGGTTTTGTTGAGAAAACCCTCTGGGGAACACAGACTGTGTATAGATTACAGAAAACTGAATGCTGTCACATAAAGTCAGGTGGATCCATTACCTGATACAAATCAGCTGTTTGCCAGGCTGAACAAAGCAAAATATGTCTCTAAGGTGGATCTGAGCAAAAGCTATTATCAGATTCCAGTAAAGCCTGAGGTTAGACCTTATTTAGCCTTTAGCACCTCGGATGGATATTATGAATTCAACATGTTGCCTTTTGGGTTGAAAAATGCCCCTAGTGTGTTTTCTAGGATGATGCGAAAATTGTTAGATCCCGTGAATAATCCATGTATCACGAATTTCATGGATGATATTCTTATAGCAACAGAAACATTTGAGGAACACATTAACTCTCTGAATATGTTGTTTGATAGACTCAGGGAGGCAAACTTGACCGCTAGACCGACCAAATGTTGTATTGGATGTAAAGAGTTGGAATTCTTGGGACACACAGTATATCAGGGAAGCATGACCCCTGACCCCAAGAACTTGGAGAAATTGAGGAGAGCACCGAGGCCACAAACAAAAAAAGACGTGCGATCTTTTGTCTCGTTGTGTGGTTTTTACCAGAAGTATATCAGAAATTTTAACTCTATATGTGCACTACTGACTGATTTAACGCGCAAGGGAAATCCTGATAAAATTACTTGGTCAGCGCAGTGTGAGTCGGCATACCAAGAGTTAAAAGAAAAGCTCACAAGCAAGCCTATATTGAAATTGCCTGACTTAAGTCAAGAGTTTGTTGTGAGAACGGACGCTAGTAACGTCGGATTAGGGGCAGCCCTATTGCAAAGGTCCAATTCACTTGATGGGGACTTAACCCCAGTTGCTTATGCTAGCCGTAAGTTGAACACAGCGGAACAAAAATATTCAACAAGTGAAAAGGAATGTCTGGCTTTGATATGGGCGATAAAAAAGTTCCAAATCTATCTCTATTGTAGATCATTTAAGATCCAAACAGATTATAAACCTCTCGTATTTCTGTCGCAAGCCAGGCATGAAAATGCTAGATTATTACGTTGGTCGTTGCTCCTACAGCCTTACCAGTTTATCATAGAATATATCCCTGGGTCGGAAAACGTAGGTGCAGACTTTTTAAGCAGACACCCGTACGACGAAAATCAGAGTAGTCATCAGGCATAGGTAGTAAATTCATCTATGTGTATTTTGAATTAGGAACTGACATAGGATAGTCTGTTCTAAAGTGGGGAGATGTGTGACGATATTCTAAATACAATATCTAAATTAGAATATAACTTTATAGTGCATAAAGTCAAAAATAAGATAGAACTAAAAATTTGGTAGAGAATTGGCGTCTTCACCCACGCCCCAGCGTATTAGTTTTGATAACGCCTTATGGCCGAATAAAAAGTACCCAATGTTCCTAAGTGACCTTAAGATTAAATGTAACACTTTTTCCAAGTTCAAACAAATATTTGCCTAGAAGACAGAGTATATAGGAAAACGGGGGGAGAGAAGGATAGATGGCCCAATGCTAACTCGTCTCGCGTTGATTTCAAACTAAAAGCCAATAGCAACGCAGTGGCAAGACTTGCCTTGAGTGATTTTCAAAATACGATGTAAAAGTCAGAACATGTAGACAATTGGGTCACGAAAACAGGCTTAGCTCTTATTGAGAATGACGTAATTCTCACGTACTACGGGAGAGTCTCGTAATTAGTTTGAAATAACATGGAAAAGAAGTGAACAGGTGGTAGTTTATAGAAATAAACAACTAACATAGAAAAAAATATGGAATTCTGAACCAAGATACATAGGGCCATAAAAGTTATATATTCGGGTGCCTTGGGACTTTTTGAGCAAGAATATGTTGTCAGTTACACAAATAGTCCACTAAATGACCAAATTATAGCCATAATACTATAGAGGATCGGACAGACTGTCAGGAAAAGTCATGCCTGCTTATTTTTTTTATGGCATATTTTTGAAAAACAACTTTGGGGAAAAGAAGGTACGGAGAATTTGATTGGTCGTAGTTTAAAGCAAAGCAAAATATTATTGGCTGACCTAAAAATACAAATATATCTTGTAGTAGTAACGCATAGTGGTTTGAGAATTTTTTTTTTAAAAAGTTCATTCAAAATAAAGAGATGCTTGGTCCCATTGGCCAAAGCCTTTTATATTATAGCAAAAGTAGGCTGCTCGCTGCCATTTTTTCAAAATATTCTGAGGAGCAAGCAGCGATGAGAGCAGACTTGTGCTTTTAAATACTAATAAAAGAAATCAGTCTGGACAGAGGCAGTGCTGAAAGTGTGCCATATTCTATTGCCTAGTCATCGTTTACTTGTTTATATTTCCTTGAATATGTGGTAAGATTGATTTTATTAACGTTTTAATTAAAAAAGGGTTGAGTGTAAGAAAAGGCCATGTAAAAATATTGTAATTAGTTGGTTCCATGGCAGACTTAGGCATGGCCTAGATGTTGATCCATCATATAATGGACTATTAAAGAAGTTTAGAACTACAGGACTATATATAATGGTCATACAGGAGCATAACACCTATCTTAGTGTATGGGAAAAGATTACTGCTGGAATGACAGAGGCGTAGCAGCCATTAGGGAAAAGACAAGAAAACTGGTACAATTTGTTCCATCAAACTAGAGTGGAGAAGATAGGTTGGTCAGAGAGAGCTGACCAGGTTCTTTTGTGTTAAATGTATTATTACATGTAAATTGGGAGGAATTAGTTTGATGTTAAGACAGAAACATAATTTTCATTTACAGGGGTTTCTTGCAGGCACTTGTCTGGTGCTGGTATCTACTGATTGAGAATTTCTGCACGATTTCGAAGAGTCTCTGTTACCTGTTCTATAGTAAAGAAATTCAAGACCAGAGGAGACGGTGGTGTTTGGCCAAACCAACTACAAGTGCTTTGATTCCAGTGTCCAGATAAGTCTTAATATCTGGCCTGGGACAACTTATCAGTGACTGTGATAGATCTCCTGTTATCAAATAAACTTTCCACCCAAAGAATAAAATAAACAATCATAAGTGAAACAAAAGAACATTGGGATGATGAAAATCTCCAACCTGCCTCCAAGTACCAGTTAGTCAAAATAGATTAAGTAACACCAATTGAAAATTTTGACAATGTACTTTGGACATATTGTCCTGTTTATGTAAATATCTATATATGTATATATCTATCTATCTATCTAATATGATTCACATTGAGTTGTAATCCTGACCAAAACAAATTTAGGTTCAGGAGCAATAAAAGTGAACAAAAGAAATTCTAACTATAAAATTTAGCCACTGGATTTAGTTGAGTTTATCATAGCACTTAATATATGTTGGTGTATGTTATTGTATTGAGTTTCTTTAAGATCACTCTTACATTACCCTAGACACTAGACATAGCTCTCAATCATACTAGGCCAAAATATAACTTTGAGTGAGATCGTATGGTGGTAGCAGCAAGGTTCTCTGAAACACAGCTATCAATTGTCTACATCAGAGGCCTTCACAACTTGACCTCACTCAAGTACAACTTTACTACACACCAACCTTATTAACATCAAAACCCAGCACAATCAGTTGCCATCTCCACAACGGAGGTTGGCTGTAATGGATCCCCAACGTCTTCTGTCTCTTGTCTTGGTGGTGCACTCTGATAGACTCTTTCCTGTCCATCTCTTGATGTTATCTTCCCACTAATAGCGCTGTCTTCCCCTTGCACGTTTGCCTTCAACTCTCCCTTCTACCTCACATGTGCCTAAAGTGTATAATATTTTGTGAGATATATGCACTTTGTTAATTGTTACTCAGGCAACTCATTATTCGCGCTGTCCAGACACATTTTTCCAGTTAATACACAGAGGAACATGGTGAATTTTATTCATCTTCCCTGAGCTACACTGTGTACTCGAGAATTTAATTCTTGTGAGAGATTAACATTGATGGTTGGACAGCGAGAATGCGCCTGTTAATTGGCAGTCTACAAATGTATTTAGCAGAGGCATTTGTTTTTCTATTTTGTCTAAAAAGTTCGTGGTTGCATGCTATCAGACGATTCGAAGTACTGAAGTTACTACGCCACTCGTGTGAGAGAAGTACACTCATCACCAAGAAGTGACGAAAACCACAGTTTCAGGACTCCCTTATAAAAGTTAAGTGCTAATAAAAAGGCACCAGCAAACCGGACATACGTTTCTTAACTATATCCGCACTCTAAATTTTCGTGAAGAGAACAATTGATTCCAATATAAAATTCACCAGCATTTCATTTATTTTAAACGGTTAAAACTAATTGATTATTAAATTTGTTACCAGTAGTTTTAAAACTAAACAATAGTTGTTTATTCAGATATTACATGTATGAAAGCAAACGTATGAGCCAGAATATTTAATATACATATATACATCTAGACATATATTTACCTCTAAACAGAGCTATACCATTATATTGAAGAGGAAACTCAGCTGGGGGCTTGAACGGGCTAAAAACCATTGCTTAAATCCTTCACAAAAAGGGACGGACAGATATAAGTTAACCATTGCTCAGCCCTATGCCGCATGGTTCTTGAAATCTGAATTATCGTGTGAAGACTCCCCTCGGATAGACGTGCCATTACACTTTTATCTACATCTTTGCCTAGAGTAATCTTGTGCGAAGGTAACCACCTTTGACGACCCAGTTTAGATACTCTTGGGTTTTGGCCACAATTGGACCAACGCTGCAAAGCAGGGGAGGCAATCCGTGACAATATATATATATATATATATATGGGAGCCGCGGTAGCGCAGTGGTTAGTGCACTGGCTTCCTAGCTCGGTGGTCCATGGTTCGATCCCCAGTTGAGGTGGGATTTTTTTTGGACCGCAAACGGCTCCGGGGTCGACCCAGCCTCATGAATTGGGTACCAGAACAACACTGGGAAGGTTGAGGCGGCCGGCGTGATGCTGACAACATCACCCCTAGTGTGCCAATTGTCAAGAAAATACGGGCCTTACACCATATGCCCAATATGACTCAACAGGCGTGTAACAGGATCCTTTCCTATATATATTTATATGTAATATAGTTATGTACCCATGTGATTGTCCGATGCACTCATACATAAAAATTTATTAATCAGTGGTTGTGAAACTTTAGAGCTTCCTCACTTGACACTGTTCTTGAAATTGTCTATACAACTGATCTTTGTTTGCATGAGCCATTTGTGTATTTTTCCTTCTACTTTGTCCTTGTCAGCCTGTTTCGTTTTTTCGCTTCTAGAGCTACCGTTATCAAATAAATAATGAAATTGAAGAATGTACTCCCTATATTTAATGTCAAATATTTTGATCGCATGACATAATATTTTTAGGTGAATTGCGTCTTCCATACTCCGCTCAACCTGACCCGAGGTTGGCACTTTTGGTTATAATTCAGCTATATTATGAGAATTTTGCATCCAGTTTTGAACACTTAGGTCTAATCTCAGTCGCTTTTTTTTCTATTTTAGTGTTTCTAGTGGTGGCTCTGAAAATTACTACTAACTGGCTGTCAGGAATCGTAAATAGATATTAGACAAACATAAAGGTATGTTTTCAGGCACTCGAAAGAAATAAAGAATTAGAACACTAGACAACAGAAAAACAACAGACGTGAGTGGCTTAACCAGGACTCGAACCCATGACCTTCCGTGCGACAACCCCGCCTAGCTATGCAAGCGAATCATACTATCCCCCTGCCATATAGGTATCACCAAAACATGATGCTTCGATGACGGATCATTAGTGCGACCCGCAACATATAACACCGGAAATTTGCCATGATTTGCAGGCATAGTGTTTTTATGTCGACAACTGTTATGGTTAATTTGCTGGCAGTCCTTAACCCTTCAAGTTCCAAGAGTTCTTCAACTAAACACATAATTTTACACTTTAATCACGTTTCTAAGATTGAATACATTTTTTTAAAAAGAATTTATCTATTTAATACAAATTTAAAAGCCGCTTACTTGCTTTTGAAATGACCAATATTTTACCCAGTGGGCATTAGTACATGTGTTATTTTATATATGATGGGTCATGCATAGGCCGCTGGGCCATAAGCGGTTAATTAAAATGACTACTAGCCGAAACGTAGATTGCGTGTTCTTGGCTGGTTTAGTTTGTATGTTTACCTCCTGTGTACAGTTATTACATCTAAACACATATAAAACATATTAAATATGTGTGTACATATTATCATCATCATCATTTTCCTTGCGCTCCTTCACGAGCATAGAGCTACCACTGCAGATGGTTCCCTTACAGTAAGCCTGCATCAAGCAGTCTTATGCTTTTACAACCGTGGTTTATGAGACAATTGGTTCTACATGATGAGTGTGCCAGCTCCCATTCACAAACCCCAATTAGTTGCCTTGTATGTCATACATGAGGGTACAGTCGTCCTATTGTTTAGTCCCCTGGGGACTACACGAGATATATATATATATATATATATATATATATATATATATATATATATATATATATATATATATATATTATAATAATAATAATAGCCCCTTCAGTCATAACTGACTATGGGAATGCGCCCCTGAGGTGACAGCCCTCAGCTGCTTATTTTCCTGGTGTTCCTTTCGACGTTTTCTCCTCACCTCTGCTTCTTGTGTGAGCCTCTCTTCGCCCAATCTGAGGTGGCGCCGTAAATAGCATCGCCACTTAGTGCGATAGGCAGCTTCATCCTCCCATGTTGCTGGATCCATGTCCAGTGCCCTCATATCTCTTTTGCACACATCTTTGAACCTCAGCTGTGGTCGCCCAACTGTTCTCTTGCCATCTGCTAATTGTCCGTAGAAGATATCTTTTGGGATGCGACCATCTTCCATGCGGCGAACATGGCCAAGACAGCGAAGTCTGTGCTGTCTAAGAAGCATATACATACTTTGAAGGCCAGCGCGTGGCAAGACCTCGAAATTTATCAGTTTGACCTTCCACGAAATACCGAGGATTTGACGTAGGTGGAAGGTATTGAGCCTTCTCTCTTGCTTGGCATAGGTTCTCCATGTCTCGATGCCATATATAAGTGTGCTGGTTGTATACGGCAGCGTTGGTCTTCGAAACCAGTTTAAAGTTTCCCCAAACACACGTTGTGAGACGGGCAAATCTGGTTGCAGCTGTGCCAATGCGTCAGTCGATTTATGTGTTCAGAGTTTGTTGTTGATGAATAAGTGGTCTTTCTTTCTTTTAATTTCCTTTCTCATAGCTATGGTGTTTTAATGTTTCTGGTGTTATCCAGCCTTGCTTCTTCCTTTCCTGGAATCCCAAGCATGATTTGCTGCTTTCCTTATATATTGTTGAAATGGTGTTGAATTTCTGGTCTATATCATCAGTCAATGTCTTTTCCTGACTTTTGGCAAATTGATTTCGCTTCTTTATATCAGCCGCAAAAACTTTTGTAGTAAGGGGGCCCTTCAATTTGCTGATATCAAACCTTTTCTGTGTAGTTACAGTTGGTCCAGCCGTTCTGAGTTTCACTTTCAGTTTTGCTTCTACTAAATGGTGATCACTTCTCACATCCGCACCTCTTCTTACCTTCACATCTTGTAATTCATGTCTAGATCTACCATTAATCATAATGTGGTCTATATGTATTCTGTACCGACCATTTGGTGATTCCCATGTTAATTTTTGAATTTCCTTGTGTGGGAAAAGTGTTCCTCGAATGACCAGGTTGTTAATGCTACTGAAACTTATTAATTTATCCCCATTTTCGTTTGTTGTTCCGCTGCCGCATTTCCCCATTACTCTTTCATTATATGTATTGTGTGTTCCAACTTTCGTATTGAGGTCTCCCAATACTACGATAAGATCATATCTAGGTGTGTCTTCCATTTCTTTCAGTAGTTGTTATTAGAATTCATCCTTGACCTCTTCATCGCTGGCATTCGTTGGTGCGTAGCATTGTATTATTGTAGTGTTGGTTAATTTCCCTCTCAATATCGTATTCCTATCAGTCTGTTGTTGATGGGTTTCCATTCCAGTAATGTCCTTTCTATTCCTTTCTGTAGGATAATGGCTACATCGTCATTGTGCTGTCCATCCTCTCTTCCAGAGTAAAGTACTTTTTCTCCTGTTGCTATTTTAACTTTTCCTGCCGCTGTCCATCTGCTCTCGCTTATCCCCAGAATGTGTAATCTATAGTTTCTCATTTCTGCTGTGACCTGTTTTAGTTTACCCGTCTCGTTCATTCGTTGGTGCGGTAGCATTGTGTACATTTTAATTTCCCTCCATCTTGTTTACCTCGCAAATCGTCCATTGTGTTGACAGTGTTTCCAAAATCCTAATTCTTGTTTCACGTTTGCGTCAGGTAACGTCTTTTTCTCGTGTCAGTCATTGTGCTATCCATCCTGCGGCTTTCACCACTGACAGTCATACGAGCCTCAGACTCCGGAAGTCCGTCCCGGAGCAAAGTTTATTCATTTGTTGTCGTAACTACATTTCTTTTTACATAGACAGGTGTGTCAGCCCTATGCCAAAACCCCCAAATTGGAGGACCAGGGTGCCTGCTTTAGACTGGCCCGTGCCCTCGCAAACCTGTCCAGTTTGGTACGAACCTCAGACTCCGGAAGTAAACCGTCAAGCTGGCAGTTTAGCTCTGTTGGTAATACATTTCTTTTTACAAAAATCGTCAGCGGAAAACGAGGTGCAAACAATATTACATTAGTAAGAGATAAGCAAAGAAATCTGATCACGACAGCAACGGGACATGAATCAAGATGGGCAGAGCATTTCAGAGAAACTCTGAACAAGGAACCACCAGAGACACAACTGAATGTTCCTGCGGCTGATAATAATAATAATGCGGCTGATAACGATCTAGATGTTAATACAGACATTCCACGAAAAGAAGAAATCATCACAGCAATCAAAGGGTTAAAGAATGGGAAAGCTCCTGGCCATGATAACTTAAATGCAGAGCTATTTAAGACAGACCCTGAGCTAGCAGCAGAACTATTAGAACCACTATTTGCACAAGTCTGGAAAACAGGGACAACACTAACGGAGTGGAGGAAAGGAATAATTGTCAAATTGCCCAAGAAGGGAGATCTTGCAGACTGCAATAACTGGAGAGGAATCACTCTTCTCTCAGCTAATAGCAAAATACTTGGCAGGATAATTATACAGAGAATTTCAAAAGCAGTAGACCACAAACTGAGGAAAGAACAAGCAGGATTTTGAAGAACAGAAGATGCGTTGATCATGTATTTACCATCAGGAACATTATAGAGCAGTGATCAGAATGTCAAAGACAGATGTACATTAATTTCGTATATTTTGAAAAGGTTTTTGACAGTATACATAGGGACAGTTTATAGAAAATACTGAGGGCTTATGGAATTCCAAGCTGCACACTGTCAACCATAAAAAGCCTCTATGCCAACTTTACGTTAACGTAGAGCAGAGCAACCTAACCTTTGAGGTGAAGACAGGAGTACGACAGGGATGCCCCTTATCAACCATTCTATTTTTAACAGTCATGGACTGGGTGATGCGTCAGACAAAAGAAGGCAGTCCAAGAGGAATAAGATAGACAACATTTTCTACATTGGAAGATCTGGAATATGCAGATGACATTGCACTACTAGCACATTCACACCAACACATCCAGAAAAAAAGGATAGACTTAATATGTATAGCCAGCAGGTGGGCCTAAACATCAATCTATAGAAGACAGAGGTCATGACGCTCAATGTGAGCAACCCTGAGCTCATATCAGGAAGGAATCAACAACTGGAACAGACAGACACCTTCACATACCTAGGATGCATAGTAACACCAGACGGCGGAGCAAGCAAAGACATCAACAACAGAATGAACAAAGCAATAACAGCCTTTTTTAGTCTAAACAACATCTGGAAGTCTTCTCAGTACAGCACAAGCATAAAATTAAGATTATATCAGAGCTGTGTGCTTTCTGTGCTTCTCTATGGTGTGGAATGTTGGAGAGCTAGAGAAGGAAATGTCGAAATTGTACTCTTTTCACACAACATGCCTAAGAAAAATTCTCCGAATCTTATGCCCGAATACCATCACCAACCAAGATCTGCTTACTCGGAGCAAGAAAGAGTACATACACAACCTCATAGCTGGCAGACGCTGGAGCTGGGTTGGCCATGTCCTCAGAAGAGAATCCGATGCCATCGCAAGAACAGCTATGCTATAGACCCATAAAGGAAAACGAAAAAGAGGCCGACCAAAAACATCTTGGCGAAGGACTGTGGGGGCTGAGATGCAAAAAATGAACCAGAGTTGGGGCACTGTACGAAGGATGGCCACCGACCGAGCAAAGTGGTATCAATTAGTTGTTGCTCTACAAGACGCCACAAGGCGTAATGACCACTGACTGCTTTGACGGTCGGCGGCTAAGGATCAAAGAAGAAGAATAAGTGGTGGAAATACATTGTGATGAGTAAGTCGTGGAAAGATCATGTGATGAATAAGACATGGAAAGACCTTGTGATGAATAAGACACGGAAAGACCTTGTGATGAATAAGACACAGAAAGACCTTTTAATGAATAAGACATAGAAAGACATTGTGATGAATAAGACACGGAAATAACTTGTGATGAATAAGAAAGAATAAGACATGGAAAGAAAGACATTGTGATGAATTAAGAATGGAAAGGGCCCGAGACTGTTAGAGTTTGGATCAGAAAGAAATTGTGATGAATAAGACATGGAAATAACTTGTGATGAATAAGACATGGAAAGACATTGTGATAAATAAGACATGATGAAGAACTAAAATAAGTTCAGTAGCAAAAGGGAAAACATGGAAAGAACATGGGGAAAAACATTTGATGAAAGAAGAAATTACAGATTAAAATAAGATAACAGCTATAGACACATGGGAAAGACCACTTCTTGTGTGAATAAAATATCTTAAAGCGATGACCTAAGGAAGAACAGGACAGTTATGTGCAAAGAAAAAGGGAACAAATAAGCATGGCTAAGTCATAAAGACCTTGTGAGGAATAAAGAACGTTATTTTGAAAGACACTCTGTGATGATATAAGACACACGGAAAGACATTGTGATATGTCTAACCATGGAATAAGGACATTTATCAATGGTGGAAAAGGAGTGGGAGACTTCTTCAGGGCACTTAGAGCTACCCTCTGTGGACAATTAGTAATCAAGATAAGACATGGAAAGACTCTGTGAATGAATAAGACACGGATACGTCTGAATATGCTGAAAAGGGAAAAGAGCTTCGTCTGACAGAATTGGAAATAAATAGCAATAAGAAGGAAAAAGACAGCCAGTAAAGAGTCTGAGAGAAAAAGACCGTGATAGCGTCGACAGGTAAATAGGAAGGAGTACGTTAGGATTCTTCTAAAAATAAAGGAAGAATGCTCAGATGAAATACAAAGAGCAAATGAAGTGGGTGGATGAAAGTTTTGAGAGAGTTAAGGAGAAAGGGGTTAGAAAAAGATCCTGGGGGAGAAGAGGAAAGGAAAGAGGGAAAAGAGAGGATGGAAGGGAGACCTTGAGTTAAGGAGGAAGGAAAGATTGAACGGAAGAAGGACGCAAATACCCGGGTGGAAGGAAAAGTGTTAAAATCCTTTGCAAAAAAAAGAAAATCGTGGGAAAAAATTAGCAAAAATCATGCGGGCGAGTCCTTTAGTCTACCCCCCCCCCCCCCCCCCGCCTAAAATTGGGGACAGAGGGGCTGGAGAAGAAAAAAGGATCCGGCCAATAAAGTAAAGGAAGAACGAAAAAAGAAAGGATCCGGAAAAGAAACGGAGAAAACAAAGAAAAAAAATGTGGAAAAAAACGGAAAGTGTGATGAATAAGATCGTTGGTGTTTCGGTGAAGCCTTTGTTAGGTAGAAGAAAGAAAGACAAAATGTTGTTAAGAAAAAAAGGATGAATAAGACGAGGAAGAGTGGTCATTGGGTTGTGATGAATTGAAGTGTTGTTGTAGGAAGACAAATAGTGATCCAATGGGAAAAAAGGAAAAGTAAAGAAAATAAACAAAAAAATTGCTAACTTTGGTGGGTATCTATGTTAAACACGTAGAAAAAAAAAAAAAATGAATCGGATAACCGTAGACAAAAAGACATTTGATGAAGTAGTCCCGCGAAAAGTTCAACAATTTGGATGAATAAGAATGAAATAGTTTCCCCCTTGCTTTGTATATGAATAAGAAAAGAACATTGTGTAATTAATAAGACACTGAAAGACCTGTATCTTCCAATAATCGAATGAAAAAGAATGGGTTAATTGAGGGATTATGGAAAAGAGTACTGAAACCCCCACATTGTGATGATATAAGAAAATAAGACAAAAGAAAAGGGACGAGGGAAAGGGAAAGAACGAGTGCGTTCTGAAATAAGTTGCTTTTGCTTGTTTCTTACACTTTCCTTCAGTTACCACAACTGGACAAGGAAGCGTAGTTTGTGGAGAAGGGGGCTCTTGAGGATGAATGGAAGAAGATGGAAAGAATTGAGAGTAGAAGGATTCCACGGAAAGAACCACGGAGATGCAGGGAATAGTGGGGCCACCCACAGACATTTTGTAGTGGAATAAGAAGAAAAATGAGTAAAAACTCTGGGAAAGATAGAGAGGGAGAAGGGACAGATCAGAAGTTGTGAAGTGTGAAAGAATGAATAAGAAAGAAAATGTGAAGAAAGCTCACGATTGAAAAGACCTTGTGATAAGAATAAGACAGAATGACAAAAATGGAAAGACGTGTGAAAGGAAAAAAGTGATAAAAAAAAAAGAAGACACGGAAAAGATTGCTGGAAAAGCTGAAAGAAAGACCAAAATTGCTTTGAAAAAAGGACAGACGGAAAGAACATGTGGATGAAAGAAAGACAGAAAAAAAGACATTGTGAAAAAACACTCAAAAGGATAACGGACAAAGGAAAGATTGAACCGTGTGAAGTGAAATAGAATGACGAAGAGGAAGAAGACACATGAAAGACACGGAAAGATGAATAAGAACGGAAAAGACACTCTGGGTGATGAATAAGAATGAAAGAAAGAAGACATTGCGATGAATAAGACACGGAAAGACCTTGTGATGAATAAGACATGGAAAGACATTGTAGTGAATAAGACACGGAAAAACCTTGTGATAAATAAGACACTGAAAGACCGTGTGATCAATAACACACTGAAAGACCGTGTGATGAATAAGACACTGAAAGACCGTGTGATGAATAAGACATGGAAAGACAATGTGTGATGAATAAGACACGGAAAGACCGTGTGATGAATAAGACACTGAAAGACCGTGTGATGAATAAGACACTGAAAGACCGTGTGATGAATAAGACATGGAAAGACACTCTGTGATGAATAAGACACTTAAAGACCTTGTGATGAATAAGACTCTGAAAGACCGTGTGATGAATAAGACACGGAAAGAGCTTGTGATGAATAAGACATGGAAAGACACTTTGTGATGAAAAAGACACGGAAAGACATTGTGATGAATAAGACACGGAAAGACATTGTCGTGAATAACACACGGAAAGACACTCTGTGATGAATAAGACATGGAAAGACATTGTGATGAATAAGACATGGAAAGACATTGCGATGAATAAGACACGGAAAGACCTTGTGATGAATAAGACACGGAAAGACCTTGTGATGAATAAGACATGGAAAGATCTTGTGATGAATGAGACACGGAAAGACCTTGTGATGAATAAGACACGGAAAGACATTGTGATGAGTAAGACACGGAAAGACATTGTGATGATTAAGACACGGGAAGACACTCTTTGATGAATAAGACATGGAAAGACATTGTGATGAATAACACATGGAAAACATTGTTGTTGCATCGTTATCCTGAACTGGATATTAATTGTCACAGTTTGGTTGGATAATATAGGTGTAAATTAAGAAATGTAGTAAAGATAAATAGGATCTCATGTGGGTTGTTAAATTTTTTATCCTATAAGGGAGTGGGCGTAAAATTGATGTCAAGTTCAGGTCTCTAACGTAAAGTTCTCAGTTTGGGCCTTTTCTAAATCCATGTGCAGGGGTTTGAGGGTGACTCGAATGTCTTAGCTCGTTCTGTCACGATAACCATAGGTTGAGTTGGGCCCTTTAAGGGCGCATATCGACGTCCGCTAGTGGAGATAATCTTATCTAAGACAATCTCTATCTTAGGAGAATGGGAGGTTGATTTAGGTTATATAGGTGTTAAGTCATAATTTTTTAGTAGGAGTTAAGTGTTAAGGATTTTTTATGTACGGGGCTGTTTTTTTCTAGTAAGCACGTTTAAAAGTAATGAGTTGATTTTTATTTGGGTCCTTTTTGTACGCTATATTTTTTTGAACATTGCTCAACTGAGTATGTGTTAGTTTTTAAAAAAAATAAAGAAAGTGTTCGAATGTTCTTAGTAGTAATTTGGGGGGAGAGACGGATGAGCTGAGCTCAGTTGTCAAGCAGTTTAGTTCGCGCACTAGCGACTTCGCTGAGCTGTACTGAGAAACTATAATCTCAGTCAGTATGTATCTGGCAGGGCTTCGAGACGGTTGCTTAGTCTCGCTAGTGTGACCAGAATATATTATTGAAGAGAATATATATAGATTATTGAAGGGAATGTTTTTTCCAGGAGATTATTAAAATGCCATGGATTACGTTGGCTCATATTTTCTAATGAACTGTATTGTGAATTGCGATGTATGCAATCAATCTTTGGATATTTGAGATATTTTCTAATGAACTGTATTGTGAGGTGCGGGGTACGCAACCAATCTCTGGATATTTAATATGCTGTGATTTACTGTGTTCTGCAACCTAGTTGCCATGGATTTTGTATACCATTATAACTTGTGACAGTGTACTGTTCCTGATGTCTTTGTTACTGTGTCAATAAACTATTGAAAAAAAATATAAAAAAAAAAAAAAAAAAAAAAACACACACCCACACAAATAGTAATACGTCTTACAAGGAGAAGGACAAGAAAAACCTACGTTGCGGCAACAAGGCCTTCGTCAGGGACAGACAAACAAGAGACAGGAGGGAAAGAAAATGAGAATTAAGTAGAGAACATGAAACTATAAAAATAAGAGAAAAAAACTCCCTTTAATATTAAGTCCAGTCACATGTGAAGCAAAGCAGGATGGCTGCCACTAAACCGGAAAGAGGAAGTTGACAGTACATAAAGATAAGAAATAATAAAAACAAGGACTGGAAAAGAGTGAGAAAAAAGTAATCAATAAATAATAAATAAAATAAAATAAATAAAAAAAAATATAACTAAATAAATAAATAATAATAATAAATAAATGTAAAACAAATAAATAAATAAATAAAAATAAAAACTAAATAAAGAAATAAATAAAATAAAAAATAATAAAGGAAAAAAATAATTTAAAAAAAAAAAATTAAAAAAATTTAAATAAAATAAAATAAATAAACAAATTAAAAAAATAAATAAATAAAATTATTAAATTAAAAAAATGGTAATTAAAAAAAAAAAAGGGTGATCGCATCAAAGTAGAAAGTCATAATACAACAGGGACTCGATAGAGAAAGGCGTCTCAGACAAAAGAATGTTGGGTATTCAAACCGTGTGGTTTGAGGCAACCCATAAGATGGATGAGGCGTTGTTCCTGGCGAAACCGACTGTTGGCGTCCGAGGAACAGTATCTGATGGCTGTCACCTGGATGTCAGTGGCACCGTGGTGGTCAGGGCCATTGAAGTGGATGGCCACAGGTGTGGAATTAAACTGAGAGATGTCATAGAGGTGTCTGCAGAATCGGTCGCCCAGTCGTGTGCCCGTTTGGCCGATGTACGTAATGGAGCAACGTTTGCATATAATAGCATAAATGACGTTGCGTGACTCACATGTGAAGCCATGGGTGATGGTGAACTTGGCGTTAGGGAACGAGACTGAACGTGTTTCGATTACATACTGACATGTCTCACATCGTGTACGGTTACATGGCTTGGTTCCAAAGTGGCCATCGTTGACGGTTTTCAGACGGCTGTGGACTAGGAGGTCCCTCAAATTTTTGTCCCGTCTATATGCCAGCAAGGGTGGCTCACTAAATGCTTCCCGCGCCACTGGGTCAGCTTGGAGGAGAGGTAGGTGTCGAAACAGGATCCTTTTGACAGCAGTGCTGTGAGGGTGATAGGTCATTATTAACTTGACTCTATCAGAGGAGGTTTTTTGGCGGGGTTTGAGGGCCTCTACACGTGAGATAGGGAGAACACGTTCTAAGGCAGAGGTAAGAACATCTTCTGGATACTGTCTGTTACGGAAGAAGTCCAACATTTCTTGTGCTCGGCATAGAAAGTTGTCATCATCTTGGCATAACCGACGGAGGCGGAGAAGTTGTGAGAAAGGCAAAGAGTCCCGACAAGCCGGAGGATGAGAGGAAGTATAAAGGAGGTAACTGTGTGCATCGGTGGGTTTGTAGTACACCGAAGTGGTGAGGTGGGGCGGAGTGATAGTGACAACAATGTCAAGGAAATTAACAGAGACAGTGGAGATGTGAGAGGTGAATTGGATCGCAGGGTGGAAGTTGTTAATGAAATTAATGAACCTAGATAGGTCAACCTCTGGCATATCGGTGAGACCTATGCCATCATCGATGTATCTATGATACATCAATGGAAAAGGTCCAGGATACTGCTGCCACACCTGATACACCAGGTAGCCCATGAAGAGGCAGGCATAACTGGGACCCATCTTGGTGCCCATGGCAACTCCACTTATTTGGTCAAAGAACTGTCCATTGAACTCAAAGGAATTGAGTCGAAGGACCAGTTCTGCAAGGCGCAGGAGAGTCTCTGTAGCGATAGAGGGGTGCGTGCGCTGGTCCAGGAAAAACCGGAGAGCTCGGAGACCATCAGAGTGAGGAATGGAAGTGTAAAGTGAGCAAACATCTAACAGAAATAAACGGTAGGTACGGTCTGGAGAAAGCTGAATAGAGGAAAAAGTAGTAAGAGCATGGTTTGTGTCCTTTAAGAAGGAAGGACGCTGCTCTACAATAGGCTGGAAGATGCCGTCGATAAACTATAGATTGTGAGTTGGAAACCATTGGTCTTACCCGTTGGTCTATTCCTGACCGTTGTTACTGTGGTGTGGGTGATTGCAGAATATAGACAAACCTAAAGTACCCATGAGATTCGCCTATATATATACATATACATATTTACACACCTGTCGGCCACCTGTAAGCCCGACGTTACTGATATTGTCCTTGTCAGTGGATACGCCACACCCCAACCACAAGCATTCTACAAACTATCAACATTAACAGAACATTATGCACCATAATAATAGAAGTGATGGCCTGTGTGGCCTGCAGATGCTGTTATAGAAAATATACTTTAACAGAAGTGGTGGCTCCAGTGTTTTGGGGTTTGATGCCAAAATCCAGAAGCACGTGATTACCAACTCAAGATTTCAGCGTCCGATATCAAGACTAGATGTCAAGTACTTCGTCTGGATTCCATTGTCAACTGTTTCATTTCAAGACTTGAAGAGGAGTTCCAGTACCTTTCAACGTTGGACTGCAATGTACAGTGTGATACCCGAAGCCCATCGTTTTGTCGCGAAGGCCGGGAGTTCTCTTTTTGAAGATAAGTGGTTTTTGTTGGTAAACTGTGCCACTGTATGTGTTAACAAGCCTTCCTCTATTATGTGCATTATCTGTTCTATTTAGTGTTCCTTGTTCCATGTTTATGTGGGCGGATGGGAGGTCGATCTGACAAACGAGGTTCATCTCGAAGCTAATTCGGGCTCTTGTCAGATGTTCTATAGGTTTTAGTTTGTGAGTTTCAATTGAGCGGTAATTCCGTTTCAAGGCTAAAAACCTTGATGAAGTTCAGATCGCTACTTGTCTCTTACAACAGTAATTGTTTAGGTGTGACAAACTGTTTCACTGTCGTTGTCGTAGTATTTTTTTTCTGTGCCTCAGCTTATTGATTAATTTGTTTGTGATTGTCTTCCTCTATCTTGCTATCTTTACTTTATATACAATTTTTTTTTGTTTATACACTGTGCTGTTGCTTGTCTTGTCACTACTTTCGCAGTGTCATTGCATTCTTTGCAATATATTTTCTTTAGTTTTGCTTTCCTGTTTATTTGATTCTGCGAACGTGGTCATTTGTTCTTTATATCTTGTCTTTGTCATTCTTGTTTGCATTGTCTATTTTTGTTATGCGCTGATAATATTATAATGCATACTTTAATAATTAATTAATAACATTGTGAATAGTTAGAAAGTAATCGTGCAAGTTCTATGGACAGGAACTTATTGCATTTGTAAGTGATAAATAAATTTTAAATTATTTGAGAAGAAAATTTTTTTCTAAGGTAGTAAGATTGCTCATACACATTTGTCATAATGGCATCTTTGGATTACTTCATTAAACAAGGGAAATCCCTTGGTATGACTACTGAGGAGGTAAAACAATTCGCACTTGTCGAATATGACAAGGCTCAGAAGCTAGAAGAAAAAAAATTGGAGGCGGAAAAAAATTAGAAATGCAAGAGAAAAAACTTCAAAATCAAATGGAAATGGAAGAGAAAAAACTTCAAAAGCAAATGGAAAAAGAAGAAAGAAAACTTCAGATGCAAGCTGAAGAAAACCTTAGACTGCACGAGCAAAAACTATTATCTATAGAGCTTGAGAAAATGAAGGTAGTGAATGGTGTTAATACACAAAATGCTACGGACATTCAAACAACTTCTCGTAGGACAAATACTAATTCCTATAAGATCAGATTGCCTTCTTTTAAACCTATCTCCGATGACGTCTTATTCTAACTGAATAGATTTGAACTAACATGTGAGTCTCATAAGATAGATAAGTCGGAATATTGTGCACGACTTATGGAACTACTTTCAGGTGAAGCTATGACAGCTGTAAGTATGTTGGAGGGGCCTGACAAGAATGACTATGAAATTGTCAGGGCTGTCTTGTTAAAAAAATACCAACTTGATGAAGACGGATATCGTCTGCGCTTTAAGTCTCTATTACCGGAGACTGGGAAAGATTTTTCAGAGTTTGTAGCGAATATACGTCTTACGTTCTCACGTTGGATTGAACTCTCAAAAACTGAATACACATATAAAGCACTCATGGACTTACTGCTTCGTGACAAAGTCATGTCGTCAGTTAACACTTCTTTTCTTTCCTTTCTACATGAGCGAAAGCCTACAAACTTGAAAGATATGGAACAATACTGTCGCCAATACGTCACGGCACACCCACATGTGATTGTTGGCCACTCCCAAGTCAGAGAATGTTTACCCGTGGCTTCGTTGGCCACTCCCAAGTCAGAGAAGGTTTACCCGTGGCTTCGGCAATACCATATAGTGCTAATTTTTGCGTAGATCACAAAGTGTTGATCGCAATTTTGGTAGGAGAGATTATCGTGATCTTAGACAGTACCAAGGGGGTCCATCACGTAGTAATTCTCCTTCTCCAAGAAACTGGAGACAATTTAACGGACCTCAATATTTTGGTTCCAACAATTCTGGACATTATGGAAGGGGTAACTACACTAAGGAATTATTAACCTTACAGTAATTTTTCTCCAAGACAACAAAATCCATCTAATAGATATTTTGATCCAAGAGGAAATAGTAATCGTAACTATGCTAACTGGGGTTCAAATCAGATCAATGGTCTCAATAGAGGAAATAACAATGGTCCCAATAGAGATAATAGTTGTGATAGATTTCGACATGACGGTAGATCTCCAAATGATAGATCGCATCGCCATGCTAACTCTGCTCAACAAGAGCCCCAGGTTATTGGTAATCAACGTAACAATAATAATAGTGTCTCTAATGCTACTGCTTGCTCTGCTTTCGATTTCGAGAGAGCATCTCAGTGCCCTGAGTGCACAACTTTGTTCCAGCCTACAGCGGTGACTACCTTGAGTTACGGTCATCCTCTACCTACTCTTCCTGCCTTGTCTGCACATGACGGAAGAGGGTCTCTTACCCTACACAAGGGATTTGTAAATAGTAATCCCGCCTCAGTACTCTTTGATTCGGGATGCACGACTGTTGGGATTAAGCAGTCTCTGATACACCCTTCCTGCGCCACGGCTAATGTGGTAAAATATGTGACATTTGGTGGGACGGTGAAGACTTTTCCAACTGCCATCGTCCACATTGCCACTCCCTTTTTAACGGGACATATCCACGCATGCATGCTCCCAAAACCGATTGCAGACCTTATCGTCGGGCGTATACATGGGGTCAAAGATTGTACTCCATAACAGATTGCTACCTGGGAACAGCAAAATATGCATGCTGCCTATGCTGTCACGACTAGAGCACAAGCTCAAAATCTTTTACAGGTTTCACCTGCTACAACTATGGAGATACATGATCATGATGCTCACTCTGTTATTTCACGGGAGTCTTTTATCGAACTCCAGCAAAATAATACATCGTTACGTAAATTTTTTCTACTTGTCAAACATGATAACGCAAACGATGACACAAACGCTAAACATTGGTTTTTAATTAAAAATGGAGTGCTAGTTCGGATGGTACGAGATTCTACTTCATCCACGCGATCACAGATTATGGTACCTATTGACATGAGAGTCCGTATTTTACAACATGCCCACGACTCTCATTGTGCAGGACCTATGGGGTTTTCCCGCACTAAATCTAGGGTGCTTTCTTCCTTCTTTTGGCCAGGTGTAAATAACGATGTAACTATTTATTGTCGCTCCTGTAAGATATTCCAGGAGGCTAAGTCACGGGGTCCACGCCATTCAGCTCCCATTCAAGCTGCAGACGTCCCTATTCGTCCTTTCGAGAAAATGGCAATTGACATTAAAATCGGGGTCTCATTGATGCAAGAGTATTCTGAAACTTTACACCCGGTGATGTATGTATCTAGGAAGTTGACTACGGCAGAACGGTACTATTCTGTCCTAGACCGGGAGTTGTTAGCGATGGTCTGGGCGATTCTAAAACTCCAGAGGTTCCTTCTTGGCGCTCATTTTATAGTGGAGACTGACCGAAAATCCCTCACGGCTATACAGAACAAGGACTTGAAGAGCTCAAGATCAACACGTTATGCCATTTCTTTGCAGCCCTTTCACTTTTCTATACGAGCAGTTCGAGGTTCGAACAATGTGATGGCAGACAAATTATCTCGATGCCCACAGGATTCTACTTACCTACTATCTTCTGGATTTGCCTATGGATGTCGGTATCACTTGTATGTTCACGACTTTTCTATACATCATTGCACACTGCTATTTTTTCCTTTTTTTCGAACACTTTTATCACTCTATATAATTAATGATTCCAAGTTAGTCTGTGCTACTTTCTCTGTTACCCTTTCTCGTGTAATGGAGGAAGGTTTGATTAACATCATAAAGGGGTCTGAAGTTTGCACAGCCACATCCGGTAGGTTAAATTTAAAGTTAACTTTTTTCTCTCATAAAATCCTACCGTTACCAAACATAAATTTTCATTTGATTATTCTCAGGAACGGCTTCTCGATGGGAATCGGAGCTGTTTTGTTACATGTTTAAGCAGTTACTCTACAACCTGTTCTACGTTTTGCCTTGCGCCAGTTTGACTGTTCTATTCAAGGCATTCGGAATTTTGAATACGCAGTGGATGATTTTGTCTCTTCATGCTCACAGGACTTTCCAAGACCACTGAAGCTTTTTGATATTGTATAACTTATTTAGGACAGTGTGTTCTTTCATTTTCATGTGGCATGTTATTAGAATAGTATTCTTATAAGACAGTGTGTTGATGAACTATGATGAGTGATTGTCGTATCATTACGATTCATTTCGGTAGTGAACATTTACCAAGTGTGTGTTTTTCTTTTTTTTTCTGACATTGTTATTTACTTTTCATTGCCTAGCACTTAGTTGTGCGTCAGTAGGAACTATTTATACGCGTTGTTAGTTTCGACTTCTTATGTAAACTCATTATTAGTACTGGATAGTTAATTAACTTGTTTCTCTTGGCTATTATGCTCTATTTAGATTGTAGTTTTCTTTTTGTTTTTTGGTATATATGCATTGCCTTTCTGTTCTATGCTGTTTTGGCATAATTGTATTTATTTACACAATGCTTTGTTTAATTTCAATTGTTACCATGATGTATAATTGCTTTCTTCCACTACACACATTTCATTGCTTTCTTTCATTGCTGGTCATTCTTCATTTCATTTCATCTCTTCTTTTCACTTTCCACTTATTGATTCATACTTAGTATATACTTCATATACTTTATCTTTGTTTGAATTTGATTCTCTTTGTATACTTCACCTTCATACTCTACACATACTTCCATCCATCTGTTGTTGGTTTATTGATATGACTTAATATAGTGTAATTCTTTGTTGTAGATATTACAATTTCATCGACCTCACATTTTTGTTCGATGTAATTTTCAAAAAAAAAAAAATCATATCATTTTTTCCCCGGGGGTCGGTGTAATCTGTTAAGTCATAATTTTTTTGTAGGCGTTAAGTGTTAAGGATTTCTTATGTACGGGGCTGTTTTTTCTAGTAAGCACATTTAAAGTAATGAGTTGATTTTTTTTTTGGGTACTTTTTGTACGCTATATTTTTTTGAACATTGCTCAACTGATTATGTGTTAGTTTTTAAAAAAAATAAAGAAAGTGTTCGAATGTTCTTAGTAGTAGTTTGGGGGGAGAGACGGATGAGCTGAGCTCAGTTGTCAAGCAGTTTAGTTCGCGCACTAGCGACTTCGCTGAGCTGTACTGAGAAACTATAATCTCAGTCAGTGTGTATCTGGCAGGGCTTCGAGACGGTTGCTTAGTCTCGCTAGTGTGACCAGAATATATTATTGAAGAGAATATATATAGATTATTGAAGGGAATGTTTTTTCCAGGAGATTATTAAAATGCCATGGATTACGTTGGCTCATATTTTCTAAAGAGCTGTATTGTGAATTGCGATGTATGTAGTCAATCTCTGGATACTTGAGATATTTTCTAATGAACTGTTTTGTGAATTGCGATGTATGCAGTCAATCCCTGGATATTTGAGATATTTTCTAATGAACTGTATTGTGAGTTGTGGGGTACGCAACCAATCTCTGGATTTTTAAGATGCTGTGATTTACTGTGTTCTGCAACCTAGTTGCCATGGATTTTGTATACCATCATAACTTGTGACAGTGTACTGTTCCTGATGTCCACGTTACTGTGTCAATAAACTATATATTGTGAGTTGGAAACCATTGGTCTTACCCGTTGGTCTATTCCTGACCATTGTTACATATATATGTTTACACACCTGTCGGCCACCTGTAAGTTCGACGTTACTATAATTGTCCGTGTCAATGGATACGCCACACCCCCCACCACACGCATTCTACAAACTATCAACATTAACAGAACATTATGCACCATAATAATAGAAGTGATGGCCTGTTTTGTCTGCTGATGCTGTTATAGAAAATATACTTTAACAATAGGCATATATCCTTCTCCAAGAATTTTGGAGGAGGCCTGCTCCTCTAACACCGCATCTCCCTTGAGAGGTGAGTAAAGTAATAGTATTCCTCAAGGTACTTTGGATTTGCTTACCGTTTCGCTCTTTATCCTCTCCTTTGCAGGGAGGGGTTGAAATTCTGGCTCAGGGGTCACCTCTGATGGCTCCCTGGCCTTGCCAGGTACAGAAATCTAAGGCTGAGTCGGGCTTTTAAGGTATCATCATGATCTCCTTTAAGTTGGGAGCAAATAATGTCCTTTGGTACAACCTCTCCCGTGAGACGAGTTGATAGTGAATTTTGTATCACGGAGAGAGTCTCAGAGCTGTGCTGAATTCGGCCTGTTTCACACTCATCTACGATCCAATGCGTGCGAATTTCAGACTTTGAAGCCCTGTAGCCCGTCCGGCATCGGCATTTTGTCGTGCAGAATGGTAAGAGGTCGTACATCTGCCTCCACTGCTAAGGAGATGAATTTTTCTTCTCCCGTGAGGATCGGAGTGATTAAATTATGCAGCTTATTTCTATCATGTGTCAAGGGAGAAGGTTCCCTGTGGCCCCTTTTCACTTCCTTCTGCACAAGTGTCACGCTGTGATTGGAATTGTCTGCCCTTTACTCTGAGGGGTTTGTCTGCTTTCTGTCTATCTCCCTCCACGCTCACTTTTCTGCCAAATTGTGCTCTGGTAGCTAATATTCTCTCTCTGATTCTGTTAATCTTGCTAGAGCCCAGTTTAGGCACACTTCTTTGCACGTGCAAAAAGAAGCTTTCTTTCTAAATCTTTTATGTAGAGATTTTTTGGGCAAAAGGAATTCCCTCTCTTTTGATCTGACAAACACGGAGGGCGCTCTGTCCTTTCATTTCTGTCATCCACGGAGAAACGAGCGTGCTACTGTTACGTCTAGTTTCTCGTATGGATTTGTTTGATCTCCAACACGTGCATAGATCCCCGCTGCGCCCTGCAAGCTCTATCTCTATATATAAAGACAGGTCTCTAATTCTCTCCACCATTGTCGCTCTAAGGATTCCTTGCTGCTTGGATATTTGTTATACGGTTGATAGCCTATAACAAGATTTATTGTGCGGAAATTGAATTCCCTTGGCTCGGTAAGCACACAAAAGAACCGCTGGAATTATTATTAATATTAAGGTATTTTTAAGGAGTTAACTTAATTATATAGAGTTTAATTTTACGTTACTTTAATCTCATCTCGAATATTTAATTATTAAAGTAAAGTCTATTTATTGGAGAGCCGAGTTACTTTACCATACATTGAAGACTTTAGGTAAAGAATATTTTGTCTCCGACCTGGGCGTTCTAATGTTAGTAAGCACTACCAATTTTAGCTCCGCTTAAGGAGTAAGGCCTACACAGAAGATGTAAGAGACATTGATAGATTTTATCAGACAGAAGGGAAAGAGAGGGATTATCAGAAAGACAGGAAAGAGGAGCGAATGTATATTTATTTGACCACTTGTTTTCCAATTTTTAATATGTGTTGAATTAATTCTGTATAGAGTTTTTGTGTTATTCGTTGGTTATTAGTGCGTTATAGGCGCATGTCAATTTATTTACATATTCGTGCGTTGAATGACTGCTCTGGCCTCGCCTAGAGAAATTGTCAGCATGTGTGTGTGCGTGAACAGCACGAGGGCAGGTTAAGCTCGCGAACGGAGCCGTCATGCATGCTTGAATTTACCTGTACGATTATTTAAGTTAACCAGATCAGCAGTGATGGTATGGCGGTTTGTTGTCGACAATGTGGAAAACATAGAGGCATGTTATCATTGAATAGAATTAGAGAAGGGCGATATGGGGTGCGTATATAAGCGATAGACAGAACGTGTTTGTGGGTATGCGCAACTTAGTTAGCATTCAGGCGGCGGCGCATGACTTTTATATAGCAAAAAACTCGATCGATTTCAGGCGGCGGCGTTTCAGGCGGCGGCGCATGACTTTTTATATAGCGATATATTTTAGCGGCAGGGCTTCCTCTGACGATCAGACGTATGACTTTTTATATAGCAATATACGATAACGGCGGGTGTGTTTGTTTATACATGTATACATACAATATAAAAAATCGATAATGACGAAAATTTAAAAAATCGATAATGTTGGGTTACTAAGAGGTTTTTTGAAGTGCCTTTTTTGTGTTGGCGTGGGTGACGATGTATGTTGTAGGGGCAGCTGGCGGGGTGGGTTAGGGTGGATTTTTGTGTGAAGTATTGTGTTGGTAGTGTATTGGTGTGTTTGTTTATACATGTATACATACAATATATGTATAAAAAATATAAAAAATCGATAATGTTGGGTTACTAAGAGGGTTTTTGAAGTGCCTTTCTTGTGCTAGCGTGGGTGACGATGTAGCTGGCGGGTTAGGGTGGATTTTGTGTGTGATGTATTGTACCGGTAGAGTGTTTGGTTGTAGGTGTCTTAATTGTGTGTTGTAGTTTGAGGGGCTGTTGAATCGTGGGGTGTGTTGGGGTATGGGTTTTTGTGTGCGTGTATTTTAATTGTTGTATATACAATATATATATGGGAGTGAAGTGTTAGAGACCTGTACTAGGTCTACCATCGAAAGTGCGTCACGGTATTGTTGTGTATTGTTTATTTTACATATAGACATATTTTACAACAGTTATACGAACAGTTAGACGTTATATTGAGACATATATATTTACATAACAAGAAGACGATATTTATAGAACAGTTATACGAACAGTTATACGTTATATTGAGACATATATATTTACATAACAAGAAGACGATATTTATAGAACAGTTATACGAACAGTTATACGTTATATTGAGACATATATTTACATAACAAGAAGACGATATTTATAGAACAGTTATACGAACAGTTATACGTTATATTGAGACATATATATTTACATAACAAGAAGACGATATTTATAGAACAGTTATACGAACAGTTATACGTTATATTGAGACATATATATTTACATAACAAGAAGACGATATTTATAGAACAGTTATTTTACAACAGTTAGACAAACAATTAGACAACAGACGATATAGGTAACAAAAGAAGAATTTTGGTTAATATAGTTTTTATTTTACATTCAATAGTGTTTTTGTATTATCAAAACGTATATGGTAATATATAGTCTTTTTTAACATAATACATTGTGCAGTAATTTTTTATCAAATGAATGTACTGTTATATATAGGAAGGATGTATGTTCAAAATATACAATAAAAATGTCACAGCTGCAGGCCAGACCTTGAGGGGAGTCGTCACATTGCCGTCACGTCGTAAGAAATAGAGAGGTGTTGTGTATTGGATATGTCTACGTATCTGAAAGAGAGAGAGAGAGAGAGAGAGAGAGAGAGAGAGTTTAGATGTTGAGGGGTGATGTGGTGACGTTGTCGGGATGTACCTGTCGTTTTATGTAAAAGAAAGATAGGGCGTTGCAGTGTTGTTCGCAGGTGTAGATGGATGATTTGTGTGCTCTGAATCCGATATTTTTTCCCACCCTGTGCTTGTTGCGTATTGAGGACTTCTAAGAATGTATCTTTGTTTATTTTGTTGTGGTGTTTGTTCAAGCGATTGAGTGGTCTTGAATATGATATAGATAGAAGGATGTGGCCGGGATGGCTTCAACATAATATTTTGTATTGGGTCTGTTTAACTGTGCTTGTGTGATAATGTCGGTGTCTTGTAAGTTTGAGACAAAAGATTTGAAATCTGTAAGATTTTTGACTAAGTGGGGTTGATCTAAGACGACCGCGTTGTTACGCGAAGAGTGAAACAATCTTAATTCGTTTGTTTCTCAAAACTACGTTATGGCTGTAATTAATTTTGAAGCGTTTTGTCTGTTGTGTAAAAACAGGGAGCAACAGACTTGTCCATTCGATGGGGTCTGTTCTGTCTGGTCTATGGGAGAAAGTGAAAGTCGATAAATATTTATGGATGTTGGAGTGTGTTTTAATCGCGTCCCAGTTATCAGTGTAGATTTGTTTAAGATCAGCCTGTAAGTCTTGTAAGCTGTCTTCTTCAGACGTCAAGCGGGGTTTTTGTTTATATGAGACTGGGTACTGGTCATGGGGCGTTTTTTGGTCTGGCCTGTTTTTGGTGGGTGAGATGGGGTGGGACTTGTTGAATAGGGGACTCTTGGTAGTGTGGAAGTTGTTGTGGTGGTAGAGGCCGCCATAGATGCTGAGTCTGTTATGGCACCGGCTGGTGGTGTCTGTTGGTGCGCCGATCTTGAGTCTTTTGTTGTGACACCTGATGATAGTGCGCAGTCATTATGGTGCGGTGGTATTGGTGGGTTCTGCGGTGTTGCTGCGGTGTCTGCTGCTGTTGAAGAGGTGTGTTGGTGTTTTCTGTGGATGCGTAGATTGTCAATGCGGGTAAAGTTTTTATTGCAGACCTCACATACTAGTAGAGTCAGCGAGTGCCTGGTCGTGCTGTGTCGTAATAGGTCGTCGCGCCTCGTGAAGGTCTCCCCACATCTGCTACATATCAGATTGGTTTGTGCCACTGATGTGTCTGTTTGTGCTGAGCCGGACCCATGTTTATTCTCTATGTGACGTTTCAGCGTATCGGGTCTGGTAAATACTAAACCACAGAAAGCGCACTCATGATTGTGGCGGTCGTGTGCTGTGGCCATATGCCGAGTAAGATCATGACCTCGCTTGAAAACAGACTGGCAGCGTAAACAGGTACAGCCCCGTCGTTGAGTTGACTCCATCTGTGAAAAGACGAACAAAAAGACGTTAGGCACACATAAATAAAATTAAATACATGTAATGAGAGAGAGAGAGAGAGAGAGAGAGAGAGAGAGAGAGAAAGCGAGAAAGAGAGAGAGAGAGAAAGAGAAAGAGAGAGAGAGAGAGAGGAAGAGAGAGAGAGGAAGAGAGAAAGAGAGAGAGAGAATAAACAGGTAAATAAAACACAGACTTATAGATAGGTATACACACGCCTACTCTTCCTTATAACCAGTCTTATTGTTTAGTCTGTTATCAAAGGAAATAATTTTGTTTAACATATCAGAATGGTCCACGCGCGCGCGCGCTGTGGAAGCAAAGATAAAGATATGGATTTAAAACTCAGCCCGTTCGCGAGACAGTACCGAGTTGACCTGTCCTTTTTTAAAATAACGAAAATATAAGTATTTATTAAAGTGTATGTTAGTTTCAATCATGGTTATAGCAAGGTGACTTAATGTAATATGTTGATTGTATTATCTCTATCTTTTTTCCGTGTGTAGTTCAGTATTGTTTTAAAAGCCAAAATACGCTATTTTCTAAACTATTATGTTGTCTAATTTTCACGGGCTGGTTAGGTAGTTTGTAGTGACTCGGGTCCTTAGTTATTTTTAAAGTAATATGTTTGTAGTTACTATGAGAAGTTCTTTATAGAAGCAGCTTGTGAGTACAGAAATACGACTCGAGCGCATGTGTTGTGGAATCAAATCAATTTATCGATCTACCCAAACGTCTTTGCGCTACATCCAAACAAGTATTTGAAATAGACTATTAGTCTATACAAGTTTAGAGTGTTGTTATCAGAAAGTATTACAAGTTGTAAGTATCACGGATAATTTTTCAAAACCCAAATATAATTTGCTTTTGCACGAGTTTAACAATAGACGAGAAACGTAGATAAGGTTTAAACTAAGGAATTTTTTTCACACCTATACCCAGCACATAAAAAATAAGTCGGATAATTCTTAACTTAGCTAAACCATACACACATGTAAGAATTTAACAAACAACTATTATTAAAATACCTATTAGTCTAGACATATTAACTTTGAAACAGCCTTTATCAACACTGACTAGCGAAAAAGCGAATACACAGACATGTCTTTTAAATAGAAAACAGATATTTAATACAACACACGGATAAGGAATAATAAGTTAGTCTCGGAGTTAACAGCTTAACAAAACACACAGATAAAAATAACAGAGATATTTATTTATATTTAACACCTTAACACAAAAACACGAAGACCGAAAACATAAACGAAAACAAACGAATACAACCAAAACAGATATTTTTAAACATAAAGATATTTATTGTATATATCCTAGCGAAAACAAACAGCTATATAAAAATATTTATTTTTTATACATAAAGAAGTGTTATATATTTTAACTTCCTATTATTATTTTTATATTATTATAGGGAAAAACAGACGAATACACACATATACATATACCGAGTTTACATTTAGAACTTTGCATAGGGTTTTCTTCCAGTCTCTGAGTGTTAAGAAAATACGCCTAGGAAAAAAAAATTAAAACACAAACACATACCTAGATATTTTTCCACAGAATCTTAATACCCTTAAAAAGACACAGACATATATCCCTTAAAGGCCAGAGATATTTAACACAAAATACGAATAAAAACAGAATAACATACGTTTGGTGGTGAGCTGTTGCTTTTTCAGAAGTTTGATATGAGAAGGCTTTCACAACGTTTTTTCAGAGACGTTCACCGGTCCAGGTCTGGTTAAAGAATGAGACATGTCTAAAACAATTCATGATTAAGACAATGACTTTCCAATAAAAGTAGTCCGAGCGTATGAATTTCGTGATGGAGCCAGATTGGTTGTTGTGTAGAGACACAGTTTCAGAAAATAGTTCGCGCGCAAGCGCTTCGGCATGGTTTGGTCGATAAAAACGTTATCATAACGTATGAACAGGAAAATCGACCCCACCCTGGTTTGAAACCAGATCAATGACCCACACAAAAAACATCACGCGTAAATTTCTGTTCACGTCACTCATACACAGTTATTATATTGTATGTTTCAAACAACAAACATGCTAAAAAACATGAGAACCCCTGATGCCAACATGTATTGAGAATCGTGCTAGAAAACGTGAGAACCCAACCACCCAATTACGAGAATCCATATTTCCACCATGTATTGAGAATCACTGATCAAGAATTTGAGATTCACTGTGTAAAACATTGTGAGAATTAAAAAAAATGTGAGAATCACTGTTCAAGAATTTGAGAATCACTGTGTTTAAAAAACATTTACAACAAATATAAGTGTCTGTTTGGTACATTTCTTTTTTAGTTATCATATACTTTAAAGCTTGCTTTTTAAAGATAGCATTTGTATCTGATTAAGTTCTGGATATATTTTTATATATATTCAACACCAGTATTTTGAAACAATCTATATTTTTATATACAGAGGGACATTATCACATATTCTAGTGTTTCGAAAACATTTGTTAAAATGGTTGATCGCAAAAAATGTTTTGTCCCCTCAAACAGCTGATAGAGAGAGAGAGAGTTAGAGAGAAAGAAAGAGAGAGAAAGAGAAAAAGAGAGAGAGAGAGAAAAAAAGAAAGAAAGAGAGAAAGAGAGAATGAGAGAGAGAAAGAGAAAAAGAGAGAGAGAGAGAGAGAGAGAGAAGAGAGAGAGAATGAGAATAAACAGGTAAATAAAACACAGTCTTATTTCTTATTCTGTGATGTTAGCGTGTCAGAAATACCACACGTCCGCTGTGGCAACAAAGATATCGATTTAAAACTCAGCCTGTGGGCGACCTTTCGTTTCATTCAGACATAAAAATAACAATTTAGTATCTGAGTTAACATCTTAACAGATATTAACAGTTAGACTATTTTGAAACAGATTTTTAGCAACACCGACTAGCGCACAGACATATCTTTTTGTTTAAATATTTAATACAACACACGCATAATGAAAACAACCAACTAAAAAAAAAACTTATATATTCTCTAAATAGAAACAATTATTTTAACAACCTAACACAGAGTACCGAATACACAGACACACAGACACACACACACACACACACACCACACATTTAGACCTTTGTGTAGGTTAAGTCTTCACAGTGGCTGTTAAGACAAATACGCCTAGCGAACAACAAACGGCCAGATATTTAAACAGAGAAATAACAGACATATATTTAACATTCTAACGTGTTTCTCACTTTTTTGTTAAGTTTTATTTCAAAAATACTTTGTTAGATACTCTATTTTTTTTTAAACTTTTGTTTAAAATGGTTGGTCGCAAAGAAAAAACTTATCTCTAATGCCTTTCTTTCCCCGTCAACAAACCATCCAGACACCTGCGCGTATTACAAATAAACGATAACTGGCTTTACGCTGGAACGTGCCGAAACAGACCTCAAAGTATTCACATCTGTTCCTGAGTAAATAACCGCTAAGGGCTCAAGTAGGGTATGCGCAACTTAGTTAGCATTCTGGTGGAGCCATGGTGGAGCGCTGGTGGAGCGCATGACTTTTATATAAGGAAAATGTGGTGGAGCAAGATGGTGGACTTGAGATAACAAGAAGAGGTGTATATGGGGCAAGATGGCGGACTTGAGATAACAAGAAGAGGGGTATATGGGGCAAGATGGCGGACTTGAGATAACAAGAAGAGGAGGGGCAAGATGGCGGACTTGAGATAACAAGAAGAGGTTATATGGGGCAAGATGGCGGACTTGAGATAACAAGAAGAGGGTATATGGGGCAAGATGGCGGACTTGAGATAACAAGAAGAGGCGGGGCAAGATGGCGGACTTGAGATAACAAGAAGAGGGGTATAGGAAGATGGCGGACTTGAGATAACAAGAAGAGGAGGGGCAAGATGGCGGATTTGAGATAACAAGAAGAGGGTATATGGGGCAAGATGGCGGACTTGAGATAACAAGAAGAGGCGGGTCAAGATGGCGGACTTGAGATAACAAGAAGAGGGGTATAGGAAGATGGCGGACTTGAGATAACAAGAAGAGGAGGGGCAAGATGGCGGATTTGAGATAACAAGAAGAGGGTATATGGGACAAGATGGTGGACTTGAGATAACAAGAAGAGGCGGGTCAAGATGGCGGACTTGAGATAACAAGAAGAGGGTATATGGGACAAGATGGCGGACTTGAGATAACAAGAAGAGGCGGGTCAAGATGGCGGACTTGAGATAACAAGAAGAGGATTTTTATATAGAGATAATAGTTAGATAACAAGAAGAGGAGGGGCAAGACGGCGGACTTGAGATAACAAGAAGAGTATAATAGTAAGAGGGTAATAGTTAGATAACAAGGCGCGCTGCAGAATACTAACTAAGTTGCGCATACCCTACTACTTGAGCCCTTAGCGGTTATTTACTCAGGAACAGATGTGAATACTTTGAGGTCTGTTTCGGCACGTTCCAGCATAAAGCCAGTTATCGTTTATTTGTAATACGCGCAGGTGTCTGGATGGTTTGTTGACGGGGAAAGAAAGGCATTAGAGATAAGTTTTTTCTTTGCGACCAACCATTTTAAACAAAAGTTTAAAAAAAAAATAGAGTATCTAACAAAGTATTTTTGAAATAAAACTTAACAAAAAAGTGAGAAACACGTTAGAATGTTAAATATATGTCTGTTATTTCTCTGTTTAAATATCTGGCCGTTTGTTGTTCGCTAGGCGTATTTGTCTTAACAGCCACTGTGAAGACATAACCTACACAAAGGTCTAAATGTGTAAGTGCGTGCGTGCGTGCGTGCGTGCGTGTGTGTGTGTGTGTGTGTGTGTGTGTGTGTCTGTGTCTGTGTCTGTGTATTCGGTACTCTGTGTTAGGTTGTTAAAATAATTATTTCTATTTAGAGAATATATAAGTTTTTTTTTAGTTGGTTGTTTTCATTATGCGTGTGTTGTATTAAATATTTAAACAAAAAGATATGTCTGTGCGCTAGTCGGTGTTGCTAAAAATCTGTTTCAAAATAGTCTAACTGTTAATATCTGTTAAGATGTTAACTCAGATACTGAATTGTTATTTTTATGTCTGAATGAAACGAAAGGTCGCCCACAGGCTGAGTTTTAAATCGATATCTTTGTTGCCACAGTGGACGTGTGGTATTTCTGACACGCTAACATCACAGAATAAGAAATAAGACTGTGTTTTATTTACCTGTTTATTCTCATTCTCTTTCTCTCTCTCTTTCTCTCTCTCTCTCTCTCTTTCTCTTTCTCTCTCTCCCTCTCTCTCTCTCTCTTTCTTTCTTTCTTTCTTTCTTTCTCTCTCTCTTTTTCTCTTTCTCTCTCTTTCTTTCTCTCTAACTCTCTCTCTCTCTCTATCAGCTGTTTGAGGGGACAAAACATTTTTTGCGATCAACCATTTTAACAAATGTTTTCGAAACACTAGAATAATGTCCCTCTGTATATAAAAATATAGATTGTTTCAAAATACTGGTGTTGAATATATATATAAAAATATATCCAGAACTTAATCAGATACAAATGCTATCTTTAAAAAGCAAGCTTTAAAATATATATGATAACTAAAAAAGAAATGTACTACACAGACACTTATATTTGTTGTAAATGTTTTTTAAACACAGTGATTCTCAAATTCTTGAACAGTGATTCTCACTTTTTTTTTTATTCTCACAATGTTTTACACAGTGAATCTCAAATTCTTGATCAGTGATTCTCAATACATGGCGGAAACATGGATTCTCGTAATTGGGTGGTTGGGTTCTCACGTTTTCTAGCACGATTCTCAATACATGTTGGCATCAGGGGTTCTCATGTTTTTTAGCATGTTTGTTGTTTGAAACATACAATATAATAACTGTGTATGAGTGACGTGAACAGAAATTTACGCGTGATGTTTTTTGTGCGGGTCATTGATCTGGTTTCAAACCAGGGTGGGGTCGATTTTCCTGTTCATACGTTATGATAACGTTTTTATCGACCAAACCATGCCGAAGCGCTTGCGCGCGAACTATTTTCTGAAACTGTGTCTCTACACAACAACCAATCTGGCTCCATCACGAAATTCATACGCTCGGACTACTTTTATTGGAAAGTCATTGTCTTAATCATGAATTGTTTTAGACATGTCTCATTCTTTAACCAGACCTGGACCGGTGAACGTCTCTGAAAAAACGTTGTGAAAGCCTTCTCATATCAAACTTCTGAAAAAGTAACAGCTCACCACCAAACGTATGTTATTCTGTTTTTATTCGTATTTTGTGTTAAATATCTCTGGCCTTTAAGGGATATATGTCTGTCTTTTTAAGGGTATTAAGATTCTGTGGAAAAATATCTGGGTATGTGTTTGTGTTTTCATTTTTTTTTCCTAGGCGTATTTTCTTAACACCCAGAGACTGGAAGAAAACCCTATGCAAAGTTCTAAATGTAAACTCGGTATATGTATATGTGTGTATTCGTCTGTTTTTCCTTATAATAATATAAAAATAATAATAGGAAGTTAAAATATATAACACTTCTTTATGTATGAAAAATAAATATTTTTATATAGCTGTTTGTTTTCGCTAGGATATATACAATAAATATCTTTATGTTTAAAAATATCTGTTTTGGTTGTATTCGTTTGTTTTCGTTTATGTTTTCGGTCTTCGTGTTTTTGTGTTAAGGTGTTAAATATAAATAAATATCTCTGTTATTTTTATCTGTGTGTTTTGTTAAGCTGTTAACTCCGAGACTAACTTATTATTCCTTATCCGTGTGTTGTATTAAATATCTGTTTTCTATTTAAAAGACATGTCTGTGTATTCGCTTTTTCGCTAGTCAGTGTTGGTAAAGACTGTTTCAAACTTAATATGTCTAGACTAATAGGTATTTTAATAATAGTTGTTTGTTAAATTCTTACATGTGTGTATGGTTTAGCTAAGTTAAGAATTATCCGACTTATTTTTTATGTGCTGGGTATAGTTGTCAGAAAAATTCCTTAGTTTAAACCTTATCTATGTTTCTCGTCTATTGTTAAACTCGTGCGAAAGCAAATTATATTTGGGTTTTGAAAAATTATCCGTGATACTTACAACTTGTAATACTTTCTGATAACAACACTCTAAACTTGTATAGACGAATAGTCTATTTCAAATACTTGTTTGGATGTAGCGCAAAGACGTTTGGGTAGATCGATAAATTGATTTGATTCCACAACACATGCGCTCGAGTCGTATTTCTGTACTCACAAGCTGCTTCTATAAAGAACTTCTCATAGTAACTACAAACATATTACTTTAAAAATAACTAAGGACCCGAGTCACTACAAACTACCCAACCAGCCCGTGAAAATTAGACAACATAATAGTTTAGAAAATAGCGTATTTTGGCTTTTAAAACAATACTGAACTACACACGGAAAAAGATAGAGATAATACAATCAACATATTACATTACGTCACCTTGCTATAACCATGATTGAAACTAACATACACTTTAATAAATACTTATATTTTCGTTATTTTAAAAAAGGACAGGTCAACTCGGTACTGTCTCGCGAACGGGCTGAGTTTTAAATCCATATCTTTATCTTTGCTTCCACAGCGCCCGCGCGCGTGGACCATTCTGATATGTTAAACAAAATTATTTCCTTTGATAACAGACTAAACAATAAGACTGGTTATAAGGAAGAGTAGGCGTGTGTATACCTATCTATAAGTCTGTGTTTTATTTACCTGTTTATTCTCTCTCTCTCTTTCTCTCTTCCTCTCTCTCTTCCTCTCTCTCTCTTTCTCTTTCTCTCTCTCTCTCTCTTTCTCGCTTTCTCTCTCTCTCTCTCTCTCTCTCTCTCTCTCTCTCTCTCTCTCTCTCTCTCTCTCTCATTACATGTATTTAATTTTATTTATGTGTGCCTAACGTCTTTTTGTTCGTCTTTTCACAGATGGAGTCAACACAACGACGGGGCTATACCTGTTTACGCTGCCAGTCTGTTTTCAAGCGAGGTCATGATCTTACTCGGCATATGGCCACAGCACACGACCGCCACAATCATGAGTGCGCTTTCTGTGGTTTAGTATTTACCAGACCCGATACGCTGAAACGTCACATAGAGAATAAACATGGGTCCGGCTCAGCACAAACAGACACATCAGTGGCACAAACCAATCTGATATGTAGCAGATGTGGGGAGACCTTCACGAGGCGCGCCGACCTATTACGACACAGCACGACCAGGCACTCGCTGACTCTACTAGTATGTGAGGTCTGCAATAAAAACTTTACCCGCATTGACAATCTACGCATCCACAGAAAACACCAACACACCTCTTCAACAGCAGCAGACACCGCAGCAACACCGCAGAACCCACCAATACCACCGCACCATAATGACCGCGCACTATCATCAGGTGTCACAACAACAAACTCAAGATCGGCGCACCAACAGACACCACCAGCCGGTGCCATTACAGACTCAGCATCTATGGCGGCCTCTACACCACAACAACTTCCACACTACCAAGAGTCCCCTATTCAACAAGTCCCACCCCATCTCACCCACCAAAAACAGGCCAGACCAAGAAACGCCCCATGACCAGTACCCAGTCTCATATAAAAAAAACCCCGCTTGACGTCTGAAGAAGACAGCTTACAAGACTTACAGGCTGATCTTAAACAAATCTACACTGATAACTGGGACGCGATTAAAACACACTCCAACATCCATAAATATTTATCGACTTTCACTTTCTCCCATAGACCAGACAAAACAGACCCCATCGAATGGACAAGTCTTTTGCTCCCTGTTTTTACACAACAGACAAAACGCTTCAAAATTAATTACAGCCATAACGTAGTTTTGAGAAACAGAGAAACAAACGAATTAAGATTGTTTCACTCTTCGCGTAACAACGCGGTCGTCTTAGATCAACCCCACTTAGTCAAAAATCTTACAGATTTCAAATCTTTTGTCTCAAACTTACAAGACACCGACATTATCACACAAGCACAGTTAAACAGACCCAATACAAAATATTATGTTGAAGCCATCCCGGCCACATCCTTCTATCTATATCATATTCAAGACCACTCAATTGCTTGAACAAACACCACAACAAAATAGACAAAGATACATTCTTAGAAGTCCTCAATACGCAACAAGCACAGGGTGGGGAAAAATATCGGATTCAGAGCACACAAATCATCCACCTATACCTACGAACAACACCGCAACGCCCAATCTTACTTTTACATAAAACGACAGGTACATCCCGTCAACGTCACCACATCACCCCTCAACATCTAAACTCTCTCTCTCTCTCTCTCTCTCTCTCTCTCTCTCTCTCTCTCTCTCTCTCTCTCTCTTTCAGATACGTAGACATATCCAATACACAACACCTCTCTATTTCTTACGACGTGACGGCAATGTGACGACTCCCCTCAAGGTCTGGCCTGCAGCTGTGATATTTTTATTGTATATTTTGAACATACATCCTTCCTATATATAACAGTACATTCATTTGATAAAAAATTACTGCACAATGTATTATGTTAAAAAAGACTATATATTACCATATACGTTTTGATAATACAAAAACACTATTGAATGTAAAATAAAAACTATATTAACTAAAATTCTTCTTTTGTTACCTATATCGTCTGTTGTCTAATTTTTTGTCTAACTGTTGTAAAATAACTGTTCTATAAATATCGTCTTCTTGTTATGTAAATATATATGTCTCAATATAACGTATAACTGTTCGTATAACTGTTCTATAAATATCGTCTTCTTGTTATGTAAATATATATGTCTCAATATAACGTCTAACTGTTCGTATAACTGTTGTAAAATATGTCTATATGTAAAATAAACAATACACAACAATACCGTGACGCACTTTCGATGGTAGACCTAGTACAGGTCTCTAACACTTCACTCGCATATATATATATTGTATATACAACAATTAAAATACACGCACAAGAAAACCCATACCCCAACACACCCCACGATTCAACAGCCCCTCAAACTACAACACACAATTAAGACACCTACAACCAAACACTCTACCGGTACAATACATCACACACAAAATCCACCCTAACCCGCCAGCTACATCGTCACCCACGCCAGCACAAAAAAGGCACTTCAAAAACCCTCTTAGTAACCCAACATTATCGATTTTTTATATTTTTTATACATATATTGTATGTATACATGTATAAACAAACACACCAATACACTACCAACACAATACTTCACACAAAAATCCACCCTAACCCACCCCGCCAGCTACCCCTACAACATACATCGTCACCCACGCCAACACAAAAAGGCACTTCAAAAAACCTCTTAGTAACCCAACGTTATCGATTTTTTATATTTTTTATATTGTATGTATACATGTATAAACAAACACACCCGCCGTTATCGTATATTGCTATATAAAAAGTCATACGTCTGATCGTCAGAGGAAGCCCCGCCACTAAAATATATCGCTATATAAAAAGTCATGCGCCGCCGCCTGAAACGCCGCCGCCTGAAATCGATCGAGTTTTTTGCTATATAAAAGTCATGCGCCGCCGCCTGAATGCTAACTAAGTTGCGCATACCCTACTACTAACAGCAGAGGTGGATGTAAACGGTTACAATTATTGTTGACTTGTTTGTTTATTTCAGAGCTGGTCACCCTGTGCTGTGCTCTCTTAACGGGCACTTAACGATCTCCATAATTATATTGGGCATTTATAAGATCATGCCCTTGGAGTTATTTTCTTATGCCCTGCATTATCAGCCACAATTATATCCAGACTGCATGGCCGGCGAATCGGTTTGTCACTCGCCCAGCCTACCGGGTGATTGTTGTGGAGTAGTTACCTAGGCTGTTGCCGTCGCCCTCCAATCTTCTGGGCAAATTAGGCAAGCCCATTTAAGCCCCTGTCACCGGGGATATTAGTCGCGCACTCGCCAAGAAGAAAGCCAACGATTTTAAGTCTCTGCCCCGGTGTGTTCCAAGCTTCATAAATTTTAAATGAAGAGCCTATCCCTCGGGCCTTTTTCGATAGCTAACTAGTTTGCTAGCTGCATGTCACTTATTCGCCTGGGAATATATTTCCTTTGTCACAGGCGGTTCCATCTGCAAGCAGAACGGAGAGTTGCCACTCCCCCGGGGCGAACCCGGGGCTCCCGAGAGAAAATTCTCGGCGCAGTTTTCCAACATTCCTTGGAAACAATTGGAAACTCTACCCCCAGCTGCTGGTGCCTCTTCCATACCCCAGGGCCGATCAGAGCTCTGAGAGGGGCACCTCTCCCTCCGATCATTGAGTGGGGTGGATACGCCTCTGCACATGGGTTTTCACTGGTTTGCTGAGAATCGAACGTAGCACACAGCATGTTGTCTGCCGGAACGGCAGAAGGAGCCTTAGGTAGGGAATTTAACCCATTGACTAACATGTTGGATGCCTTTGCAGCCGCGTAAACTTCAAGTAGAAAATTTAACCCATTGCTTGACAAGTTAGTTTCCTTTGCAGCCGCAGAGACGGGAGGTCGGGACTCAAACCCATTGCTTTTCGTCTCTGTTAAATTTTGCCTGCTGTTAGCAATGATAAGAGCTTTTGGCTCCCCCGGGGTTACATAAGGACTCCCCAGTACGAGATCATAATACAGATCTCTCACTCTGCAACACGTATGGCCCCACGGATGTAAGGAGACTGGACTTTAACCAATGTAACCCTGTGCCGTGTAGGGACATCACTAGGCAAAATGCCGCATAGATCCACAGTTTCAGTCAGTCCGAACTAGGCATTATTCGATTAAGGCCGGGTAATTAACACATCCCAGAACGTTCGTTAATTTCTTCAATCCCGCAATTTTGGAACGACCCCTCTGGCATGTCATTTAGCACTCGCCGTGGTCTGAGGCACGCAACGCGGTGTGCCGACTAATTATTACGACTGTCCGGTGAGGCATGAGAATTCGGTCTACAAAATCTACAACATTTATTCCCCTGTTGCTGATTACCTACGGGTGATTTCGGGTCCCTGTGTGGGGATTGTTATGATTCTGTGTCATTATTTTTAAAAAGGGTGACAATCGACAATGTGGAAACCATAGAGGCATATCCCTTCTCAGTGTCCCTGCTAAAATCTACTCTAGAATCCCAGAGCAGGAGGCTTGAGAAATAGTCCTCTTACTCTCCAGAGGTCAGATCTCTTCCCATAATTTTCATTAGTGACTCTATTCTTATCTACTTTACACATTACACATTCATTCTCTGTTTGAACTGAGACATAATCTATTCGTAATCTATACCTACCCGTGACAAGAACGATGGTGGATGGGCATTGTTTTAATTGTATAAAACCATGGATTCCAGGGTTAATATTTCTCTGACCTGTTTCCAACTTTCCTCCGAAAATGTTGGAAATCGACATAGGCGTTAGAATTTCTACATTCTTCTCAGTCACATTCACTCTTGCATGTGCTGAGTCTCCTTAAAGCTAGTAACTCCCTCCTTTGGGGTAGGGGGAAAAAGAGTTCGTCTACTATTGCTGCGTTAACAAATCCTGTCTCATAATGGGATTCTAAGTGCAAGCTTGCAATGGGCAATTCCAGCGGTTCCCATGGAGCATAGGTGCATTTACCGCTACGTTCTCCTCGGTAATTTCATCGACGTTTACGAGCGAGGATGAACCAACTGCACTAAACCCGAGATCAAGAACAAGCAGACAAATGACTAGTCTTCCATTGACGGTGGCATAAATCTCATTCACGGTGCCTAGGGTCACATCGGGTCTTCATCGGATTTTCCTTTACAAGGCGAGCCTTGAGCTGGGCTGACAGTTTGGTTGTTTGGGGTTCGATGCCTACAGCTTTGATTGCTGTGGTTAACCGATCGGAAAGACTTATTAACATATTTCTCCATCCCATACATCTCAGAAGCTATTTCATGCTTTATGTTGGTCCTGTGTTTATTCAGACGGTGACTGTTGTGAGTCATTGTCGTAATATAAATCTGTATGGACAACACGCGCATATATTTTCTCGCTCAATACCCAGATCAATTAGGAAAAACATTATAAAGTATAACGTCAAAATAAGGGCCAGTTTAGTGATATTGGCAAAAAGCTTCCAAGGCTTGTCGCCATTTGATACAAAATTGTTAGTATGCAAGCTGCGTTAAGAACTGCAGTGCTAAGAGTGAAATAAAACCTTGGCAGTCTGGACCGGGGCAAAGCTGAACTTAAATATATATTAATGCTAATGCCAGTCAACGTATGTTTGTGATATTTCCATTGAATTGTGGTAAAAACGAATTTATTAACCTTGTTATTACAAAAATTTGGTGTATGAGATACTGCTTTATTGGGAATGTTTTATGACTAAGTACATAGGTCCTCTAGCAGACTTATGCAGGGCCTGTGGTGTTGCTCACACGTAGTAGAACTGACATGAGTTGTATAACTAAAAATGATTTCCACAGTTACCAGTGGGAAGGCTAACCCACCTTATTCTATGGGAGAGAATCATTGTTGAAGTGTCAGAGGCGTTGTAGCCATTAGGGAGAAGAATAGGGGCACTGGTATGAGTTGTGATCTCAGATGAAAATGGTTGAAATGGGTTGGTCAGAGGGATCTGACCCTTTTCTTTTTATTCAATGTGTTACTTGTGGAATGATATTGTAGATATGTTATAAAGAATCATAACCTTGTTTCAGGGTTTTTGTTCTGGTACTAAGCTAGTGCCAGAACTCTGGTGTATTTATCTCCGTGAGAGAAGTTGAAAATTTTGCTGGTACACGCTCGCTACCACACTACACCAGGGACTGTGTCAGATTGGTCATTCGGTTGAAATTTATGCTTGTACACGCTCGCTACCACGAATCAACCCATGAAATATAGGAGACTGTCAGCATAGTAACTACTACCAACAGAAAGATAAGTGTCAGTGTGTCGGCACTAAGACGTTCATCCACACATATATACAAAATTAATAAATAAAGAATTAACTGTCGAATAAACATTCCACAAGATAATAAGAAAAGAGAGGGGAGGATGAAAACATCCCAACCCACCATTAATTACCAGTGTTAACTTAGTCTATAGTAATACCTAAATATAATTAGATTGTAATATTTCTTGATATGGACAGAAGATCCATTGTGGTATTTAATTTTATGTAAATAAAACCATAAATTTCATTTTGTTGTTGGTCCTGACTCAGAAAATTCTGAATCAGGGCAAATAAAATTGTAATATATATATTGTTACCTAAAATTCAGCAACAGACTTCTATAAGATATATTCTAGAGTGTTAGTCTGTTTGTGGTTGTCGTATTAACCCAGTCCTATGTATGTGTTAGAATTAAAGTGTAATTGTATTGATTTGACTTACACTGCATTATACCATCATTACCCTAGACACCTAGACGTAGTCACATAACTAATAAGTAAAAATATAGCGCCAAGTGAGATCATAGGGTGGTAGCAGATAGGTTCTCTGAAATTACATAACCATCAACTACTAAACTCAGGGGCCTACACAGCTGACATCACGTGGTAGACAAATAATATTAAATAATCCCTTAATAATACCAAATCCACCACATATATTGGTAAGCTTGTCCAGGATTTGAACTTCTCCTAGTACCATTTATATTGGGTAGCTCGCTCCCGGGATTTTAAACTTCTAATACATATATAGGAATCTCATATAAATAAAATTAAAAGTATTCTTTTGTGGAAATTAAATAGTGGATGAACTGTCAGTGCTTATAGTTGTTGTTTAGTCAGAGTTGATAAGTTACCTTAGTATATTGTTAACGTTCCTTGATATAATATGGCTGACTTGGCAAAGTTCAGATCTGCTGCTATGCAGACTGCCAGAGAGATGGGTATGGATGGGCCAGAACTGGTCCAGTATGTAACCTCAGAGTGTGACAAATTTATTGATAGTGAGGATAGGAAGTTAGAAGCAGAAAGAAGATTGCAATTAGAATCAGAGAAAGAAATCAAAAGGTTGCACATTGAGGCTGATAGAGAGGCTGAGATTAAACGGCTCCAATTTAAAGAAAAAAAATTGGAGGCTGAAGCTAAGAAATTGGAGGCAGAGGAGAGAAGACAGATTGCCAAAAGGGAAGCAGAAGATAAAAGATTACAGAGGGAGCACGAGTTGTGACTAAGGGAGTTAGAGTTGCAAAGCCATGCTCCTGAAAATGGTCACCGCCCCTCTACCTCTGATGCTACTGCTAGTCAGGGGGCCTCAAACCCAGCCATGGGGTTCCATTTAGATTATTTTGTTGAAAGAGATGATGATATTGAATCATATTTAAGCAGGTATGAGGTATTAGCTACAACTTATGGGCTAGAAAAAGTATCCCAAGGTCTTAGGGGAACAGCTTATGAAGTTTCTTCAAAAATGAGCAGGGATGACCAAGACAATTATGACATGTTGAAGCAGGCTCTTTTGTTAAGATATGAGAAGAATTGTGATTTTTATCGTAAGAAGTTTAGAAATGCCAAGCTTTTGTCTGGGGAGACATACCACCAATTCTCTGCCAGATTGGAAACCTATTTGGAGAAATGGGCTGCTGTGTTGAAGACCCCAGATCTGAAAGAGATGATCATGATTGAGCAATTAAGATAGTCCATGGCTCCTTACCTGAGAAAGTTTCTCATGGAACAAGGTGCAGAGAAGTTGGGCGAGGTACTTAATGTCGCTGAGACGTATCAGGCGGCCCAGGCAGAGGTAGCTGGCGCTAGAAAGAAACCTATAGAGGACAATAAAGCCCCACAAAACTATAATAAATTTGACAATAAAGATCAGGGTAACCGAGGTAAGCACAACTTTGATAGGCAACGATATGACCATAGAGATAGAAACCCACGGTTCAATGACATGAGACCCTTCAGACAGGAAGGCAAATATTGTAAAATTTGTAGGATGAATAATCATACTACTAGTGAATGTGGTAGGAAAGTTCCTCCATATCACGCGGCATGCATGATAACAGTGGACAAGGAAAGAAAGAAGGACTTGCCTACAAAACAGCATGAACCTCATCATCCCCCCATCTGTGAAGAAGTGACATGTAATGGTGCCAGAGTCAGGTGCCTTTACGATTCCGGTTTGGAATATGACTCTGTTGTGAGTGCAACCCTGGTGCACACTGACCAGTATACTACACAGAAAGTGGAAATGCAAGGAACCCTCATGGGAACAGCCATCATGACACTTCCCGTAGCCCAGATCAATGTCAAGACTAGTGTTGAGGATTGTTTCGGGGTTTGCAAACATGTGAATGGTTGCAAACATTCGCATGGTTGCACCTCGAGACACCACAGTTGAATTAATACGGGAAATCGCGCAAATCGATGTATGACGCGTCAAGCCTAGTAACCGCAGTCTATGTGTGGCTGTAGTGCCGTCCGGCAGCGTTTCAAAGGTGTGGCAGAGCCATTTATGGATTGTGTATAATATATGTGGCATAGCCACTGATTAAGGATATGTTATTAATGGTATACCCACTGTGAATTATAAATAGCGTAGAAATCCGTATAGATTATGCTGGGAAAGCAATCAAGTCAAATGTATAGGACCAGGGAGTCCAAAGTATAATCGCGAATATCGTAGGATACGTTTCGAAAGTGACATTATATTTATGGCAGTTAAAGCCTGGCTAGGGAAGCCAAAGTATTGAATAAGTAGACATAGGCGGAACATGTGAATATTAAATAAGGATATCACGAGCATTAAGAAGTGATAATAATTCCAATAAGCGGATTGGAAAGAGTTGGTTGCAGACTCAAGAACGCTATAGAATTAATGGTTAACACAGAGGTGCAATGTCTGTAGGATGAACATTGAGTAGATCCTAAAACTATGTTTAAGGCCAAGTATTAGTTGTGTGAAAACGTTCTGTATTCATTTTGGAAAAAGGACAGGTATTAAATATTCAGTCGTCAATGGAACTTGTCTTAATTGCCTGAATTATTCAAGTTCAACAATGTGCTGTGACTGTTGATGTAACCCTTGCAAGGTCAGTCCAGACTATCACATTTATCTACAAGATTAATCATAAAATAATACAACACTGCTGGAGAATTAATATGAAGTAATGAACGACACTGAATTAAATAATAATAATTGAATCACACAATAACGGCTCTAAATCTGCAATTGAACTATAAGCCGAAATGGTAGAGATGAATATAATACCTAAAGAATTATTGAAGAGCAACCCAATAACTCACGTCCAACGGGGCTGTATCTGGTAGGAATAACTAACAGCAAATTCCCCTTAATATCGGATAGACGAAACCCCATAACATCTGGTGTCACAAGACAGTCCCGTAACAACTAGGTACGTGGAAGGAGTGATTAGAGCAGCCGTGTGTGACGACCCTAACTACCCGTTGGTGTTAGGAAAGAAATATGTGTTTCTAGGAACCCCTGTAAACCCTGTGGTAATGGCCACGCTTCGGGTCAGGTCGACCCCTAGTAGAATGGAGGAGGAACCACCACTAATTTATTCTCATAAGCAGATGAGAAAGGCCCAGGCAAAGGACAAATCATTAAAACCTTGCTTTGGCAAATTGCCAAACAGCCATACTCACCCTAGAAAAGGACAATTTTATTTGAAGGAGGGACTGCTCTACAGGAAAGCTGGAGCAGGATTGAAAGAATATGGACAGTTGGTACTTCCAACTTCATACAGGGAAAAGGTGATGGCACAAGCACATGTTGTACCAGACGGTGGACACCAGAGGAGTGGAACCACCCGTCAAAGGACATCTGAAAAATTTTACTGGCCCCAAGTAGTTGCTGATATTGTACAATTTGTGGGGGCCTGTGAAAAATGTAGCAAGATACATTCCCCAAGTTGGGCAAAATAATAATCAGATGCCAGCCAAGCATTCTGATAAACATGGGCCTAAAAATAAAAAGGGAAAACCCACACGTTGGGAAAATCATCAGGACCTACACAAGCCCTACGGTGAAAACAGGCCTGAAAATAAAAGGATAAACAAAAATAATAAGGTAGACACAGAGGATAGGAATGCACCTTCCCACAAACAGTCTTCCCCAAAATTATTTAGATTGGCAACTCTGCGTATGGCACCCAGAGATAATATCAATAAAGACCAGTCACCCTCGGCTCAATTCGAAGCAGCATTCCGGGAACTGGCAAAAATTAATATTGAAGATAATCCGCCCAATTGGAAACCAAAACAAAAGGTTAACGTAAGAAAAGTGGGGAGTGGGCGATTGAGGAATTGGGAAAATGCTCAAATCGCTTCACAATATGGCTATTAACGTAGTTTTATGAGGGCACCGGTGACAGTGGTAGTTAACCGGCCCCACCCAGTCCAATTGGAAGTATTGTACGGATAATGGATGTAGATCACCCACATATTATAGCAATGCTACAACGGGCGAATTGATTTCTGATGCAGAAATTCATTTCCCCACTTATTTATTATTTCACCAAATTGTCGTTAGGCGGAGAATACAGTTGGTGAATATGGCCTCCATTTGAGTGGCACATTATAGAATCATATGTGAATATTGGTATAGGGTGTTTCCAAATTCAAGTCAAGCCAGAGAGCAGATGGCTGTGGGCACATCGAAGAGGAGCACATTGAATTCATATGTTGCTTTTGGGATTGAAAACTACTCCGAGTGTTTTATCCAGGCTGATAAGAGAATTATTGGATCCTCTACATAACTCTGCCATCACCATTTTATAGATTCTCTCCTCATAACTATTGCAAACTTGAGGGAGGTCTAGCACTTCTGGACATGACATGGGACAGACTCAGAGAAGAAAAATGGTAAATATAGATTGATAAGCAGCATTAAGACACGCAGTAACACTAGCAGCTGTTCAGTAACATAACTGAAAAAGATTCTTGGATTGCAGAAGTCTGGGGCAACTTTCGTTAGTAGTGCTTACTTTGAATGACCCCACTGCAGAAATCCATGATCAATATAAAGGCAGAGTAAGTCAGGTTGACTTAATTTGATCGTGATTGTTATACAGTTATTGAGAGTTGCATTAGCGATGCAAGCTTTTCTAACGGGGGAGTTTATGTCGCAATATAAATCTGTATGGACAACACGCACATATATTTTCTCGCTCAATACCCAGATCAATTAGGAAAAACATTATAAAGTATAACGTCAAAATAAGGTAGAAATAAAATATTGGGTTGCGATTAGCTTCTTCGCCCGCCTGCAAACATATCGCTTTCAATAGGCCTTGGCGTAGAGTAAATGGTACTAGCTTTTCTAAGTCGTCCTTGAGAATTAAATATAACATTTTTGCAGGGTCAATGAGTATTTGTTCCATAGACCGAGTGAGAGAAGAAACGGAGGAACGTGGAGGAGCGACAGAAGAAATGCTACCATTGTCATGTGTTTGGGTTTTGAAAAGCCATGCATGCTTCGTACTATATTCTCGCAGTTCCATGCATATATCCACGCTGTTGGACACGCCAGAATGTATATACACACACACAGTCAGCTCTCAATTCCTGCCTAGTAGTGTTTTTCTGACGTAACCCAAACAGTTGTTTTATTTTGAATAAAAATGATAGAGACGGAGGGGGAAAGATGGCCGACTTATGGAAAAGTATATAATTGACGATGATAAAGCTGTGTTCTGCTTCATCATTACTGTGTATACATCAGAGCACGTTGTAAAGGTGTATTGGTGTAACTGGTCAACTCGAATAACCGGGCACAGTGTCAGGTATACAGATCACCTTGTCCTGGAACACAATGAGGCCCCGACAAGAATGTATTGTTGACAATGAGTGTTACAAGAGATGTCAATACGCGAATGTGTAGACTGTTCTGTGGAGTTGACTGAAGGTTCAAACACTCATTCATACGTATCTAGAAGTTACTGATGCAGACTACTGTAGACATTTCAATAGTTTAATTTGACGCACACACTTGGACAGAACGGGTACAGTTACAGGAACACAGGTCGACATCAATAGCATATTGTTGACCCACGGTGTACAATAATAAATTGGCATTCATGTAGAAGGAAATCACAATGGAACGTCAGTATACAAGCATTCAGAGTTCCATATCTTATATAAATATTCATCAGGCCTTACTGACTAATCATGTCAGTTAATATGCAAGGTTCCAACCTGATTCCTAGACCGAACCTCTTTAGCATAAACGTAACTTGCACTCTAGCGAAGATTCCGTTAAATACAGTTCAGCCATTATTTCCTGAGAAAACGTTAAACTACCAATAGTAGATTTTCCTTGCATAAGTATGATCTCTTTATCATCACCTGATAATAAGGGCGTCCCTGTTCTCTGGTAAATGATCAACAACAAATAGCATTCCAAAATGGCTTCTAGTCTTGTGAGCCTCGCTCACGATAACGTTGCACAATGAAGCTTCGATAAAGATTCAGTTCATGAACATAACTGTTTCTATAACATTCAGCAAATTCTTTCCTCATAGTTGCTGCATATATACATAATCAGTGCTGCTAGATAACATGTCGTTCCGACATACTGACATGGTTCAATTCATGTAGCTGTCTTCCCATATTAGGCCTAGGAATGGAAAAAGTTCGGTAAACAGTTTTTTACCTTGTCATAGGAAAAAACCACTAGCAAACACAGAAACGCTCTTCTCCTCGCGTTATGGAATGAACACTAGGGAACTCATGGATTTAACCATCCCAGAAGAAACTATCTTCGTTCCCATTATCAAAAAAGAGATCACAAACGTTGGCAGGTCTCAGACATGACTTCCCGCCAGACTTCTCCATCACCGAAGAACCCCGTAACGTATCTTCATGCGCCGAAGAGCACCTGACCCCAAAATACAGTACAAGGAAAATAGTCCGACATAGACATACAAAGATAACCCCATATAAGACCGAATCGTCTCCAACAGACACTGAGTAAACATAGACTCGGACCATAAACATCCCTGCATAAACCTAAGCAAGAATAATCTGTTTCTGACCGAACAGAGAATAGATCAACGGAGTCTAGGTCCATCCGCCAAATCGATATTCAAGAGAGATCACCCATACAACAAAAGTATGAATTAATCATGGGTGATATAACTTTGACTATGAGAGCATTTCAAAATAAATACTTGTTCATCTCAAATAGTCATACAATACATTTGTATGCCTACCTACCTACTGCAATCCGTGCGTCACATAATTCCATACAAAAGAATATGTGCGTAACAGATTACCACACCCCCCGGGAAAAAAATGAAACTTTTGTTTTAAAAATACATCTAAGAGCAACATACAATCGGCTCACAACGCACGAATAACAATGCGTAGATGATAAGCATTCCAAACAAATATAACGCCTAATGTGAGGCTAAGTCGTCATATGAAACGACAAGTGAGAATATATCTCAAGATCTTAGAGAAAGTATTTCTCTAAGTATAAATATTTCCAGAGAGGTGTCACCAACGCCTACTACACTACTGGCACTGCCACCATTTATACAATATTTTATCCAATAATTTCATATTAGATATCTTAAGTTCATGATTACCAAAGAAGAAAACATTAAAAAGACCTGGCGGTGAATATACATCAATGAACCGCTAAGTAGTGATACAATCAATATATCATACATTACATATGTGTACATATTTTAATATAGAGAGAAAAACAAACTGTAGTAGAGTTAAACCTGAGGATCTAACAGTTAGGTGGAATCATGTGGGCATCTAGACAAAATGTCTGCCATCACATTTTCTGAGCTACGGATAGCTCGCACCGAAAAATGAAAAGGCTGAAGAGCAATCGCGTATCGCGTTGATCTCGCGCTCTTCAGATTTTTATTTTGAATAGCTGTAAGAGCTTTCTGGTCAGTTTCTACAATAAAATGCGCGCCAAGAAGAAATCTTTGAAGTTTAAGAATTGACCAAACCATAGCCAATAATTCACGGTCTAGGACCGAGTAATTCTTCTCTGCGGCATTTAGTTTTCGAGAAATATACATCACAGGATGCAGAGTTCCAGGGTACTCTTGCATTAGTGCCGCTCCAATCCCTGTGGATGAAGCGTCACTACGAAGAACAAATGTCTTATCTTTAGTAGGTAACACCAAAATAGGTGCAGTAGAAAACATAGTTTTGATCTTATCCAAAGAGGATTGACATTCTTGAGTCCAATGGACTATATTAGAAGACCCTTTCTTTAGCAAGGAAGAAAGAGGTGCCATGATCGAGGACAGATTCGGAATGAATCGTCCATAAAATTGTATTAGACCTAAGAGACTTCGCACTTGCTTTTTAGACTTAGGAATAGAAATGTTAAGTATTTTACTTGTATTATGGTCCTCTGTCTTTAGGAAACCATGACCGACACGGTGACCTAAGAAAGCAATTTCGCTAAAACCAATACAGGCTTTAGAGGGTTTCGCTGTCAGGTTATACTCGCGTAGAGTAGATAGTAATTCAACTAACCCCGAATAGTAATCTTCCCAAGTATCGCTGAAAAGACAGATGTCGTCTAGGTACGCAATGACATCTGACCGATAAGATAGGATTCGACGCATCATGCGTACGAATGTAGCTGGTGCGTTCATATGGCCGAAAGGCATGAAATTCCATTGAAAAAGGCCTCTAAGCGTTGAAAAAGCAATAAAAGGTTTGGCGCGTTCAGATAGAGGGACTTGCCAATATCCTTTAGACAAATCAAGTTTAGTGAAAAAATTAGACTTAGAAAGCCTAGTAAGTAGCTCTTCTAGTAAAGGCATAGGTTCAGCATCAAACTTCGTAACTTGATTCAATTTGCGATAGTCAACGCAAAGACGTATGTTATTGTCTTTTTTCCGAACAATAACCATCGGCGAAGAATATGCGGAAGTGGATGGTTCAATTATTTTTAAATCTATCATTTCATCCAATTCCTTCTCAACCTGTGCTTGAAAATGTATAGGAATAGGATAAGGTCTGACTCTAATAGGATTATGGTCAGTTAGAATAATGTCATGTTCAATGACATGAGTTTGTCCAGGAATGGCAGTAAGGACATCCTGAAATGTTTGTAACATAACCGAAACTTGTCGCTGTTCTCCTAGAGATAAATCGGGAGAAACAGTAACATTTTTCCAGGATTCACTAGAATGGAGTGGAATCATCGGAAGCGTAAGATTAACATCCGAAAAACTTGTTTCCTCATCCTGTATTACCGACAGTGATGAGTAATGACCATGTTGGACTGGTGAATCGTCCGTCGCCTGGAAAATCGGCTGTAAATAATCCGGACGTTCATGGAATTCCGTAAGCATATTGATGTGGAAGGTTTTATGCTTTCCATCAATATCGACAATGTGGTCAACATCGGAAATTTTCGAGATAATATCGTACGGACCTTTCCAAGAAATAAGAAGTCTGTTTTTCCTACAAGGTAGCAAAACAAATGCTTTGTCACCAGGACAAAGTTGTCGTAAGGTTCTTTTCTTATTGGCAAATTGCCTTGCCTTCTGTTTAGCAAATTCAGAAGAAGAAGTTGCCAATTTGCATGCTTCGATAATCTTTTGTCTCAGCGCGATGACATATTCGTAAGAAGATTTCGTGTCATCGGTAATATTATCAGCGGTTATGAGATCATGAAGCAAAGACATAGGGCCGCGCGGTCGCGCGCCAAAGACAAGTTCAAAGGGAGAAAATCCTGTATGTTCATTGGGGACCTCTCTGTAAGCGAAGAGGGCCGCGGGTAAAACCCTGTCCGAATCTTGAGGATGATCCTCAGTTGTCTTCCCTAGTAAGTTCTTGAGTGTTCTATTTAGCCGTTCGACCATCCCATTGGACATAGGATGATAGATACTACTCAAAGATCTCTCTATCTGTAGAGTAGACATTACTTGAGACATGGTATCCGATATTAGTTGGGTGCCATGATCTGATAATATTTCTCCGGGGAATCCCAGACGAGAAAATATAAGCCAAAGAGCATCTGCAATATCAGCAGTAGTAATGCTCTTCAGAGGAATAGCCTCTGGCCAACGTGTGCACATGTCCACACACGTTAAGATAAACTGATGTCCTCTAGCAGATTTGATCTTAAATGGAACAATGATGTCTATCGCCATTTTCTAAAATGGTCGAATAGGAATGTCTGCAGCCTGAATAGGTGCAGCATGGCGTGGGCCTTTGGATTTAATTTCTTGACATACTATACAAGATCGACAATAAATCCGTATGTCTTTGTTCACAAAAGGCAAAAAGAAAGCCGCAAAAACTTTTGACATTGTACGGGAAAAACCCATATGTCCAGCACACTGAGAGTCGTGTGCGTGTTGCAAAATTTTAACTCTCAATTTCTTGGGAACAAGAATCTGAGAATGACTTAACTTAGCGGAGTCTTGCACCATACGTACAAGTACGCCATTCTTCATTGTAATCCAAGACTTACGCTTTGTATCTTTATTCGGATCACCTTTTGTTGCAAGAGTGAAGAATTTCTTTAGAGTCGGATCATCTTCTCGCTGTTTTATAAACGATTCACGAGAAATTACCAAGGGATCATCTTGGTTATGCACTTCATTATCTTCAGTAGGTGAAGATTGAGGCACATTAAGAGCTTGAGCTCTAGTGACTACCGCATTAGCAGTTTGCATATTTTGTTTTTCCCAAACGGAAATTTGTTGCGGAGGGCATTCTTTGACTCCGTGAATACGACCGATGATAAGATCAGCGATCGGATTCGGCAGAAGACATGCGTGTACATCTCCTGTAAAGAAAGGAGTAGCAATCCTAATGATAGCAGTAGAGTATTTCTCTAAGGTGCCACCAAATGTCACACATTTGACCATTTTTCCAGTGGCACAAGAAGGATCTACAAGCGACTGCCTAACACCAATTGTGGTGCATCCAGAATCAAAAAGAACTGAGACTGGATTGTCATTTACTAAACCTTTATGTAAGACAAGAGAACCTCTTCCATCATGCGCGACTGACGCAGGAAGAGCGGGAAGAGGATGGCCACAACTTAAAGTGGACACCGTAGTTGGTTCAAATAATGTTTTGCATTGGGGGCACTGAGATGCTCTCCCAAAATCAAAAGCGGAACAAGCCATATTATTAGCATCATTATTATCTTTAGTCTGCTTATATGCTTCATGTGACTCTTGCTGTGCAGAGTTTCCATGATAATATGATTTATGTTTTTTATATGGTGATCTACCTCGATTATTATTGCCTCTGTAATCATTATTGTTTCCTCTCTTGTAACCCCTATTTGGGTTTGAGTCATAGTTCTCATGGTTACCATCATCATATTGATTATAATGAGTATCTCTATAATTATGGTCTTGTTGTCTCCATGATGGATGACTTGGATAGTTCCTATAATGACTTCCTCTGCGGAAATTCCTATAATTATGACCACCTCTAAATCGAGGGCTGTCGGCTCGTCTCCAGTTCTTCGAAGAAGAACCATGAAATGACTGGTTACCTTGGTTTTGATATCTATTATGGTTACTTTTTTTAATCAAACCTGTTTTGTGGTCCCTGAAATTTGTGTGAATAATTAGGGTTGTATGGTGTTGCTGAAGCAACTGGCATACTTTCCTTAACGTTAGCATTGCTAAAAGCTACGTCCGGATGTGCCGTGACGTATTGGGTACAATATTCTTCCATTTCTTTTAGTGTCTTGGGTTTACGCTCATGTAAGAATTCAAGGAATGGTTTACTTATGCTTGACATGATCTTGTCTCTGAGCAATAAGTCCATAAGTGATTCGTATGTCTTTTCGGTTTTGGACAGCTCAATCCAACGATTAAATGTAAGACGTGTCCTTGCAATGAATTCTGAGAATTCTACCCCTGATTCAGGTACCATTCTCTTAAACAACATACGGTAACCTTCCTCAGTTAATTGATATTTTTTCAATAAGGCTGCCCTAATAACATCATAATTATCCTTGTCAGCCTCTTCAACCAAACTTAAACTAGTCAGAGAATCACCTTTCAAATTTTCTGACAACTGATTAGCATATTGTGATTTATCCACATTATGAGCTCGACAAGAGCGTTCAAATCTATCCAGCCAGAATGTAATATCGTCACTGGAAGGATTGAACGCTGGTACCTTGACCTTATAAGTAAAGGGTTTACCACTATTACCATTTGACTGATTAACATTACTCATATTTGTCACTTTCATCTTTTCTAACTCAAATGCTAACAGTTTTTCTTCATGTTCTCTTTTTGCTTTTTTTTTCTTTCTTCAAATTCTCTGTCCAATCTATTTTGTTCAGATTCTCTGTCTAATCTCTTTTGTTCATCTTCTCTGTCTAATCTCTTTTGTTCAGCCTCTCTGTCTAATCTCTTTTGTTCAGCCTCAGCTTTTTTTCTAATCTTTTTTGTTCAGCCTCAGCTTCTTTTTCTAATCTTTTTTGTTCAGCTTCAAATCTTCTTTCTTCTATTTGAAGCTTTCTCTCCTCAGCAGCAGCTTTTTTCTCCTCAGCAGCAGCCTTTCTCTTCTCAGCTTGCATCTCCAATCTTAAATTCTCAGCATCTATCTTCTTTTGTTCAACTTCTGCTTTCCATTTATTTTCCTCTTTTTACCTCTTCTCTTCTGATTTTAATACCATGGCAAATTGAGCAGTTGCAAACTCCTCTAATTCCTTACCAGACTTATCAAGGGATTTTCCTTGTGCAATAAAGTATTCCAATGTAGACACGATGTCTAATAATGATAGCAATCAGTTGACACAAAAATGTAATCTATTTCCAAGTTAACAGGAACAAGTTCTCAATGAACTTGATTAATTAGCTCACTATCCCAATCTCTGTGGGAGACAAGCCTTACAAAGGTCTTGTATATTTCCTTGTACAACAATAATAATAATAAAGTATTGGTCTATAATATAACATACGTGTACTCAACTATCTCATATAATATGTCAACCAAAGACATTAACAAAGGACAAGCATAAAAGACAATATGAAAACAATTGCAGAAATCAACTAAGTCAAATAGAGAAATCAATGAAAATAATCACAGAATCTGTGACGACAACTGCAATGGAATCAACAAGACAAATAACGCCACAGTGTATAGACATACTGGTGTATAGAAATAAATGACAGAAAAGGGGAGATCTACAAATACAAACAGATCAAACAAAACTAAGGAACACAAAATTATTAACAAAAACAACGAAGAAAAGAACACCTCATCACAACTAACAAAAAATAGCAACAGATGTTGCCTGCAAATTTTCAATTAAGAAAACTGCCCCTACAGAACGCTAATATAAGACCAATATTACTCGGTATACCTTATACTAGTCACCTCCCAACCAGTCCCGCAGACATATAGACAACTATTACATATAAACAGATAACATGTAAACATAAATACATATAGCATACAATATATATATATATATATATATATATATATATATATATATATATATATATATATATATATATATATATATATATATATATATCATGAATAGAATGTGTTGTGGATAGAGTGTTGTAGAGAAGGTTCAGTTTTGATTAATGGCACAGTTATTTTAATCAGAATAAATAAACTGCCACTTTATTAAATTACAAATTCTGGCCTTAAATATTAAAGTTCAACACAATAGCAGAACATAAGAAGGTCCATCGAGTGTAGGACTTCTGCTTTCACCTGTACTGTACTTGTTACACAAAGTTAAATGTATGCTTGAAACTTGCTGTGATGTCCAACGACAAATGTCAACAAGCGCTGACCTAGATTCAGTATTCGTTTCATAGGTCACGTGAGGAACTGTCAATCAAGTGTAGACTATCACTGCAGGTGTGTCGTATCAGGCGTCAGGGAAATGAACTGGTATCAGTAGCTGTTAACTTCCGGCAATGTCTACTGTGCAGGTTAAGCCCAGAAATCTGGTGTAGACATTTCAATAGTTTATTTGACGCACACATGGACAGAACGGGCCTTACTGACTAATCATGTCAGTTAATATGCAAGGTTCCAACCTGATTCCTAGACCGAACCTCTTTAGCATAAACGTAACTTGCACTCTAGCGAAGATTCCGTTAAATACAGTTCAGCCATTATTTCCTGAGAAAACATTAAACTACCAATAGTAGATTTTCCTTGCATAAGTATGATCTCTTTATCATCACCTGATAATAAGGGCGTCCCTGTTCTCTGGTAAATGATCAACAACAAATAGCATTCCAAAATAGCTTCTAGTCATGTGAGCCTCGCTCACGATAACGTAGCACAATGAAGCTTCGATAAAGATTCAGTTCATGAACATAACTGTTTCTATAACATTCAGCAAATTCTTTCCTCATAGTTGCTGCATATATACATAATCAGTGCTGCTAGATAACATGTCGTTCCGACATACTGACATGGTTCAATTCATGTAGCTGTCTTCCCATATTAGGCCTAGGAATGGAAAAAGTTCGGTAAACAGTTTTTTACCTTGTCATAGGAAAAAACCACTAGCAAACACAGAAACGCTCTTCTCCTCGCGTTATGGAATGAACACTAGGGAACTCATGGATTTAACCATCCCAGAAGAAACTATCTTCGTTCCCATTATCAAAAAAGAGATCACAAACGTTGGCAGGTCTCAGACATGACTTCCCGCCAGACTTCTCCATCACCGAAGAACCCCCTAACGTATCTTCATGCGCCGAAGAGCACCTGACCCCAAAATACAGTACAAGGAAAATAGTCCGACATAGACATACAAAGATAACCCGATATAAGACCGAATCGTCTCCAACAGACAATGAGTAAACATAGACTCGGACCATAAACACCCCTGCATAAACCTAAGCAAGAATAATCTGTTTCTGACCAAACAGAGAATAGATCAACGGAGTCTAGATCCATCCGCCAAATCGATATTCAAGAGAGATCACCCATACAACAAAAGTATGAATTAATCATGGGTGATATAACTTTGACTATGAGAGCATTTCAAAATAAATACTTGTTCATCTCAAATAGTCATACAATACATTTGTATGCCTACCTACCTACTGCAATCCGTGCGTCGCATAATTCCATACAAAAGAATATGTAAGCAACAGACGACTAACAGTGACAAATAGTAAAATCCAAACGACAATGAATATGGCCATAATAATCATATATAATGATAGCTTAGAGTCTCTTGAGCAATAATATGTTTTAATATACATTGTAGCCAAATTATTAACCAAGATATTGAAATAATACTATATATCTACGAACGGTAAGGCGGACGGACTGTTGTTTTTGCTCATTCTATTCATAACGTTATTTAGGGACGCAAGTTTAAAAAGGAGGCATTAGAGTGATTCAAATCCGATTGGTTAGTATAGGAGTATAGGAAGGAGGGTATTGATTGGGCCAAAAAGCTAAAAATATATTTGGCAGACTCACTCCTAGTAGGTTTGGAGTTTTTTTTTTCAAATTTGAATTGAATAGCTAGACCCTCGCTGTGATTGGGCCAGTCTAGTGATATTGGCAAAAAGCTTCCAAGGCTTGTCGCCATTTGATACAAAATTGTTAGTATGCAAGCTGCGTTGAGAACAGCAGTGCTAAGAGTGAAATAAAACCTTGGCAGTCTGGACCGGGGCAAAGCTGAACTTAAATATATATTAATGCTAATGCCAGTCAACGTATGTTTGTGATATTTCCATTGAATTGTGGTAAGAACGAATTTATTAACCTTGTTATTACAAAAATTTGGTGTATGAGATACTACTTTATTGGGAATGTTTTATGACTAAGTACATAGATCCCCTAGCAGACTTATGCAGGGCCTGTGGTGTTGCTCACACGTAGTAGAACTGACATGAGTTGTATAACTAAAAATGATTTCCACAATTACAAGTGGGAAGGCTAATCCACCTTATTCTATGGGAGAGAATCATTGTTGAAGTGTCAGAGGCGTCGTAGCCATTAGGGAGAAGAATAGGGGCACTGGAATGAGTTGTGATCTCAGATGAAAATGGTTGAAATGGGTTGGTCAGAGGGATCTGACCCTTTTCTTTTTATTCAATGTGTTACTTGTGGAATGATATTGTAGATATGTTATAAAGAATCATAACCTTGTTTCAGGGTTTTTGTTCTGGTACTAAGCTAGTGCCAGAACTCTGGTGTATTTATCTCCGTGAGAGAAGTTGAAAATTTTGCTGGTACACGCTCGCTATCACGCTACACCAGGGACTGTGTCAGATTGGTCATTCGGTTGAAATGTATGCTGGTACACGCTCGCTACCACGAATCTACCCATGAAATATAGGAGACTGTCAGCATAGTAACTACTACCAACAGAAAGATAAGTGCCAGTGTGTCGGCACTAAGACGTTCATCCACACATATATACAAAATTAATAAATAAAGAATTAATTGTCGAATAAACATTCCACAAGAGAATAAGAAAAGAGAGGGGAGGATGAGAACATTTCAACCCACCATTAATTACCAGTGTTAACTTAGTCTATAGTAATACCTAAATATAATTAGATTGTAATATTTCTTGATATGGACAGAAGATCCATTGTGGTATTTAATTTTATGTAAATAAAATCATAAATTTCATTTTGTTGTTGGTCCTGACTCAGAAAATTCTGAATCAGGGCAAATAAAATTGTAATATATATATTAATACCTAAAATTCAGCAACAGACTTCTATAAGATATATTCTAGAGTGTTAGTCTTTTTGTGGTTGTCGTATTGACCCAGTCCTATTTATGTGTTAGAATTAAAGTGTAATTGTATTGATTTGACTTACACTGCATAATACCATCATTACCCTTGACACCTAGACGTAGTCACATAACTAATAAGTAAAAATATAGCGCCAAGTGAGATCATAGGGTGGTAGCAGATAGGTTCTCTGAAATTACATAACCATCAACTACTAAACTCAGGGGCCTACACAGCTGACCTCACTTGGTAGACAAATAATATTAAATAATCCCTTAATAATACCAAATCCACCACAGTCATAGAGGAGGTGGAAGTGGAAGTGGGTTTTTCCAGACCAATCGCCTTTGCACGCTACTGATTCTGAGAGTAGTCCAGATGCCTTTGTTTTGAAATCCTCCCCACTAATATTTCTAGTAATGGGGTTTGACAAACAGACTTGACCCTCTCTGGTGAAGTTTGAGGTGCTACCTGCTGGAGTAACTCAACTCATGGAGGTGAGGAGCTGGTGGGATTTGAGGTCTTGGAACTCATTCTGGACTGCATCGTTTTGAGGCGCAGTAGTTCCACGTTCTAATCATCCATCCTTAATTTATGTTGCAGTTCCTCTTCTTATTCTACTCGCTCTCGTTCTTGTCTTTTTGCTTCTCTGAGAGCTCCCCCCCCCCCTTTCTCTCTCTTTCTGTGCCTTTCTCCTTTTCCTATTCCTCCTGTTCAAGAACTTTCTCTCTCTCTCTTTCTCTCTCTGTTTCCTCTTCGCCTCTCTTATCCTGCATTGTTCCACCTCTTGTGAAACAAAAGTATCCAGTTCTTCTCCGGAGAGTTCACACTCGACGGCTAACTCTTTCCAGAATGCTATCCACTCATCTAACTCAACAGCTTCGTCCATTTTAGCAGTGATGATTAACTCTGAACAAGTTGGTAAGATTTGCAAAATATATGCTAAGTGCCCAACTCAAATAGTATCACTAATTACAGCTGTAATAAAGTATACTTAAAACTTGCAAATACTCACAATCAGATATATTAATACATATATTTGAGCAGAAGGATTTCCTCAGATTCTACTCAGATCTTTTATACACGTTCCAATGAGTACATTGTCGTTAGTGCATTGACCCAGTTACTATTTGATTTTTTAATGTCGTTTACAAGTAAAAGAATTTCGCTGAAGTCAACTATAATAAGACAATAGTTCCGAGTTCGTTGTGTTTACAAATAATAACCTGGTTTCTCAGTTGTATTACTGCCACGGATTACCTTCCCTTAGCACTGCAGAAGTGGTCCAACAGTGGCCAAAACTCAAGAGTAACAAATGTGGGTCGTCAAAGGTGTCTTTCTTCGCCCACGATTACTCTTGGCAGACTTGCAGATAGAAGGATAATGATGCTTCTGCCTCAATGGAGATTCACAAGACATTTAGAAAGCGAGAACAATGCTGCAGTACGCTGAGCAAATGTTAACTCTAGTAGCTTTTTTGAACTAATAAAAGCGCTCTTTCTGAGAGAGTTGGAGCTTGGAAAGCATGTATTAGCTCTAGAATTGTCTCAGTTATCGTATTAGGATCGTGTCATCTAAGGAACATCGACGAAATTAATGAGCCATTCGCGGTCTCACCGTCAGACAGTGTGAACCCGACATGAAGGGTGTAACCACCAGAAATGTCACGGCCACCAGAAATGTAACGTACTGTTTATGCGTGATGTGAAGGCTGGCAGAGTGAACGTGTCGTTTATCACCTGGACTGTGTAATGTTGCGGTGTTGATGTAGGTCACCAGAAACGTAACGGCCAGACATGTAATGGCCACCAGCGTGAGGCACTGCCAGGGGTACTATGATCCCTCACAAAAAACAGCGTACATGTTGTAGATGTGTGGTACTGGTATTATGATGTGCTGAGTGTGGGTGTAGACGAGAACGCGAATGCTTGAAGCTCTTAGTAAAGTCAATAAGGCACCCATACACTCACATGCAGTAGTCAATGATGGATTGAAGACTGCTGGCACGTTTCAAACATTTATTTACGAAACTGACAGTAGCATCAACAGGACAGTCAAATCGACAAGATCAAGGACTTCACATAATAATGAATGACTGTTAAATGTCTGGTAATCAAAGGCTTGCATCATACATCAACTAGGACATACCCAAACATCATCTGTCCTAATGTTACAGTTTATAATGTAGCTTCCGTACCATTGACTCAGCGCGTCAGGTACTTAATTAGCTCTGTCGTCCAACAAACGAGCTCCTAAATTGCGTAGCAATAATACTTAAGGCTGTTATTCAACTGGCATAGCCCGACAGATATTTCCTCTTGCTGAAAAATATTGGCCGTAATACAGGGCCTCAATATGTAGACAGCTGTGTATCCTTTGTTAGCAGGCACGATCAAACCATGCTAAACATATATACCGCCAACCTGCGGCGTCCACAATAATCTATCATCATCATTAGGCTTCTGTTCAATTGAAAACACATAGTCTCATTGGCTAGAACAAGAAGCAAAGAAGGAATTCTGTCTCTCAAGATCTGTGAGCTTTACTCGCAGATAGGTAATTTCAAATGTTCTGCAACCAAAGGCATATTAATATGAATGTCATTTATCTTTTACAGAATCTTCCGGATACACACTTAATAAATGTCGTCACTCTTGACGAACAAAGAATTACTGGGGAAAACATTGACATTTCAGTCATATCGAAAACTTTCCTATCCCCACGATGATATAGAGAAAATCACAACGGACATCATGTCCGACAGCCCAAGAAACACTCTACCTGACGGAAGTTCCCTCAGTTCGCGCCCAGAACTGGCGCATGCCTAGACAGCATAAAACTGAGCATCGTTAAGACAGATCAACGACAATAATTGAAAGAAAGAGAAGATAACCCTTAAACAACCTGTCATAGAAGTTAATACCCAATTATCCAACTTTGACCAACAAAGTTTTACAATAAAGTATTAAATAGATTTACCTATTATGACTCCGTCAAAAACGAAGCAACAATGGGTTAATCTTTGAGACCAGCATATGACTACAGGCAGGATCAACCAGATAACTGTCCAGATAGACGTGCGTCTACTTCGACTTCTCGCGCGACGACGGAGACAGCGCTCTGTGCAGAGCTGATCCCGGTGGCCTTGGCGATTTTATTCTTGCTTTCTTCCCCTCAAACGAGAACTACTGGCCGCCTGCCGACAACACGTTCACTTAGTCGGACAAGACAGGCCGAAAACTACACCAGCTTACTGACTGCCGACCCACGATTCCTTGCGAGAGCGGGGCTTTTTTCTAAAACGTTGTCGTGCCACGATACGGAGATGCGTTGGCTTGCTCACATCGCGACCAGGGCTGACTCGCTAACCGTTGAACCTGTTGCCAGTTACCGGGATCGCTACGCGAAGTCTTTCGAGACAGCGACCGCCAGCGCTCGCGAACTGGGAAACGAAAATGCTAACCGCTTCCCAGAGAATGTGCAACTAAGGGATGAGACTTGAGGGAGTCCGCCTTCAAGAGTACGTTTTGATGAAGTCTTTGATTTACTTGTATTTGTATAGTTCTGTCGCTCAGGTAGCTCGTCATCCATAGGTACATTTCCCGTGAATGCCCATGTTCTGCAATGTATAAAAGTAGACCTTTCCTCCAAACTTTGTCTTATGCTAGTTGGAAGTCTACGAAGACAGCTGTGACAAACGAACGCCAAGCCTTATCGCTCTATCTTTTACTACATCTTTCTTATTTTATTTTCTCCCACATTGTGCTCTATCATTCAACATTATGCTCTTTGATCCCACATTTGCTCTATCATCTTTGTTCAAGTAATCTTTAATCATGACTAGACTTTAAACTGCAATATTTATTACTAGCATCTTGATTGAGTCCCTCACCTGCCATTATCTTTTCAAGTCCACGTTGCCTTGTGATAAATCTGGTTAAAAACATCTGATTTCATCAAAATCAAACACCTGGGCATGGTACAATTCCTTTGATATCTAATTCCCCGGGGAAACCTCACGAGACATACCACATCGGACTTTTCTTAACTTTGAGGATGGCGCGGCTGACACAAAAGATTAGTCTAAGCCGTTGTTTAAACAAAACACGGTCACCATCACGCACGATACAATGGCCACGCAAACAATGGACTCCGGGAGTGTGATATCAAAGGCCCTCGACGCGGAACAACAACCTTTGCTTCCAGATGGATTACAATAGTCCAGCACAACAAAGGGCCTCGTTAGCCGACATACAAGCGACATTGGACAGCAAGATTTGTTACAGGAAAAGACAGGGGAGTTTCTATAGCCGGCTAATCAGCATACATCGGCGGGTTTCGCAAAGACTGATAGGTAACGCGAACGAAAGTTGGTAGCGAATTTTCCAACCCATTTTTAGACTGACAAGAGACAAGAGAGACACAAGGTCTGGGTCACAAGATGGAAGCCTGGTTATTGATTGACTGAGAAGTTAGAGGATCTCGGACACATTGGCTAAACCAACAATTTAATGTAGCGTATAGCTCGCTTGAGATCAGTGCAGTTTTCAGCATTGTGGTATAGAAAATATTCCAGGGCATTGCCTTCTATTAGTTCATTGTGGATAAAATAATTCACATCATCATTAGAATTGAACTCATGGAGATCAATAGTGAAGAGTAGTATAAATGAAAGTCAGCCGGTAATTAAATGTGAAAACTTACTAAGACGTTTGTGTGTCTTCAGTCCATCAGAAGTCTGAGTCTACACGCAACATGTCTGACGTCTAACAAGAAAAAATGTTATCAAAACCGAGATTTGGCTAGCAGAATTCGCCATAGGACATACTTCATTCCTCAGATAAAAAGGAATATTTCTCGCCCACGATTAAGACGGTGGACGCAGCATTTTCGTCACCTTTTATCACGTGCGCACACGTTCAATAAATAGTTATCATCATCATCATGTGACGTATTATTTCCAGAACGTTGTCTCCATTACAGCTGCTCTGAACGCATCACGATTCTGGGCAAGTCGACCTGCATCAGCCAAAGACAAGTTCAGACTCTCTGTGATGTCCTGGGTCCACCGTCGTCTAGGTCGACCCCTTCCCCTGTTTCCAGGGACCATGCCTTCAATCACTGTTTTTTCCAGACTATTATGTCTTTTTATATGACCGAAAAATTTCAGCTTCCTTATTGCGATGGTATTTAGGAGCCAATGTTCCTGTACGTTTAGTGAGTGCAGTACTTCTCTGTTGGTCTTTTTTCTGTCCAGGATATTCTCAACATCCTTCTGTAGCATTTCATTTCGAATGATGTAATCTTTTTTGCAACTGTAAATAGTTATATCAAGTTCAAATCACTCAAAAGCTACAACATGAGTCAATCAAAAGCTCACAGTTGATTATTTATTCAAATATTAAGTTCAGCTGTATCGAAAGCTTACCATCTGAAGTCAAGCTAAAGAGCTCAAAAGTTGATTCTCATTTTTATACCAAGTGCAACAAACTTTTAAGCGCATTCTAGAAAGCAGACTTCAGTCATATCCAGTGCAGCTTACACCAAGTATATTTCATGAATCACGAGTACGTTCTCAAGTTAATGAATCTACATATCAAAAACATTTCGTGAAGATATCCAGTCTGGCCAGTACACTTCGGAGATTAGACAACAGACATTTTTCATACGACAACTGTTAACTGTTGATCAACGCTACAGAGATATTGTCAAACAATGAAGGACTGTTCATCGTCAACGTTCTCAGTACAATAAAAGTTTTCATTAGAACATCCTCGGTTTAGAGATACCCCACACGACATAACTTATAACAACTTGGGACATTCTATGCATACATGTGAATCATCCTACCTGGGTGAAGCATTTAGAGACACATGGACTGTGTAGATTACTCACCATTTTGGTAACACGTATCACATCACATCATCATCAATTTGCTTTACACAAGCTCATTATTTTATTTAACTAACTACAATATTAATACCTCATCTGTGTGTTTTTGTGTGAATAATCTTTTACCATCATCCCGTTCTAACCACTACTAACCCTATATGTGTAGATACTTAATTAATGATCCTACTAACCGTTTGATCATTATGTAGTTTGTTAATGTATCACTCATGCTGTCGGTGTTAAATATTTACATATAGGTTAATGTCTACATTCAGATGAGGTTGGGGGCTTTTTCTGTTACGGGATCGAAGGACAGAAGCTAAGGTCTTGGGAACAGAACTCTTTCCACAATTCACTAGAAAACACTGTCCATTGGGAAGCATTCGCATTCACTTCTTCCTATCCTTATCTTGGATAGTTCTCTATCCTTTCTTAACGAGCCAATTTCTGGAGACCTTCTATCAAATCTCTCATTGTCTATTCCTGGCGAAAACTACTGTCATAGTTTCCCCAATACTCACCACACGACAATTGGTGGCTCGTCTTGGAATTAGTGAACCCGAACTTAGAAGTGTGATAAATCGCATTTTAATCCCTGCCATGCAGCTGCGATAATTTCAAAATTTGTAGGCATTTTGAGGAATTACTTATTAGACTGACTCTTACTATATTTTGTCTGTTTCGCACTGGAATAATTTATATCTTTAAAGCACGAGTGATACTTGTTTTTAAATTAAGTATCGAACTGATGGTGTACACACTTTTTGAGAACAGAGTACACTGTAGGAACTTGGAAACTGTTTTTAAATTTTTTTCCGTAACTACTGGATACAATTTTTATAATAACTGCTTGATGAATTTGTTCATGCTAACTGCAAGATAATTTGGTATCTAATTTGCCATAATACGCTGAGTGATTGTTTAAGAACTATTTGAGATTGTTTATTATTTTGAACCTAGCTGGTTTTGGAGAGATAATTACTTTGGTAACATAAATAATTTATTCGGAGGTTACAGTCAAATTTTTCCCTTCGTGACCCCCTACTGCAAATCATGGCAGACGCCGCAAAAAATAGAGCTAGTTTAATGGAGGCGAGGCGTAAATACGGGTTAAGTGGAAAAGAGCTGATGAAATTTGTAAGCGAGGAGACTGATAAACTCCATGCAAGAACAGTAGAGTTACAGAAACTTGCAATGGAAAAGGAGAAGGCCGATGCAGAAGCAGCGGAGCGGAAAGAGAAACTCGCAGCGGAAGCAGCGGAGCGGGCGCACACTCTTAAAATGAAGCGAATGGAAATCCAGGGACAGACCAATCAGATAAAGCAGGCAAAAAGTACAGCAGCTTCCAACTCCGATGGAGGGTACTCACCCCACTCTGACGGTGTGCCTACTTCGCAACCTACGTCACCCAATGCCATGTGCTTTCCGCTGGAGACTTTCTCAGAAAGAAACGATGCCATGGACCCTTTTTAATTGCTTTAAACGCTTTGCAGCCGGTTTAGATTGGAAGAACGGAACTGGAACTTGAAACATTCCCAGGGCCTGAGAGAAGCGGCCTACGAGGTTTTTAATAAACTGCCGGTCGGAGAGCATTATGACAATCGGGCAGTGAAAAAAGCTCTCTTCGTGAGAAATGAGTTTTATTCATAGGCCTACCTGATAAAATTTAGAGGCTCTAAGAAAGAGGCAAGAGAGACCTTCTCCTAGTTCGCAGCCCGTATTGAGGACTACCTAGTGAAGTGGTGTACACTAGGAAACTTTACCGAGAATTATGACGGGTTCAAAGAGCTGATTGTGATAGAGCAACTAAAGGAGTCTATGTCGGTGGAAATGCATAGATTTCTCACTGAAAACGGCGCTGACCGGTAAGAAACTATCCTTACACTGGCAGAACGTGTCCAAACTGCTCTCAATGAATCTCAATGAGTCTGGAAGAAGTTTCCGGAGCAGGCGCCAAAACAACCAGCTCGCTCACAACCAGGCCAACTAAGCAAAGCACCACCCATCTCGCAGAAACAGCAATGTAAACAGGACAGCCACTCTAAAAACTTCCAGAAAAATGCTACGCAACACCAGAGGCAGGGAAATAAATGATGCAGGTACTGTCACTTAAACAATCACAACACCAATGAGTGCAAGCGCAGACGTCATCTCCAACATGCTGCATGTCTACAGACAAAATCGTCACCCCGGACGGAGCACAGTCCCTCTACTGGAAACATCTCTCATCCTCCAATCATCAAATCAGTCCTTGTAAACAGACAATCTGGGGAGTGCCCGTATGACACAGGACTCATTTTCGACGCGGTATTCAGGGCATCTCTAATCACTCCTGACCAACTGACAGAAGGGAATGTCGACATCCAAGGTCCATCGAAGGATGTTGCACCCATGACACTTCGATTGCACGTATCAGAATGAAATCTCGTTACGTGACAGGATAGATTCGTGCAGCCATAATGGAAGAACCAATCTACTCTCTAATGTTAGGATGTAAATATATGTTTCTTGGAGAGCCTACTCGACCACTAGTCATGGCCGCCATACAGACTAGAGGAGAGTCAAAAATGGACACAGAGCAGGAACCACCTACCAATATATTCCCCGAGGAATTGAAGCGGACCCACATTGAAGATTCCTCACTGCAGCCCTGTTTTAAAAAAATTACCTAGCATACACAACCCACCTACCAATGGAGATTTCTTTATGAAGAATGGATTAATGTATCGCAGAGCTGAAAACGAAGGACAGGGACACAACCAATTAGTAGTTCCTGCTTCCTATAGGAACCAGTTGCTTGAGATGGGCCACTATAAGAACAGGACAGAGCGTAGGTTAGGTATTGTAAAAACATTTGGACACATGGGAATAAGCGCCACGACTCAGCTGATTGCCTGCCACTATTACTGTCCAGGGATCACCGGTGACAGTGAACAATTTGTCAAGTGTTGTTCTCAGTGCCAGAAAGTTGCACCAAAACACTGGACCGCACCCGCGACTCTTGGGGAGATGCCAATCGAGGGCACCCCATTTGAAAGAGTGGCTGTGGAAAAAATTGATCCTATGTTGAGAACTAAGAAGAAGAACACACACATCCTTACCTTAGTGGACACATGTTCCATGTAGGGCGAAGCCAAAGCCATGCCAGCTTGCGACTCAGTGCATGTAGCTGACGCTCTACACAATATTTTCACGAGATTAGACTGCTCGAACCAAATTCTCACAGACAACGGGTCAGAATTTCGAGGCACGTTGACAGAAAAGGTGCTTAGAATATTTAAGACTAAGCGTATCCATACTTTGCCCTATCACCCTCAGAGTAACGGGCAAGAAGAGCGGTTTAACGGAAGCCCTCCTCTATTCTTTGGAGGTTGGCACAGGAGAAACCAGAAACTTGGGTTCTGTATCTTCCCGCCGCATTGTTTGCTTATAGGGAAGTACTGCATGCGTCAACGGGATCCCTTCTGCCACACAATTCTTCGGGAGACCTATCAAAGGCCCATTAGAAGCCTTATTAAGAACGTGGACCGATGCCAAGGCAGATGACACTGTCACGTCAGCTTTCCAGTATGTCACAGACTTGAAACAAAGTCTGAAGACTGGCTGGGAATTAGCCACAGCGAAAGTACGGGAGGTTAAGCGGAAACATGCCAAATATTACAATCGGAATGGGAAGGATCGAGAAATAGCGGTAGAAGAAAAAGCGTTACTTCTTCTGTCAAGTAGCAGCAGTAAGTTGCAGATCGGCTGGAGGGGACCATACAACGTTGTGGAAAAGATTTCTCCACTAACTATAAAATCGCCCTGAACGGAAAGCAGAAAGTTTATTTCTTTAATCTGCTTATGAAATTTTACGAGCAAGCCCCTGTCGAATCAGCGCACCTCATGACTATGGCCATTGCTACACAAATGGAAGAAGAGTTTTTGTCATCCGTGGAGTACCCGGTCATACAAGGGGAATCGCATTAAGATGTAAAAATCAGCTCCACCCTAACGGAAGCCCAGCAGGAAAAAGTAAGAAGCTTGATGGAAAACCACGCCGACTCACTCACAGGCAAACCTGGCCAGACAAACCTGATGGAGTTTGACATGTAAGTCACGGATCCTAAGCCAGTCCGAATGAGAACCTACCCAATTCCGTATGCCAAGTCGATGGCATTCAATCAGGAAATTGATTATCTACTTAAGTAAGGCATAATTTTGAAGTCGGAGTCCCCTTATAGTGCAATTATCGTGCTGTTACGCAAACCTGGTGAAGAACACTGCCTCTACATCGACTACCTACAGCTGAATGCGGTAACCCAGTTCCAGCTAGAACCTTTACCGGATCAGAACCAGCTATTTACCATGCTCAGCAGGGCTCGCTATTTCTCCAACATAGACCTGAGTAAAGGGAGCTATCAAATTCCAGTGAAATCTGGGGTACGGCACTTGTTAGCCTTCAGCATTCCAGATAGACATTTTGAGTTAAATGTGATGCCATCTGGCTTAAACAACGAGCCTAGTGTCTTCACAAGGATGATGCAAAAGTTATTGGGTCCTCTTAATCATCCAGCTATCCGCAACTTTATGGATATCCTAGTAGCCACTGAATCGTATGAGGAATATTTATCAGCGCTATCCCTGCTTTTTAGCAGCCTCACAGAAGCAGGACTAACAGCCCGCTCAATCAAATGTCAAATTGGGTGTGAACAGCAAGAGTTTTTAGGACATACTTTCACCCATGGAACAATGTTCACGGAGACTCAAAACGTTGATACGCTGAGAAATGCACGAGACCGTCCACACATAAGGGATGTCCGGTCATTTGTATCCCTCTGTGGATTCTACCAGAGATATATAAAAGATTTAAATAGACTCAGTGCAGCGCTTACATCGCTAACCAAGAAAGGTAACCCCGATAAAGTGACATGGTCAGCAGAATGTGAACGCGCATATGCGCTCTTAAAAGAGAAGCACACAGCGAAACCCATTCTGCGGCTCCCGGATTTAACTCGGAAGTTCATCTTGCGCACGGATGCCAGCAACATTGGGATTGGGGTACATTACTACAGCCGGACGAAAGGAGCCCACGAAATCTATTTCTTTAACCATGGGGATTTCATAACAAAGTCTACTTCGTTATTCTATACTCAGGTTTCCTCCGCGTGTCCTATCTATCACTGGCGTCTTCTTCTCATCTCTAATTCCACTGGGTGCTAGTCTGGTTCTTGTCATCAGTTTCGCATTAGTGATCTTGTCATACATTTTATCCAATGAAGTCAGGTACAAATTATGTGTCATGCCGTCTGGCGTAGGAATTATTGTCCCGACACAGATTGTTTATACTCAGCATCATGTCTATTTTTTATCTCTTTAATGTTAAGTTATATCATTTTTCTCTGTTTTTTCCATCCTCTTTTCCTCTAATTTTTTTTTCTCGTAATCACGATACTGTCCAGAGCGCCTCTTTTTGTCCCAAGGCCAATAATTGATATTTGTTTTTATATTTCTGTGTTCAATAACGCATCTCAAACATTTTTCGTTAGTTATCTTTACTGAACTTTAGGTTCTTAACATTCTTCTATAAAACATTCTGCTGCGTTCAGTTATTGTTGCATTGACCACCTTCCAGGGTTAATTTCCATATAATAATATAGGTTCGCTGTAACACTTCAGATGCCTTCATATTGTGTGCAAAGACAAAGATTTATTGCAGAAGATGTTATTTTTTGTTTGGCATATTATGTTCTTGATTTTAGTGATACATTTTCCAATTGGTGTAATCATTGTACAAGTTATTGAAACTGTTTGCTTTTTTTATTGTTATTCTGCATTTAGTTGGGGCCCGTTTGCCTTGGAGATAACCAATGTTTTTTTTTCTTCCTGTTCAGGCTGCATGCATCTTCGCACTTTCATTCATTACTCTCTCTCTCTCTCTCTCTCTCTCTCTCTCTCTCTCTCTCTCTCTCTCTCTCTCTCTCTCTCTCTCTCTCTCTCTCTCTCTCTCTCTCTCTCTCTACCATTTTGTTAGGCATTTTTCAATTTCTGTCATTAATATTGTCATTAGCATTATGTAAGTTAAATGTGTTGAACGTCCGATTGGCAGGGTGGTTAGTCGCTGGCCTGTCGCTGTACTGGGCTCAATACACCGCGGCGTCACGCCCCAGTCTATCTAGCTGTACGTCGGTACTTCACCCTGCTCTTGAGTTAGGGGAGGCAAGGGCAGCGAGAAAGGGAACTAGTCATCCCACCTTCATAAATATGGACCAAGTACAGAGAAGTCTGTAACATTTCTCTCCCCTGCCAAAATATTTGTTATAGTACTTCCATTACCTTTAGCTAGGTCTTTTTTAATATTTCAACCTCCAACTGTCATTTTATGTTTATCTTAAATGACTCTGAGATGATTTTGCTGTGGAGAGAATGAGTCAGGTGAAAGACACATCTCTGCTTAACTTCTTATTGTATTGGTTGGAGAGTGCCCATAAGTATTTTTCAATCTTAAGCCGCTTCGTGGCTGTAGTACATGATGTTTTAATGATACTTAAACTATCGTTCCCATCAATATCAATGTCGTATATCATAGTGATGATCTTTTAATGTTTCATCTTGCCACACGCTTCTGTGTCTAATCTGTGAAGCACGTGTATTGATCTTTTTATACTTACAAAGCTCCATCCGATTTTTTTATTATGTATACAGGAATTGTGCACGACTAATGCACAATTCATTCATTCCACCCATTACCTTATGGCTCCATGAGGAGAATAAGCCTTCCACAAACGCATGCCACGTTCTCCTGTCTCGTGCCTTCAGCTAGAGTTCTTTCCACGACTTCCTCATTATTATCATTTCTTTCTCAATGTTCTCTTGTTCATGTGTTCCCTGGTCTGTCTCCACGTCTCTTACCATTGGGAATATAGAACAAGTACTGCCTGATAATGCTGTGAACATGTTTTCTCAGTGTGTATCCAATACATCGCTAGCGTCTTCTTCTCATCTCTTGTTTCACTTGTACTTGCCTGTTTCTTGTCATCAGTTCGACGTTCATGAACTTGTCGCACCGTTTCAATTCTTTTGTTCTGCGCAAGTATACATTTATGAAGGTCGGTAACTTTGTTTATTTGTAGAATCTATTTATAACAGTCTATAATGGTCTTGCCGATTTTGCATTTAATTTTAAAGTTGTTTGTCCAGAATTCCTACAATAAGACGAGCTCACACCAGCCAATGCCACACACTTGTCTCAAGAACGCAAACTTCAGCTCTCCTCACTATTTTTAAGGCATGATAGGAACGAAGAAGCGAAAGTAAGTAAGGTAAATTAACATTCTATCAGCTACCACATTCTGATTCTTTCTAAAGCAAGGCTAAATTGCGTCATTAATTAGGCTGGATTGCCCTAGGTACATATCCGGAGTTACTTGCTGCGAATTGCGCTAATGACCCTTGTCTTCGAAGCACTATTTTTGTGGTGCCTAGCAGGGAGGATAGTGTGATTCGCTTCTATAGCCGTTCGGAAGGTACTGATTTTGATGTTCCGGTAAGCCACCCATTTCTGTTGTTTTTCTGTTGTCTAGTTTTCTGCTTCTTGATTTCTCACGACCGCCTGAAACATAACTTTATGTGTATAATATGAATTTATTTTCTTCACCGAGGTTGCACGGAACCCTGAAGTTCCGCTAAAGGTAACTAGGGGTTCTGCGAGAGATCATGATATAACAAAAAAAAATTCGTTTTTTAACTTTGTACATTGGGTGATGTTAACGCTCGCATATACTATATTTTATAAGCAACATGTACAGTAGAAATTTGTGATTGTGGTAAGACTTTTAGGCCTACTTGGACAAGGTTTTAAAAAAATGAACTGAGAGATGAATAAGCAGGTTTTCGACAAAACAGATCATGTGCAGACCAGATAGCCACTTTGAGAATAAAAGTTGAACAAAGTCTGGAATGGAATTCACCACTATACATAGGATGTGTGGACTACGAAAAGGCATTTGACAGTGTAGACAGAAATCACTTTGGAAATTGATGAGGCATTAAGGAGTTCCCCTGAAGATCATTAATTTAATAAAGAAAACATATGAAGACATGACATGCTGAGTTCTTCACGAAGGACAGCTTACAGAACCGTTTAGGATAAGAACAGGAGTGCGACAGGGATGCCTCTGGTCTCCATTTCTTTTCTTCATAGCAATAGACTGGGATATGAGATCATCGACAACACACAACAGAAACTGAATCCAGTGGACTCTGACTAAGCAGTTGGATGATCTGGATTTTGCTGATGACTTGGCTCCTCTGTCCCATAACCGTAATCAGATGCAGGACAAATTGAAAACACTCGATGAGAAGTCACAACAATTGGGTCTGGAAATACACAGGGAAAAGACAAAAATAATGAGAATAAATGCAGGTAATGATAACAGGGTTGAACTTGAAGAAACACCAATACAAGATGTAGAATCGTACACATTTCTTGGCAGCAATATAGACAAAGTTGGAGGGACAGACAGTGATATCAAAATAAGAATACAAAAGGCAAGAGGAGCTTTCATTTCATTGGGAAATTGCAAATTTTTTCACGAGTTCATCTAGGACAGCGGTTCTCAAAGTGTCGACTAAAGAGAGTTGGGTATGGGCCGGCTATTCTATACTGCAGAAGCTTGTTTTTAAAAAAAACTACCAAAAAATCACACAACCATGAACAAGTCAAGAGTAGCAAATAATTTAATAAGTCAACCCAGCCACCAATAATGGAACAAGAATCTCCATTAATGAGGATCATGAAGCAGTCTATAGAAAGTCGAAACGAATCTACACTGCTGATTCACCTTTTTTCTTCTAATGAAAATCTGTTGTTGTGAAATTTCAATGTACGAACATAAAACGAACACGGAAAACTGCTCATTTGGCAGCAGAAATATAACTGAAGCGGGTAATTATTCTTTATTCCTGTCGAAGGGGTACTTCGCAGAGGTCCCTGCTTTCAAACATCTTTATGTGGAACATGAATAAGGCATACTCATATGCCGGTAAACGTTTTTACTTTAGCCTTCCTTCATTCATCTGAATCTCCCAACAACAGAGAAGCTGCAACGGCCAGTTAGGACGTGAAGACAATATACGTTTATTGTTGGTACAAGCTCCTTTCATAAATCCAAGATACATATGTAAGACAATGGCATAACCTAGCCAGTCTTAAACGTCGCTATTCAGTCTTATATGACAAGATGTCCGTCGACATTCTTCTGCAGCATTTTATTAAATATGTTCCAACTTACATTCATCAGAATACAGCATTCACTATGCACATCATATAATATATATCTTGTATCGACCCAATGAACTCTGTGGGCGATCTAGTAGTAGAAATACTTTACGACCTTGTCGAAATAACACCACTAGGAGCTGGACAAAATATGCGTCCGTACACAATGAAGAATGTAGTGGTGTTTGATGGTATTGTATGATGGTGTTATTACTAAATGTAAATTGTATGAGGCCAGCTGTGAAGGCTCCTGAGATAAAATGTAGTGGTGAATTGTCAGAAGGCCTTTCTTGCTACCACTACGACCTCACACTTAATTTTTTTTAATGAATGTGGCTACGTAAAGTGTCTAGGGTTATGATATGTAGTGTGGTGTAATGGATTATAAATATACCCACAGATATTAACAAGACTAATAATATTAATAAATGTTAAAATACACTGAACTAACTCACGTGTGTAAAATTTTTTGATATAAGTATATTACATTTATTTTGTTCTGTGTCAATTTTTTAGGTTGACCAGAACTTAAAAGGATTTAGAGATTATGAAAAGAAATGCATAGAATATTATATCATAAATGCAATAGTGTACATATATATGTACTATACTAGTTAGTTTTATTAAAATGTTCTAGTATTCATCTACTTGGGAGGATAGTACTGTTTGTGCTGTTGGGGTGGCCTCATCACACCTGTCTATATTGACTACACAGTGTCCAGAAAATGGTGGGAATCTTTATGGGGTTCTTAGTAACTAAAGGGCGTTGGTGAAAGTCCAGCAGACCAGAGGCTCACTCATCTGGTAGTTGTCGCTCTGGTGCTGAAATCAGGTGGTCCCACCTCTCCGTGCTGGCGGGCAATAATGGTGGTCTCTGTCACAAATACTGCACAGATACACTCGAGTAAAGTCACCAACTGAATAGACCCTGCTTTGTTGACGACAGAAACTCGCAGCTCTGCAATCAAAGTATGGGCCATGTGTCAAAATCTATTCTCTACCCACGTCTGGACACAACAGTGACACAACAACCACATCATACAGACAGGTCAGATCTCTCTGACCAAACAGCACATTTACCATGGTGGTTTTACATCAGATAGATCCTCCCAGACTATAGATCCTGAAAAATGTTTATTAGTTTTCGGCCCTAAAAGAGGATAGGTAATATGTATCATTATTCTCAACACTTGATCTGTCTTGCATAATCCTTGCTGGAGTTTATGTACATTGTTGGTCCCTAGACCCTGACTAGGGCGGGGGGTCTAGAGCAAATCCCTACTTGTTTGTAAGGCTAGATTTCGATATGGCAGTATCAAATCACTCAAACATGAAACAATATTCAAAATATATAAGGAAATAATTTCAATCTTACCAGATTATGAATAAATAACACAGAATTGCTAGCAAAACTCAGCTGAGCTGCTGGCTATAGTATGGCGTCCCTAAAATTTATTTCACTTGCTTTCATATGGAATCACCACACTTTAAAATCTGTGTCTATCACTGAACAACTATTGAAGAATGGCCCCACTTTCGCGTCTGAGCGCTAATGATATGATTGTCTGTGGCCAATCACTGCCTCGGTTTATTTTAAATTTCAAATTTCCTACCATAAAGTCATTTCAGTCATGCTTCAGTCAAGTATGGATGTTTATCTGTTAGTCTGTCCGTCTCTACTTGTGTTTCTAAAAAAAAAATGTGCTTGATTTTTGAACCAACCTTTCTCTCCCCTCCAAAATTTTGTCGTTAAAAGTTATATTTAGACACAGCTACCGCTCAAAAAACCCTCTCCTCCATACTAAGTAAATTTGAACACCTGCGTCCAAGGTCGTGTTTTTGTGTGCAAATTGCGACACTTTTTTATTCAACACAGTCTGTCGATGATGTGAACTACACTGTCTTTTGTCATTATCTTCAATATTATCTATCCGTTTGTAAAATTAAGACCATCTTAGTTCACTGCTCAGAATAGGCCATCCGGCCAGCTAATTTTTTATATTCCTAACATTAATATTAAGAAAAAATTACTTTTTAATTTTTGTAATATTCCTAACATCTGCGTTTTACCGCTCCATTCAAATCAAAAGCTTGGTATCGCAAAAGCGTCCAATAAATGACTGTGGCGTAACATATCTAGGGTCCCTTCTGTGGAGTTGCTTACTTTTTATGTCAACTTGGGAAACGTGACTTTTCTCCCTTCCCCCCCCCCCCCAATTGCGTCTCCTTAGCCTTTCCAGTCATATTTTTTTTCTTTTTGATCCGCCGTTCCCCTCCTGTCTAGCAAGTCAATTATTATGGAGGATGATGACCCGCGGTCTAGGCGATCATGTACATCAGCAGCCTACGCATTATGTTTTTATCCTTAAATGTTATCTTTGGAGGGATTTTACCGTTGTATCTCTGTCAATTTCACTACACATCTCCCCACTTGAAAACATGCCTATGGCAAGTTCCAAAACCAGCGATACACATAGGTAAAATTACTCCTCACGTCTGCCACTACTCTAATTTTGATCACAGGGGTGCCGACTGAGGAAATCTGCACCGACATTCAATTTGCCTGGGATATATTGGATACTAAACTGATAAGGTTGAAGCAATAAAGACCACCTCAGCAATCTTGCGTTTTCATGCTTAGCCTGAGACAAGAACACGAGAGGCTGATGGTCCGTCTCCACCACAAATGTCCTACCATACAGATAGATTTGAAACTTCTTTATTGCCCAGATTAATGCTAAACATTCTTTTTCGCTTGTGGAGTATCCTTGTTCCGCCTTATTCAATTTGCGGCTTGCATAAGCGACTGGTTTCAGTTCCCCATCAGGTGAAGATGATCTTTGCAACAAAGCCCCTCCGAGTCCTACATTACTTGCATCGGTTCTTAAGACAAAGTCCTGTGTCAAATCAGGCAGTTTGAGAATAGGCTTGCTAGTGAGTTTTTCCTTTAACTCTTGGAACGCTAGTTCACATTGTGCAGTCCAAATAACTTTATCTGGAAGTCCCTTGCGAGTCAAATCAGTCAGAGGAGCACATATAGCGTTAAAATTCTTGATGTATTTCTGATAAAATCCGCATAACGACACAAATGATCGCACGTCCTTTTTTGTTTGCGGCCTAGGTGCTCTCTGCAGTTTTTCCAAGTTCTTAGGATCAGGGGTCATATTACCCTGATATACAGTGTGTCCCAAGAATTCCAACTCTTTGCATCCAATACAACATTTTGTGGGCCTAGCAGTTAAGTTTGCCTCCCGAAGTCTATCAAACAACATCTCCAGAGCTTCAATGTGTTCTGCAAATGTCTCGGTGGCGACGAGAATATCATCCATGAAATTTGTGATACAGGGGGTTATTCAGGGGGTCCAACAATTTTCGCATCATCCTTGAAAACACACTCGGAGCATTTTTCAGTCCGAATGGTAGCATATTGAATTCATAATGTCCATCCGAAGTGCTAAAAGCCAAATAAGGTCTCACTTCAGGCTTCACTGGGATCTGGTAATAGCCTTTACTAAGATCCACTTTTGAAAAATATTTTGCCTTGTTCAGTCTGGCAAATAACTGTTTTGTGTCTGGTAATGGATCCACTTGTCCTTCTGTGACAGCATTCAGTTTCCTGTAATCTATGCACAGTCTGTGTTCCCCAGACGGTTTTCTCAACAAAACGACACTAGAACTAAAAGATGATTCACTGTGCGAAATAATCCCCTCCTTCAACAAATACTCTATTTCTTCCTTCAATGCCTTCTCCTTCGCGAACGGAATAGAATAGGCTCTCATACAGATTGGGTTTGAGTCTACCAGTTTCATGTCATACTGTAGCAAATTTGTATGGCCTGGTTTATCTGTTAATACATCTGTATGTTCCTCCAGAACCTGTTGAACTCTCTCCCTCTGGTTTTTAGTCAGGTGCTTACTGACTTTTACCTGTGCTGCTGTTTCACAAGGATGTAATGGGTATTCATGTGAGGTGAGTGGTTCCTTTTGCATCTGGGTTGCAATAGCCAAGGTCAATAAGGGGTGCTTTCCTGGAGTGGTCTGTCCAGATACTTCTTTAACAGGTTTACATGATAAACTTTTTCCTTCCCCTTTTTGTCAATTTTATAGTTTGTTCTAGACACCTTCTCTAGAACCGTATATGGACCTTGCCAACCAATTTGTAATTTATTCTGGCTTCCGGGTAGTAGAAGCAGCACCTTCTCTCCGACTGCCAGTTCCCTGTCCTTTGCCTTCCTATTAAAATATGCTGCATGTTTCTTCCTGGCTTGTTTCAAATTATCATTTGCCAGTTTCCATCCAGCTTTCAAACGAGTGGTCAGTTCGTTCACATATTGATACGATGAGGTAACAGTCTCTTCCGCCTTCTCATCTGTCCAGGTCCTTAATAACGCTTCTAATGGACCTTTTATTGGCCTCCCAAATAGCAGAGTTGCGGGAGCCATCCCGGTTGAACTATGTGGTACCTCCCGATACGCAAACAATGCGGCGGGCAGGAATTGATCCCACAGATCCGGTTTTTCGTGTGCCAGCTTTCTCAGGATAGAAATGAGAGTCCCATTGAACCTCTCTACCTGGCCGTTCCCTTGTGGATGGTACGGACTACAATGAAAGTGCCTGGCTTGAAATAGCTTAAAAACTTCTTCCGTTAGTTTCCCCTTGAACTGAGATCCATTATCCGTCAAGATTTGATGTGGGAATCCTAATCGGGTAAATATTGTAAGTAGTGCCTCTGCTACATGTTTTGAATCAATTGATGGCAGGGCTACCGCCTCTCCCCACATAGAACAAGTGTCCACCAGAGTAAGGATGTAACTGTTCCTCCTCTTGGTCCGAGTGAGAGGTCCTACAATATCCACTGCAACCCTCTCAAAAGGTGTTCCCACTATGGGCATTTCCCCTAGAGTTGCAGGAGCAGTCCAGTGCTTTGGAGCTACCCTTTAACATTCTGGGCAGGATTTGACATATCTTTTTATATCCTCCGTTATCCCTGGCCAGAAGTAATGACAAGCTATACGCTGTCCTGTGGCGCTGATCCCCATGTGACCACTGAAGGGAATCGCATGCCCGAGTTCCATCACTTTATCTCTATATGAAGTGGGAAGAACCAGCTGGTTGTGACCATTTGTTCCAGTTCCGGCCTTCCTGTATAAGAGTTTGTTCTTCATGAAATATTCCCCCTTGCTCGGAGGTGTGTGGCATTTGGGCAATTTTTTAAAACAGGGCTTGAGTGTCCTATCCTCAGCCTGCGCCTTCCTCATCTCCTCTGGATGAGCATTTTTAGGTTCACCTTCTTCCTCCTTCTTCTGTGACCTGGTCTGCACTGTCGCCATGATCACAGGTTTCTCGGGATTCCCCAAGAAGACGTATCTACACCCCAATATCAGAGGGTAGATTGGTTCATCTATCACTGCTGCTCTGATTTCTCCTTCCACATAGCGAGTTTTCACCGTTATCCTTGCGATGGGAAGTGTCATGAGTGGTATGTCCTTAGTCGCCCCTTGTATTTCCACTGTTTCTGTGGTATACTGACTTGGGTCCACTAGGCTAGACTTCACAACTGAATCATAATCCAAACCTGTATCATAAAGGCACCTTATGGTGACCCCATTACAAATAACATCCTCACAAACTGGGGGGTGATAAGGTTCCTGTTGTCCCTTAGGATTAACCTTTAATCTTTGCGTCCCCGACTTCATTGCAGCAATGTTTGAAGGTTTCCTTCTACAAAATTCGGTGTTATGGTTATCCTTCTTGCACCATTTACACCATCTTTTTCCTTGGTTCAACGGTTTTCTTTCATTGAACTTTTGGTCATTGAACTGTGAGTTTCTGTCGCGATAGTCATTTCTTGGCCGCTCAAAGTTTGTCCTACCTTTATTTCCCTGCTCTCTAGTATCAAATTTATTAAATTGCTGTGGAGCTTTAAAATTGTCTATGTGCTTCTTCTTAGCACCACTTACCTCTGCCTGAGCTGCCTGATACCTCTCAGCAACATTTAAAATTTCCCCCAACTTCTCTGCACCTTGTTCCATGAGAAATTTTCTCATGTCTGGAGCCATGGACTCTCTCAATTGCTCAATCATGATCATTTCTTTAAGATCTTGGGTCTTCCCCAGAGCCGTCCATTTCTCCAAATAGGTTTCTAGTCTAGCAGAGAATTGGTGGTATGTCTCCCCAGACAACAGTTTAGCATTTCTAAATTTCTTACGATAAAATTCACCATTCTTCTCGTACCTTAATAACAAAGCCTGCTTTAACATGTCATAATTGTCTTGGTCTTCCCTGTTCATTTTAGCAAATACTTCATAAGAAGTACCCCTCAATCCCTGTGATAGCTTTAAACTCCACCTCTCTCTCTCTAACCCATATGTAGTAGCTAATAACTCAAAACGTCCTAGGTACCCCTCTATGTCATCGTCTTTCTCAACAAAATGGTCTAAATGAAACCCCATAGCTGAGTTTGAGGCTCCCAGACTGGGCGTAGCCTCTGAGGCAAAAGGGCTGGCACCATTTTCAGGGGCCGGGCCTTGTAATTCCAGCTCCCTTAGTCGTAATTCGTGCTCCCTCTGCAACCTTCTATCTTCTGCCTCCCTTTCGGCAGTCAACCTTTTTTCTTCTGCCTCCCTTTGCTGTCGTTTTTCTTCTGCCTCCCTTTGCTGTCGTTTTTCTTCTGCCTCCCTTTCGGCAGTCAACCTTTTTTCTTCTGCCTCAATCTGCAGCCTCTTAATTTCTCTATCAGCCTCAATTTGTAACCTCTTCTCTTCAGCTACCTTTCTATCTTCCCGTTCAATATATTTATCACATTCAGTCGTTACGTATTGAATTAAAATTTGACCATCCATTCCCATCTCCTTCGCGGTGAGCACAGCAGCTGATCTAAATTTTGCCAGCTCCGCCATACTTTTTAGACAATATAATAATATACAAGATAAATCTCTAACCAGTAAATACACTAAGTATTTCTTATGACTATAGTCTAACTAATTCTAACTAACCAGTTAACTAATTAATTATTACTGGCTGTGAAGATTCACCAACTTTTATCTGCAGGGACACTTTTAATTTTAAGGGAAATTTTACAATTTATTTCCCTACTTTTATTTCTCCCACCAGGAGATCCTAATATTACTGTTGGGCTAATTATCCCTGGACAAGACCCCAATATTGTAGTGGTGTTTGATGGTATTGTATGATGGTGTTATTACTAAATGTAAATTGTATGAGGCCAGCTGTGAAGGCTCCTGAGATAAAATGTAGTGGTGAATGTCAGAAGGCCTTTCTTGCTACCACTACGACCTCACACTTAATTTTTTTTAATGAATGTGGCTACGTAAAGTGTCTAGGGTTATGATATGTAGTGTGGTGTAATGGATTATAAATATACCCACAGATATTAACAAGACTAATAATATTAATAAATGTTAAAATACACTGAACTAACTCACGTGTGTAAAATTTTTTGATATAAGTATATTACATTTATTTTGTTCTGTGTCAATTTTTTAGGTTGACCAGAACTTAAAGGATTTAGAGATTATGAAAAGAAATGCATAGAATATTATATCATAAATGCAATAGTGTACATATATATGTACTATACTAGTTAGTTTTATTAAAATGTTCTAGTATTCATCTACTTGGGAGGATAGTACTGTTTGTGCTGTTGGGGTGGCCTCATCACACCTGTCTATATTGACTACACAGTGTCCAGAAAATGGTGGGAATCTTTATGGGGTTCTTAGTAACTAAAGGGCGTTGGTGAAAGTCCAGCAGACCAGAGGCTCACTCATCTGGTAGTTGTCGCTCTGGTGCTGAAATCAGGTGGTCCCACCTCTCCGTGCTGGCGGGCAATAATGGTGGTCTCTGTCACAAATACTGCACAGATACACTCGAGTAAAGTCACCAACTGAATAGACCCTGCTTTGTTGACGACAGAAACTCGCAGCTCTGCAATCAAAGTATGGGCCATGTGTCAAAATCTATTCTCTACCCACGTCTGGACACAACAGTGACACAACAACCACATCATACAGACAGGTCAGATCTCTCTGACCAAACAGCACATTTACCATGGTGGTTTTACATCAGATAGATCCTCCCAGACTATAGATCCTGAAAAATGTTTATTAGTTTTCGGCCCTAAAAGAGGATAGGTAATATGTATCATTATTCTCAACACTTGATCTGTCTTGCATAATCCTTGCTGGAGTTTATGTACATTGTTGGTCCCTAGACCCTGACTAGGGCGGGGGGTCTAGAGCAAATCCCTACTTGTTTGTAAGGCTAGATTTCGATATGGCAGTATCAAATCACTCAAACATGAAACAATATTCAAAATATATAAGGAAATAATTTCAATCTTACCAGATTATGAATAAATAACACAGAATTGCTAGCAAAACTCAGCTGAGCTGCTGGCTATAGTATGGCGTCCCTAAATTTATTTCACTTGCTTTCATATGGAATCACCACACTTTAAAATCTGTGTCTATCACTGAACAACTATTGAAGAATGGCCCCACTTTCGCGTCTGAGCGCTAATGATATGATTGTCTGTGGCCAATCACTGCCTCGGTTTATTTTAAATTTCAAATTTCCTACCATAAAGTCATTTCAGTCATGCTTCAGTCAAGTATGGATGTTTATCTGTTAGTCTGTCCGTCTCTACTTGTGTTTCTAAAAAAAATGTGCTTGATTTTTGAACCAACCTTTCTCTCCCCTCCAAAATTTTGTCGTTAAAAGTTATATTTAGACACAGCTACCGCTCAAAAACCCTCTCCTCCATACTAAGTAAATTTGAACACCTGCGTCCAAGGTCGTGTTTTTGTGTGCAAATTGCGACACTTTTTTATTCAACACAGTCTGTCGATGATGTGAACTACACTGTCTTTTGTCATTATCTTCAATATTATCTATCCGTTTGTAAAATTAAGACCATCTTAGTTCACTGCTCAGAATAGGCCATCCGGCCAGCTAATTTTTATATTCCTAACATTAATATTAAGAAAAAATTACTTTTTAATTTTTGTAATATTCCTAACATCTGCGTTTTACCGCTCCATTCAAATCAAAAGCTTGGTATCGCAAAAGCGTCCAATAAATGACTGTGGCGTAACATATCTAGGGTCCCTTCTGTGGAGTTGCTTACTTTTTATGTCAACTTGGGAAACGTGACTTTTCTCCGTTTCCCCCCCCCCCCCCCCCAATTGCGTCTCCTTAGCCTTTCCAGTCATATTTTTTTTTTCTTTTTGATCCGCCGTTCCCCTCCTGTCTAGCAAGTCAATTATTATGGAGGATGATGACCCGCGGTCTAGGCGATCATGTACATCAGCAGCCTACGCATTATGTTTTTATCCTTAAATGTTATCTTTGGAGGGATTTTACAGTTGTATCTTGTATAGTCCCCATGTTTCTGCCGCAAAGTAGGCAATTTAACACACAAGGCGTGGAAAGTAGCGAAGAACGCTAATTCCACTGTCTACCATAGACATACAACAAGTTAACACTAATGTGCGGTAACCATGCAAGAACAGCCAACATGTAACAAATGAAATAATTATATCAGTCCTTGCATTCTCATTCCTCATACCGTCTGAACACCTATTTGTCTTGTCATGTAATGGTAGTCTCATAATGTCACGGTAACATTTTAATACAATGCATTAATAATAATCTAACACCAATAATAGATGACATGAGACAGACAAATAAAAGATAAGGCGTGTGACTGCTACATCATGTCACCAGAATAAAGTATTGTGTAAGTGTGAATGACATGTTATCACTATATCATAATCATAATAGGAGAGCGAAGAAAGTCTGTAAGTAACACCTTAATGGAGGCAATAAGCAACACCAAATCTATGTGTTGTATTCATAAACTCTAGAATGGCATAAAAACTCATCAATGTTTCCAATCTTAGTGTGAGTGTAACATAAATCTTGTTTAAACTCCACCATATGAAGTGCAATTACATAAATCCCTTTCTATGTTATATAGAATAATGCTATTACAGAACGTAATGTGATTTTGCTATTTTACAAATGTTAATACAGTGTCCAACGCTGTATGTAAAAATCCACTGTTGAATATGTCCATGATTGATGTCCATACTGTTGCTGTCATTTTCGACGGAGTCATATGTCAAGTTATTTGTCGTATGATTTTTCACCCTAGTCAAAGGTGAATAATTGTGTCTTTATCTTGCGGTATCAGGTTGATTAGGGGTTGTCTTCCCTGTTGGTTCATCTTTTAGGGTTTGACCTGTATGAAGAGAGGGTCAAAGGTAAACAGTTCGGGCGTGTGCCCATGCGCAGGTTTTTTAAGCGCCAAGTTGATATTTCCGTCAGGCCGGGATGTAAGCTGGCTTCTGTGGGACATGAGGTCCATTGTGTTTTCTGGGAAAATCTTTGAAGTGACTGCGTTGGCAGGTCTCCCCAGTGAATCTCTGTGCGTCGGAATGACGACAGAGTTCCTTATTGTGTTCTGAGGATTCGGTTCCAGGTAATACCGACTTTTTCCATTATTACGCTTTCGGTGGCAGAACATGTTAGAAGATTACCTAGTCTGTGAACTACAGCTCACCGGTCCTACATTTCAGAACTTATATTTTTGCGCTCAAGGTAGCCATCCAAGACTATTAGTCTTTATGTTATCCAGAAGTCCAGTGACGAAGTTATATTGTGGGAACCGCAGATTGGCGGTATTTATATCTACATAAGCATTACTGCAGGGTTGATGTTAACCTGCTTAGAAGAAGTACACAGATGAAGTCATAACGAGGCCTGTGTTAAGGCTAATATTTTACAGCCTGATATGTGCAATTGGTGGGGAATGCCAAGTTGTACCTGTATGTCAAAGTGATTAAGGTATCTGACGCGTTTAGTCAGAGATACCAAAGCGACATTATGAACTGTCATCGAAGAACCTTACTATTGACCATGTACGAATATTGAAATGTTTACCAGCCTTTTTGAATGCCTGATGTATACCTTACGATTTCCGGTCAGCATGACCTTTTTTACACTGACTGTTCCTGTTGATGCTATGTGTGTTATCGTCAATAAATGTTTTGAAACGTGCCAGCAGTGTTCAAGCATCCTTGACTACTGCATGTGAGTGTATGGGTTGCATTACACCACAGATACGAGCCTAAACACATTCGCGCCTTCATTCGCACCCACACTCAGTTCGTCATACGCCAGCACTACACACCTAACAACATGTATACTGTCTTGGGCCAGTGATCACCTCAACAAGAGAAAAAGACAGTTACACATACTATAATGTGTCCCTAAGAATCCGCAAGTTCTTAAGCACTGTAGTTAATCATCACAAAAAGTTCCATTCCAAAATATCGGAGTTAATTCTCTTTAAGAATTGTGCGATCTTTTTTCAAGTTATGTCTCTTGCAAATGTAGCACACATTTCTTTACCAAAGCAAGTGCGTATCACAAATGTCTGGAAATGATATGAATTTAGATCATATTCATATTGTGTGTTTGACAGTGTGTGGCTTGACGATGAGTATTGACATGAAGGCACAATGTCTGCACGAAGTGTCAATGAGTTGAACGATATATTACTCGATGTTGAGTCCTCCACGAAACATCATCATCGTGATGCTGAGCGGGGTGCTTTCTTATATTATCACTTTGCTTACTGTCTAATCTAGTGGGTGTCCTGTGATGACGTGATATTTTATGCACTAAGTTCTTGAACATGACATTATCATAGACGTGTTTGAGCTAGATTTCTTTATGCAAATCATCTGTGCTTGTAGAGCTGCCAAATGATGTAGGTTCTTTTACGCACCTCGAGAGAACGTCTGCAACCACATTCTGGCTTCCCTTTATTGCTTTTATGCAGTAATCATACGGCTGTAAAGCCAACGAGGCTCCAGCTGCTTTTTGATTTGTGAAACGTCCTGTCTGTAGATACGCCAAGGCTCGCTGATCTGTCTCCAGAGTGAATCGAGCTCCCATCAAATACCTCTGGAGTTTGTTGAAGGCAAACATGATGGCGAGTAATTCTCTTTCAACTATGGAATAACGTTGCTCCGTAGGTGAAAGGCTGCGACTGACGTACAACGTGGGATGCCTGTGGCCCTGAAATTCTTGCATTAATGTTCCACCCACGGCTGTATTCGAAGCATCGACTGTGAGAATAAATGGATATCGAATGTCAGGTAATCTCAGAATTGGTGATTTAGAAAAGGAAATCTTTATCAGATTTAAGGCGACATGACACGCATGCGACCAATTTACCTTGCTTGGTGTATTCTTTTTAACCAACGCCGACAAAACTGAAGTCATATCCGCAAAACTAGGCAGAAATTTTCTATATAAATTTATCAGACCTAATAAGCTACGAACTTTTTTTTTTTTTTTTGTTCGAGGCACTTCAAGATTTATGATTTTAGAAACAGTAGAATCTTCAGGTTTTAGAAACCCACCTCCAACCTTATGACCAGGAAAGGAAATTTCAATATAACGTATTCTTGTTTTGGAGGGTCTAGCAGTAATATCGTGAAAGCGTAAGGTATTCAACAAAGAATGAATTCCGTTAAGATGATCATCCCAAGTATGATGAAACAAGCAGATAGTATCTATGTTAATGATTAGATCATCACGATCAGAGAATAGTCTACGCATCATGCGAACAAAAGTAGCAGGAGTGTTAACACGACCGAAAGACATGTAGTTGAACTGAAATAAACCTAAAGGTGTAGTGAAAGCTGTATAAGGTTTAGATTTATCAGTTAGTGGCACTTGCCAATATCCCTTAGATAGGTCAAACTTTGTAAAAAAAAACGTAGCTGTAGATAACCTATCAAGAAGTGATTCAAGGAGGGGTAACGGTTCCGCGTCTCAAATCGAGACAGCATTAAGACGTCTAAAATCTATACAAATACGTATAGATTTGTCTTTTTTTCTGATCAAAACACTAGGAAAACTATATGGTGAATTAGAAGGTTCAATTATTTTTAACCTAATCATTTGTTTTATTTCTTCCTGTACCTGAGATTGCAAATGAATCGGTATAGAGTAAGGTTTGATTTTGATAGGAGTAAGATCTGTTAACATGATATCATGTTGAATGATATCAGTATGCCCAGGAACATCAGTGAGCACATCAGAAAAAGATTGTAGTAGTATAGAAATATGTTCTTTCTGATTCGAAGATAAAGTAGGAGCAATGGAAACATCTTTCTAGCTTTCCGTAGCCAAAAGATGTACATCAGGTAACGACAATAAAGGTTCACCATCATCAGAAAAATCTGAACTCTCCTCCTGAATAACTGCTAAAGAGCAGCGACGAACATCAGATTCGTCTATAGCTTCAAAGAAAGGTTTTAGATGTGGTGGTCGAGTATGAAACTGTTGTAACATACTAATATGGAAAATTTTATCTCTCCCTCTTACAGATAAGACATAATCAACATCTGATACCTTATCCACAATTGTGTAAGGACCCTTCCACGAAACAAGTAATTTATTGTCATTGTTTGGAAGTAATAAGTAGGCTTCACCACCTGTTCATAATTGATTGGTGCAGTTTTCTTTTTCGATTAATAAACAATCGAGCCTTTAATTTTGCCCTTTCTGATGACTCCACTGCTATTTAGCATGCGTCAATAATCTTCTGTCTTAAATTTACAACATATTGATAAGAAGTTTGAACTTCTTCATCCACGTTAGTACCAGTTAGCAATTGTTTCAGGATAGACATTGGACCTCTAGGCTGTTGCCCAAATACTAACTCAAAAAGGAAAAATCCCGTATTTTCGTAGGGAATTTCTCTATAAGCGAAGAGAATAGCAGGCAAGATTCGATCCCAATCTTGTGGATACTTAGTCGTAACCTTTCCCAACATTTGTTTAAACTCCTGTTAAATCTTTCAATTTTCCCGTTCGCTTGATTGTGATAGATCGCACTAAACAATCTCTCAATACCAAACATTTTCATCACCTCTTTCATAGCATCAGAGATAAATTGGGATCACTAGTCAGATAGTATGTTTTCGGGAAAACCCAATCTGCTAAATACTAAAAAACGCATCTGCGACGTCAACAGTAGATGTGGATTTATGCGGTATCGCTTCCGGCCATCGAGTACACATATCAATGCTTGTAAGCACAAATTTGTGACCCTTAGCTGACATGACATTTAAAGGACCAATAAGGTCGATAGCCATCTTTGCGAATGGGCGCAAAGAAATACCAGATGCCTGTATAGGTGCATTATGACAGGATCTCTTAGTTGCTACACTTTAATACACAGAGCATGTGCGACAAAAAAACTTTGACATCCTTAGTCACACCCGGCCAAAAGAAATGTGACAAAACTCTCTGTTTTGTCCTTGCAATAACCAAATGAACTGAAAATTTATGTCATGGGCATGTCGTAAGACAAATGGTCTAAAGCAAGTAGGTACCATAATTAGTTTTTTCCACTGATGTAGCATCTTGAAAATTTCTAACAAAAATATCATTCTTTAATGTGTACCAATGCTTAGCTTTATTATCAAACATCATATTATTTGATTTTGCCATACGAAAAAAATTATTTAAAGACTCATCCTCTTTCTGTCTTTGAATGAATGATTCTTTATCAATCAATTCCACCCGTAAATTTTCACCATCTTCGAACTGATCAATATTTTCCTCTTTATTATCATTATCTTCATCATCATCATGATTTTCATCATTCATTAAATCTTCAGACTCCTCCTCATCATTCATTTCTTCTTCTAAGATAATATCATCTTGGTTCTGATTATTTCTTACAGCGCGAGCTTGTGCTCTGGTTGTAACAGCATTAGCAGTTATTAAGTGCTGTTTTTCACAATTGTCATTGTCTTCTTTAGAACGTTCATGAAGACCTGGAATATTTCCAAGAATTATTCAAGCAATAGCACTATTTAGTAGACACACAAAAGTTCTACCAGTAAAATAAGGTGTGTCCAAAAATACTTCCGCAGTTAGATAGTATTCCACTGTGCCACCAAATGTAATGCATTTTACTACTCTTCCAGAGTAATCAGACTGATCAACCAAAAACTTGCGTACACCAATGGTCGTTGAACCAGTGTCCCTCAAAAGTGAAACTAAATTATTGTTCACAATATCCTTATTTAGCACTAGTAAACCAGTTCTTTCAAAAGAGGACATGACTGGTAAATGATGTCCGCATAACAATCTTGGCATTCCCTGTAGCTGAAATAAAGAATTGCGTACAGTACAATTAGCACTGTTGTATAAGACAACGCTACATGCATTTGCACGAGCCACACCAATATTATTTTGACCTGAATTATTGTCACTCACATTTACGAAAGCATTTGAACGTTCAAGGTTTCTTGACTGTCTGTAATTGTTATTCTGATAAGAACCCCTATTATTACCATAATTGTCATTATTTCTATGGAATGACCTTTGTCCTCTGCCTGATCTGGCATTATATCCTCCTCTGTTTTGATTATCATTATATCTGAATGATGACTGTTGTCCATAATATCCATCATCATTATTCGTGTTATAATTTCTCTGAGGCTGTTGCACTTTCTTATTAAAATTGTATCTGCCTCTATTATTGCTATAGTGAAAATTCTGGTTCACTCTATAGTTGTTATCTATGCTGTTAGGTCTTTGCCTAGGTGTGTTATAATTTACCATCCTGGCAGATTCTGCTGGTAAGGAATCCTTACAGTTATTCCTACTCAGGTTTTTATTTGGGTGTGCTACTTGAAATTGTCTACCTGAAGTTTCAAGATTAGCTAAATTCTCAGGTTTCCTCTCCTACTGAAATGATAAAAATTCTCCACTAATGGAAGATAAAGCTTTGTCTCTGAGGATCAAATCAGACAATCCTTCAAATGTGCTTTCAATTTTGGATAACTCAATCCATCTAGCAAAATAAAGTTTACAAGCTGAAATGAATTCAGTGAAATCTTTAGATGCATCTGGTAACAGTGACTTAAATTTCATTCTATAGCCATTATCATCTAATTGATACTTCTTCAGTAACATGGCTTTTATAGCATCATAGTCTTTCCTAGTCTGCAATAAGTGCTTCACCTACCAATAAGTTCATTAGTCTACTGGACCAGGTAGTTTTATCAATTTTAAATCCTTGACAATATGTCTCACATCTATTGAGATAGCATGATATGTCATCTATGGATAAGTTAAAATGTGGCAAATTTAACTTAAAATGGGAAGCAAAATCTTTCTTCTGAGCACCACCATTCATAGGATTAACCAATGGTTGCTGTAATCTTAATTTCTCAAGTTCAAATTCAGCCATTCTGATTTCCTGTTGAGATCTGATCTCAGCCTGAGCATAAGCTAATTTTTCTTTTTCAAGAGCCATCTCCTTTTGTCTTCTTTTCTCAGATAATTCTTCTTGTCTCCTTTCTTCCAGTCTCATGAGTTCCTTGTCTACATAGTTATTTAACGCTTCACCTTCCAAACCAATATCTTTTCCAACCTTTACCAAATCTTTCAAGGTTGCCATTATTTACAATTATTGTGCTTTTCAATAGCAATCCAATAATATAAATATATTATATTATCAATATGCGAGTAAGATATTCAATATTTATTTCAACACTTCCAATTCACCCACTGCATGTAATAGTAATAGAAATATGAATGTTATCTATATGGAGCAATAAAGACAAAAGTACAAACAGGATGACAGAATACAGTGACCAGAGCTAACAGAAGCAAATGCAAAGTAGTGAACTAAGGAAGAAATATATGAAATAAAAATGTTGCTCTATCACACATATGACAAGACAGCACGAATTTACAACATGTATGACATCTAATAACTAAATGATATTAAGGTTACATGGACAAGATCACAAACAAAAATGTAGAAAACTGAATAAAAAATTACACTGAACTTGACTCCAAAAACAAACTTGCCAATTAACATTACTGCACAACTAACAAACAAAGGTCATGGTTATTTCAAAAGCAGCAGATACACTCAGCTTTTTCATGCCGGCCCCGCTATTTGAGACAATCATATACATGACCCTAAAGAACACCAATGAATCTCTTTCGACCATACATATTGAGGTATTGAAAGAAACTTAAAGGTCCCGCCAGCCTCCCGCACTTAATGACACATAAACGACATCGATACAAAAATATGGCAAAAAGAATACTAGCAAACCAGATAACTTAGCATCACAAGCTGTATGTAGCAAAACAGCTGACTTACCTGATTGCCAGAAAAAAAACCTTTTTCCACCATCTTTTCCTTCCAGGACTGATGAGAACCAGACAAGTAGACTAACGTTAGATCTAGAACTTCGTAACAGCTGACACGAACAGGACTCCACTGTGGTCTGTCGAAGTCTTCAAAATCGCCATCTTCGGCATCACACTTGAAAATTCGTACGAAGCAGTATGCAGTAATAGAAATATGCTTTGAAAAAGTTCTTTCCCTGACTGGAACAGGACAGTACTGCGCTGAAAAACGTGCTGCGTCACCTCATCCCGGCTACCAGACGATGTAGTTCGCCATCTTAAAAAATAGTTGACAAGGCATGAAATTGAAGAATATCTGGCGTTGTTTCTTGAAAAGAAATTTTTTAGAAGGCTGAGGATCGACGATCCTTTGGCTTTGGCCCCCAGTTAAAGCGGGTAATTATTCTTTGTTCCTGTCGAAGGGGTACTTCGCAGAGGTCCCTGCTTTCAAACATCTTTATGTGGAACTAGAATAAGGCTTACTCATATGCCGGTAAACGTTTTTACTTTAGCCTTCCTTCATAAATCTGAATCTCCCAACAATAGAGAAGCTGCAACGGCCAGTTAGGACGTGAAGACAATATACGTTTATTGTTGGTACAAGCTCCTTTCATAAATCCTAGATACATATGTAAGACAATGGCATAACCTAGCCAATCTTAAACGTCGCTATTCAGTCTTATATGACAAGATGTCCGTCGACATTCTTCTGCAGCATTTTATTAAATATGTTCCAACTTACATTCATCAGAATACAGCATTCACTATTGTGGGGGGTTTTGATGTTAAAGAAAAAGTAATCAAAATGTGTCTACAGAGTGAGGTCAGCTATGCAAGTCCCTGAGTCTAATAGTTGAAGTTGATGTTCTCAGGGTACCTGACTGTTACCACCCTACGATCTCACTCTGCGATTTATTTTGGGTAACTAGTGTTTGTGGTGTTAATTTATATGGCTTGGTGTCTAGGGTAATGGAAATGTAGTGATAATTGCGTAATGTAAATTACTAAAATTAAATAAACAAGACTGGGTTTAAAGTTATGATATATATGTATATATAATTTAATTTCCTGTCCTTCAATTTTTTTTTTAAGGACAGGAATGTTTAAATTAAAATGAAATTATGGTTTTATCCAATTACATACACAAGAAGGACATCTGTCCAATATATTTTAATATGTTAAAGTTTCTAAACTGTTATTCCCTGGTGGGAAAAGCCCTGTTATACGAAGAGTCAATATTGGGGAAAAACTGGTTTTCACATCATTTCACAAACTGTTACTGAATAGGGTGGAGATTAAATACATTTGAGTCTGCATAAGCCCGCTAGATATAGGCTTATCTTAGAATCCTTGTACACCCAGGATGACTGGATCGAGAACACTGCACACTTCTCCACTGCAGTGTATTCTGGAAACTGCGAATACTTGTATGATTTGATAAAGAAACAACCAATAGGTTGCCTCAACTTCTGTAGCTCCAAATTATGACCAACTTGAAACGGGGCGATGTAACCCGCAATCAATGAAATAATCACACACTTTGTTAAGGTTTAACAAGCTGTAAATGGTCACTTTTAGACAGCCGCTGCTTCAGACGCAAAGGCAATATGCCTATTAACTGCTCTGAACCTTCCGTGTATGAAAAATCTCTCTCAAGTGGTACCCTGCCTAGCAGATGCGGTAGTTTTATTTTCCTCTATGTCTATTCTAACGTTAACCAATCAGTTTAAACTACAACGATTTGACATTTATTTTTGAAAATCCCAACCTTTATTTACGCTTTTCAAATAAGTTCGTCAGTCGCTTTCTTCTTCTTCTTCGATCCTTAACCACCGACCGTCAAAGCAGTCAGTGGCCATCACGCCTAGTGGCGTCTTGTAGGGCAACAACAAATTGATTCCACTTTGCACGGTCGGTGGCCATCCTTCGTACAGTGCTCCAACTCTGGTTCATTCTTTGCATCCCAGCCTCCACAGTCCTCCGCCAAGTTGTTTTTGGTCGGCCTCTCTTTCGCTTTCCTTCAGGGGTCCAAAGCATAGCTGTTCTTGTGATGGCATCGGGGTCTCTTCTGAGGACATGACCAACCCAGCTCCAGCGTCTGCCAGCTATGATGGTGTGCATGTCCTCTTGCTTGCTACGAGTAAGCAGATCTTGGTTGGTGATGGTATTCGGCCAAAAGATGCGGTGAATTTTTCTTAGGCATGTTGTGTGAAAAGAGGACAATTTTGACATTTCCTTCTCTGTGACTCTCCAGCATTCCGCACCATAGAGAAGCACAGAAAGCACGCAACTCTGGTATAATCTTAATTTTGTGCTTGTGCTGTATTGAGAGGACTTCCAGATGTTATTTAGGCTAAAGAAGGCTGTTCTTGCCTTATTCATTCTGATGTTGATGTCTTTGCCTGCCCCACCGTCTGGTGTTACTATGCTTCCTAGGTATGTGAAGGTATCTGTCTGTACCAATTGCTGATTCCTTACTGATATGGGCTCAGGGTTGCTCACATTGAGCGTCATGACCTCAGACTTCTTTAAATTGATGTTCAAGCCCACCTGCTGGCTAAATTTATTAAGTCTATCCGTTTTTTCCTGGATGTGTTGATGTGAATGTGCCAGCAGTGCAATGTCATCTGCATATTCCAGATCTTCCAATGTAGAAAATGTAGTCCATCTTATTCCTCTTGGACTGCCCTCTGTTGTCTGGCGCATCACCCAGTCTATGCGTCAGTCGCTTTAGGAGGGGCAAAACGTCACAGTTATACCTCTCCCTTCCTCCTAGTAGTGTCTATCAAAATGAGGCAAGTCAATGTGACTTGTTTCCAAGCAACGACTAGAAAAATGTTACTTTTAAATCGAGTTGGGACATCTGTGTGCTTGTCTGTATGTTTTGTCAATTTTATTTTATGCGATAACTCAGTCACTTTTGAAGCTATCGAAAAGATGAAAAGTGATTTTTAATCAGGCTAATGTCCTTTATTTATCCAGTGTATTTTCATCTACGTCTTTCCCTACGTTTTGATCGTTGTACTTTTCTCTTTCTTTATAAGTCTAGATACGTTTTTCATGGGAAATAGTATAGTATTGAATAAACAACATTATTGCTTTTAATTCCATTCTGTCTTTTCCTTTTTATTCATCGTTCTATATTATGCATTACATTATTTACGTTTTCTGTCTTTCTTTAGTCTGTTCTTAGTTTCAGTTTGCAAATACCCAAGTGGTTGTAGACTTTTCCATACTAATCCCCTCTTCTCTCTATATCTCTCGTCTTTTTTTTTTTAAAGAAATACGTGTGTGCCGTCTGCCAAAACGCTTTTATGTTATATTTAAAAATTAGTATGGAGTAACGAAAGCCTTTGGTAATCGGAGATGGGTACCCTCGCGTGGCGTTAATAGTTTCAAATCGCATGCCTCTCGTTGGCGTTTTTGAAAATGCGACGTTCTGAAAACTACGTCTAACGACACTGTCGCATGTTGTAACTAATAATAGATTCTTAGAATACGTTATTTTAAAAAAAATTCAAGGAGTGTCCAATTTTTGCATTAGCTTTTTTCGTCCTTGACAATTTCAAATTCTTATAGTAGCGGGTTAGAAACGGTAACTTTACGTCACTAGAATTGGACTTTTGAAAAATATGAGCCGGGTAGGGCAATGGTAGCTATCTTGGCGTATTGGAACAAAATTCAAATACTATATTATCAAAAAAATTTGAGAGGGAGGGTTAAAAACGGTGCATTTTATCACAACTATGCACATCATATAATATATATCTTGTATCGACCCAATGAACTCTGTGGGCGATCTAGTAGTAGAAATACTTTACGACCTTGTCGAAATAACACCACTAGGAGCTGGACAAAATATGCGTCCGTACACAATGAAGAACACATGGAAAAGGCCTAGAAGTTTCCTTGACTTCTGCTAAATTGAGACCAGTTCAAGTCTGCTCCAATCTGCCCTAAAGACAGTGACGTACTTCCGGGTAACCCGTGGATACGGTCTATCAACAAAATAGTCTACCATCGATACTGATATGATAACGACCGATGTTATGAGTTTTAGTCATAACAGTAACCTACAACAGACATTCGTGGAGTGTGCGAAACAATATGGAAGGGAATTCAATGGAATGCACTTGAACACGGTAGAAAGGGCGATGTCTTCAAGACACACGGAAGTAAAAGATCACTATATTAACAGTGTGTCTCTAATGCTGGCAACGAAAGGGGAGGAGACAATCACAGCAACTGTAGCAAGACTATTTCTAGCAATTTTCGAAATCGCCAAAATGAGAATAAAGATGAACAGATTTGCGCGTTTTGATCTTACAACGGACTTGCTGTCAGTGAACGAATTATTGAAGAATTCGTTGTGAATTTCTTTCTCCGTTCACTTGAAACATGTCTTCCCTTGAACTTATGCAACGGCCAAAACACAAAACTGTGTTCCCTGATCATACACCGAAGCTAATGTTTGATCGTAAGCCGGCCCCCACCGAACAGTTGCCCCCCTTTTCAGGTAAAGCAATTGATATTTTCAAATAAGTACTGCAATTGTTCATTTGAAGATACTGCCGCAGGGAAGTTAAGTGTTAGAGACGTCACTATACAATGTTCAGTTTTATGAGATAGGGTAACTGGTTCCCTTCCTCGCTACGAAAGAGGGAAGGAAGGAAGGAAGGAAATAAGGTACTTCTTGCGATCAACTTTCTTTTCTGGCTGTAAATGTTTTTAAAGTAAATTAATCAACTGATACGTGATCATGTTGCAAGCCGCGGTAGCATAGTGGTTAGTACACTGGCTTCCTAGCTCAGTGGTCTATGGTTCGATCCCCAGATGAGGTGGGATTTTGTTAGGCCGCAAACGGCTCCTGGGTCGACCCAGCCCCAACTGGGTACCAGAGCAACTCTGGGAAGGTTAAGGCGGCCGGCGTGATGCTGACCACATCACCCCTAGTGTGCCGATGGTCAAGAAAATATGGGCCTAACACCATATTCCCAATATGCCTCAATGGGATCCTTTACCCTTTTACATTTACGTGATCATGCTGGGAATAATGGTGCCATTGTGTATACTGATGGGTTTGTGATCCGTGGTGAGAAATCAGGTTGGGGCTTCTCAGCTAGGGTAAAGGGCAGAATCGTCGTTGATCATAGCAGGGTTTACAAGATAACAACTTCTAGCATGAGAATGGAGGTAGAGGCAGCTACTGCAGCCTTATGGTGGCTAACTGAAACTTCATTAACAAAGGCAGTAATTATTGTAGCCGTCCCAGTGTTAATGGTTTGTCCTTTGGGACTGGGCACGGTACCAGTTTGATTTGTTATGTAGCAGAGTAGACTGGTTCAAAGGAGTTATGTGTTATTATTAGAGAGTGAGTTATATTACTGGCTTAGAGCTCGCCAGAGTTCTTTATTCTCTCCTCTGTTAGTTAGGGTAGGTTCGTCTCGAGTCCTTCTTTTTAGGTGTTATTAATTTTATTTTTGAGAGCTTCCTTTTGTGGTTTTGATCATCATGAACAGCAAAACACATAGTATGAGAGAAATTGAAAATACTGAAAGAATATTTTTTTTTTTGCACCCCGATAACAGTAAAGAAAAGAGATAGCCATGTACTAGAGATGGTATTCCCCTTTGATATTTATTGATAAATGCCTATGTTCTATAAGCATTTCTGAATTGGGTATAAACTGATGATTATTAGGAAAGTAACGATGGTTACTGTACTGATAGAAAATGTTGATGAGATGTTTGAAGAAACATATAGATAATGTATACAGTTATGAAATTGATTGTTACATAGACATTTCTGTCTTACGAAATGACATGACATAACAGATAGTCAAAAAGGACTGACACATTTTGCCATACTGAGATATGATAACCCCCTGCTGATTCATAGATAGAATATGATACCCTCCCAAGGAAATACGTGTTCAATATTTTCTTGTCACCATCACTAAAATTCACATTGTTAGGAAATGGCCATGTATAAAATTCATTTTAATAGAGAGGTTAAATCAATTTGAAATAATTTTAGGAAAATTGTGAATGGAAATTTTGTTAGAATATTACCCATTTTCAAATGATTTGTACACAATATTGAATTTTACTGTTACAATAAATTTTTTCACTCCACCCCTCATACCCCCATCTTACTAGTTTCATTTTTTTCTCCCTCTGCGAAAATATTCGGCATTTATAACAGTTCTCTCTTCTAATTATCTTCATCCCTTTGAATTACGATATTGTTGTAATCTGGAGATCTTTTGTTTCTCTCTATCCATTACGACTCCACAGTATACTGTCCTTATACTTATTGACAACAGCTGTTACTACTATTCTTATTCGCTTTCTGACTTAACTATTTCTTGTAGCCCTATTTATTAGAATTTACTACATCCCGGATGTCAGAAGTATTGATGGTATTTCTTTTTAGAGAAATGGTTATTGTAACCTTATTATAATTTTAGTTTATTAATTGACTGTTGTGACATAAAGAAAAAAAATTTCGGAATTGAAAAACAAAGAAGAGAAAAAGAAAAAAAAAAAGAACATTTGATAGAAATGTTATCATTGATTACTGGCGTTTGACAGTGGCGCGGAGTTGTAAGGGTGGGGTGCTGTCCACGGATTTTACACCACTATCTGAGGCTTTTGAATCTATATCAGTAGGAGAAAAAAATGCCTTCATCCCGATTAAAATTGCCGGTGGATGCTTCTATAAACTGCTTCGGGGTGGTGTAATCAGGATCTGTCTGTTCATTAGAGAAGGTGTAACTTGGGGGCCGGTGACGAAATTTTGCCTTTCTAACAGGTCTATTGGATAGTTCTGTAGAGTACTTTTCGTGTGGGGTCATCTTGCCTTCATCCCGATAAAAATTTTCCCGTGGATGTTGCTGGAAACTGCTTCTTGTGTGGGGTCATCTTGCCTTCATCCCCAATAAGAGTGTTTTCGTGCTGTTGAAAATTGTATCATCCCGAATAAGAGTTTCAGTGGATGCTGCTGGAAACTGATTCTCGTGTGGGGTAGTGATCATCTTGTCTTCATACCGTGGTTCTTTACCTCGCAAATCTTCTGATGTTTGACATTGTTGATTAGGTTTCGGATTGAAATGCGGCAATTCCTTTTATTCAAACTCGTCCAGTGGTTCTTTTTGCTTCTGTTGAATTTATACAGAGTATGGTCTGTTTCTTTAGGGTCTTTCATCTCATTATTTCTGTAACTCTTCGCGTCTGCGTACGTTACTGTGGGTTCTATGTGACCATATCTGCCTGAACGGAAAAATTTCATATGCTCCTCAGAGAGACGTATCCTCAGGGTTCGTTGTTGGGGATAAACTCTGTTCCACTTGTCAGAACTGTGGGGGTAGCGTGGGGCGTATTTTGGGTACAACTGTGAGGAGGGGAACTGATGGGCAAGGCTCTGACATAGTAACTGCTTAGGATAACCTCCTGGTAGCAGGGTTTTCATAGACATATCAATCGGTGGGCTGTAATCGTTGGGTGGACTTAATTTATCGTTGCCGATCCACATTTTGTTGCTGTGGCTGTTCTACATTTGGTTGCTGTTGTTGGTCTACCTTGAGTTGCTGTAGATTCATTGTTAATTTGTTCCATTATTTTACTTTAGGCCTATTCCTTTGTATAGTGCTTTCCTTTTTTCTCTCACTGGATTGGTCACGGGCACCAGTTTAAAGATTATGTAGCCGTCTCAGTGTTAATGGTTTGTCCTTTGGGACTGGGCACGGTACCAGTTTGATTTGTTATGTAGCAGGGTAGACTGGTTCAAAGGAGTTATGTGTTATTATTAGAGAGTGAGTTATATTACTGGCTTAGAGCTCGCCAGAGTTCTTTATTCTCTCCTCTGTTAGTTAGGGTAGGTTCGTCTCGAGTCCTTCGTTTTAGGTGTTATTAATTTTATTTTTGAGAGCTTCCTTTTGTGGTTTTGATTATCATGAACAGCAAAACACATAGTAATGCCTCTAACAATCCAACCATTTCATATAATCCTCAAGAGTAGATGACGTTAAAAATGTTTATTTACCACAAACAAATTTGTTGAAGAGAATGCATCCACAAATAATATACATCATCAACACGTTTATTTCACTTAAAAGAATTGTAATTCTTGGTTCTGGGTTTACTTTTTTTCACTTCTTTTATTATAGTTACTAAATCTATCGTCCGTTTCACATACAATCATAGTTTTACGTTATTTTATATCTGGGCTTTAATTATAAATCTATTGTCTGTTTCTGTTATATTTAAGCTCTAGTGTGAATGAATGCTAGTGGTGACGGTCGTACGGTCACATTATGTCAGACTCACAGTCCATGCTTCGAAAGATTCAAAATGGTTGGCTACGGTATGAATAGAAAACAGTCATAGAAGCTTCTAGTCTGCAGGAGGTGGTGTGGATTTCTTGACCTGCTCATGCAAGGGTATACGGTAATGAGAGAGCTCACAGACTAGCATCAAGGGCGCCCAGTGGGTACACTGGATGTAGATAAGGGAGAGATGCAGAGAACAAATAATGATCGATTGTTAGAGAATTACTCTGTAATAGATGAATAATCAACATTAAGACTGTTGGAATTTGGCATCAAACGTAAGGCTAACAGATGGACTTGTAAAGCTTCACAGATTTTTTATAGATTTCTGCAATCACACACACACACACACACACACACACACACACACACACACACACACACACACACACGCACGCACGCACGCACACACACACACACACACACACATATATATATATATATATATATATATATATATATATATATATATATATCTTTATCTTTTATGTGATTAAGATCATTAGAAAGATTTCCAATTAATCGTGTTTCCTCTTTTTTTCAGATGGCCAGTGATCAAGGAGACTGATTACGTCTGGTTCGATGCAAAAATGACTAAATTACCTTTGAAGAACTTGAGAATTCAAGGATATTTCCAATCCTTTAGATATTTTAAAGATGTTGAAGACGAAATATGGCAAGAGTTTACCTTCCAGGATTCTGTAGCTAATGAAGCAGACAGAATTCTTCACGACCTGTATGCAACAAATAAAGGCTCTTTATTTGTAGGCGTGCATGTTCGGAGAGGGGATTTTCTATCCAAAAAATATGAAAATTGGGGCTATGGTGTCCCAGAGAAATCGTATTTTATCAAGGCCTTTGATTGGATGAGAGAAAAGTTCCCCGGCAGAAATATTACTTTTTTAATTGCGAGTGATGATTTTAAGTGGTGCAATGAAAATTTGATAGGAAAGGGTGTTGTTGCACTGCCATCTGCTTCTGCAGAGGTGCACATGGCTATTTTGGCAAGCTGTAAACATGTGATAATATCAGGCGGTACTTATGGATACTGGTGCGCGTTCATGGCCCGTGGTGGTTACGTCATATACTATACAGGTTATATGGCAAAAAACACTATTCTAGGAAAAAATTTAAACCCAAACGACTATTACCCGCCACTTTGGATTGGATTCGGAAATTAGGCAATTTTAGTTGCTCGTTTTAGTTCATCTGTTACTTCTAGACTGTAGAGGAAATAATGCAATTTTAGTTCTTCTGTAACGGGAGGTTTTTTTAAGTTTATATGTACGTGTTTTATAGTTGATGGTAGATCGATATCCAGATGTATCAGATGATACCAGGATAGTATGCCAGTTAAGAGTTCTGGTCTTAAAAGTAATACCCCAGTCTTAGAAATAAGCACTGGTGTATGAATATCATAGAAATAGTCAGACTGTGAAAATCCTGCCTCAGATGGTAAGAATTAGTACCAGGATTTAAGGTGTCTCCTCCCTGTGACTTTCTTATGATTAATTAATTTCTAGGGGATAAATAAAAGGAACATTAACTTTAAACACAATTGTAAAAAGTGAATAAGTCCTCAGGTACAATTATAATCCTTTAATATTTACATAAATCTTCTTTTTCTGCTTTTTGGAAATGAGCATTAAAATATACACAAAGTATTCACACCATTAAAGTCTTTACTAATGTGTTGGTAGGAAAGTCTTTCCTTCTGGAAAATTTATTTACTTACAATTTTAATAAGTATTATTGTCCTTTACACTTTTGGATCGTGAACAATATCATATTGTATAGTAAAGTTAATGTATACTGGGTGATAAAGTTGATAAAGTTGGATTTTTATTCCCGTTAATGATATCCACCAAAAGGATAAATATAAGTGGATGGAAGCAGACATCATCATCATCAGTTGATAAGATCTCTATGGTGTTGTTTGCTCCACTGTAGTGTATGGAATGTCAACTTGACCTACGCAGTGGTGTGTAGACATGGACTGAGTGTATAATGTGCGAATGATAATAAAGGTTCGTGGTGTTGACAAAAATGTTCTTTTCTCACACTCATGTATGGCTGGAAGTCATCGACACCAACGACTGTGTACCTTTACTAAAGTTTAATTGGACGTACACACTCGACAGCACAGATAGTGACAAATCACAGGTTGGCATAATACATCATAGTACAGTGGATAACTGGTCTTGCAATGTTATGTTACATGGGCACTCATGTAGATTAATATTATAATGGACTGTCAGTAGCCAAGCCCTCAGTATCGCCCATACATATATATCATCTGACTTCACTGACTGAGCACGTCAGCTTATAAACAATATTTCAGATGGCTTCTAAACCTAATCTCGTTTAGCGACGATTCTCCCACATAATGTTCAGCACATATTTTTTTCATATAATAATATTGAACAGCTGATAAAGGGTTCTCATGTGTAGCAGTGATCTCTGGACTAAACAAGCGATAATACGGGCATCCCCTTTTCTCTTCTTGAAAGTCACTACAGGTTTGGTTCCAAGATGGCTTCACTCGTGAGCTGTCACTCACGTTTGGATACAGATAATGAATCTGTCCTAAAGTTAGTCATTCATAAAACATTGCATTGCTCTGTAGATTTGATCATGAACAATTGACTGCATTCTACAGAATATAGTGCTGCTAGGAATCGAAGTCGTTTTCATCGAGTCAAATATATTCTCTTATCGAAAATGGTGGCTTCGTACGAGAGTTCATAAAAGTATCTTGGATTACCTTGGTATAAGAAATATGAAACTGCCATTCCTTGGCAATACGAATAAACACTGGGGTAAAGCATACACGATAGGTCTAGACGACTATCACTTTCCCCACAAATACTGAGATCACTTTTTCCCCGGCGACAGGCCGACATAGGAAACACAGTCCCTATCAGGACGAAGCCAAATCACACCACACTCTAGCGACACATCCGCCGCATAGCCTTTGACCTCTCTAGAGACAACAGAACATATAGTTCGACTTAGATATGTAAAGATATACAGATATAAGACAGACTCGTCCTACTCAGACAAACAATACACATAAATTCAGGCCATAGATATTCTGAAGCAAGAACAATCTATTACTACCCAAACAAAGAATAAATCGCAGAAATAATGGATTCATCCGCGGAGTTTGATCGAAGAGACGGCACAACTTTCAAGGGAAGTAACTCAATAATGACTTTCCCTTAAGCACTAAAAAATTACCTATGTATAATATTGTAAGATATCAAAGACTGCACGTAACAGTCTTACCACACCTCCCGGGAAAAAAAAAATGGAACATTTTTTTTTTTTTTTTTGAAATACATCTAGGAGCAACGTACAATAGGCTCACAACGCATGAATAATGCGCAGATGAAAATATCAGGAATACCTATAACGCCTAATATGAGGCTAAGTCGACTTATGGAGCGACTGGTGAGAATGTGTCTCATAAACTGAGAGAAATTATTTCTCTACAAGTATATTTTTCCAGGAAGGTGTCATCAAAGTATAATACAATTCTGGCAATTACACAATGCCTAAAAAATTCATATCATCATTTCGTATTAGATATCTTAAATTTATGATTTATGAAGAAAAAATCATCAAAGCACAGCGGTGAATAAACATCAATGAACCGCTATGTAGTGATACAATCATTATATTATTAAATTACAAATGTGTATCTATCATGATATAGAAAAGGAACTACTATAGAACTAGACATATCAAGAAGTCTAAGCCCTAATAGTTATGTGGAATCATGTGGGCATCTTGACAGAATGTCTGCCATCACATTATCTGATCCACGAATAGCTCGCACAGAGAAATGAAAAGGTTGAAGAGCAATTGCATATCGAGTAGACCTCGAGCTCTTCAAATTCTTACTCTGTATAGCAGTAAGAGCTTTTTGGTCGGTTTCTACTATGAAATGTGCGCCTAGAAGGAATCTCTGTAGTTTGAGGATCGACCAAACCATAGCTAATAGCTCACGGTCTAAAACCGAATAATTCCTTTCTGCCGCATTAAGTTTTCTGGAAATATACATTACAGGATGCAGAGTTCCAGAGTACTCTTGCATTAGTGCCGCTCCAATCCCAGTGGATGAAGCGTCACTACGAAGAACGAATGTCTTATCTTTAGTGGGTAGCACTAAAATAGGTGGTGTTGAAAACAGTGTTTTAATCTTATCCAGAGAGCATTGGCATTCCTGAGACCAGTGGACCACATTAGGCGAACCTTTCTTTAGAAGTGTTGAGAGAGGTGCCATGATAGAGGATAGATTCTGAATGAATCTGCCATAAAATTGAATAAGACCTAACAGACTTCTCACCTGTTTTTTAGTCTTAGGGATTGAGATGTTAAGTATCTTACTAGTATTATGGTCCTCTGTCTTTAGGAAACCATGACCAACTCGGTGGCCTAGGAAAGAAATTTCGCTAAAACCAATATAGGCTTTAGAGGGTTTCGCTGTCAGGTTGTGCTCACGCAAAGTAGACAGCAATTCATCTAACCCTGAATAGTGATCTTCCCAAGTATCGCTGAAAAGACAGATGTCGTCTAGATATGCAATGACATCTGACCGATAAGATAGGATTCGGCGCATCATGCGTACGAACGTAGCTGGTGCGTTCATAAGACCGAAAGGCATAAAATTCCATTGGAACAAACCTCTAGGTGTTGAAAAAGCCGTGAGAGGTTTGGCGCGTTCAGATAAAGGAACTTGCCAATATCCTTTAGACAAATCAAGTTTAGTGAAAAAATGAGATTTGGAGAGTCGAGTAAGTAGCTCTTCCAGTGAAGGCATAGGTTCGGCATCGAACTTCGTTACTTGATTCAATTTTCGATAGTCAACGCAAAGACGTATGTTATTGTCTTTTTTACGCACAATAACCATCGGCGAAGAATATGCAGAGGTGGATGGTTCGATTATTTTCAAATCTATCATCTCATCCAACTCTTTCTCGACCTGTGCTTGAAAATGTATAGGTATAGGATAAGGTCTAACCCTAATAGGAGTATGGTCAGTTAGAACAATGTCATGTTGAATGACATTCGTTTGTCCAGGGATGTCAGTGAGTACATCCTGAAATGTTTGCAACATAGTTGAAACATGTCGCTGTTCTCCTAGAGACAAATCAGGAGAGACAGTAACGTTCTTCCATGATTCACTGGAATGAAGTGGGATCATTGGAAGAGGAAGATTTACATCTGAAAAACTTGTTTCCTCATCCTGTATCACGGACAGTGATGAGTAATGACCATGTTGTACTGGAGAATTGTCCGTTGCTTGGAAAATGGGTTGCAAATAATCCGGACGTTCATGGAATTCAGTAAGCATATTGATGTGGAAGGTTTTATGCTTCCCATCAATATCGACAATATAGTCGACATCGGAAATTTTCGATATTATATCGTACGGACCTTTCCAAGAAATAAGTAATCTGTTTTCCCTACAAGGTAGTAATACAAATGCTTTGTCACCAGGACAAAGTTGTCGTAAGCATCTCTTCTTATTGGCAAATTGCCTTGCCTTCTGTTTCGCAAATTCAGAAGAAGAAGTTGCTAATTTGCATGCTTCGATAATTTTTTGTCTCAACGCGATGACATATTCGTAGGATGACTTTGTGTCATCGTCAATATTGTCAGATGTTATGAGATCGTGAAGCAACGACATAGGGCCACGCGGACGCGCGCCAAAGACGAGTTCAAAGGGAGAAAATCCCGTATGTTGATTGGGTACCTCTCTGTAAGCGAAGAGGGCCGCAGGTAAAACTCTGTCCCAGTCTTGAGGATGATCCTCAGTTATCTTCCCCAGTAAGTTTTTAAGTGTTCTATTAAGGCGTTCGACCATACCATTAGACATTGGATGGTAGATACTACTTAAAGATCTATCTATCTGCAGAGTAGACATTACTTGAGACATGGTATCTGATATTAGTTGGGTGCCATGATCTGACAATATCTCTCCGGGGAACCCCAGACGAGAAAATATAAGCCAAAGAGCATCTGCAATATCAGCAGTAGTAATGCTCTTCAGAGGAATAGCCTCTGGCCAACGTGTGCACATATCAACACACGTCAAGATAAACTGATGTCCTCTGGCAGACTTGATCTTAAATGGACCAATAATGTCTATGGCTATTTTTTGAAACGGCCGAATAGGAATGTCCGCCGCCTGAATGGGTGCAGCATGCCGTGGACCTTTGGATTTAACTTCCTGACATACTTTACAAGATCGACAATAAATCCGTATGTCTTTGTTTACCAATGGCCAAAAGAAAGCCGCAAGGACTCTTGACTTAGTACGGGAAAAACCCATGTGTCCAGCACACTGAGAGTCGTGAGCGTGCTGCAAAATTTTAACTCTCAAATTCTTGGGAACCAGGATTTGAGAATGACTTGACGTAATGGAGTCTTGAACCATACGTACAAGTACGCCATTCTTCTTTGTAATCCACGATTTACGACTTGTGTCTTTATTAGGATCACCTTTAGTTGCAAGAATGAAGAATTTCTTCAGAGTGGGATCATCTTCTTGCTGTTTTATAAACGAGTCACGAGAAATTACCAAGGGATTATCTTGGTTATGCACTTCATTATCTTCAGTAGATGAAGTTTGAGGCATATTAAGAGCCTGAGCTCTAGTGACTACAGCGTTAGCAATCTGCATGTTTTGCCTTTCCCACGTGGAAATTTGTTGCGGAGTGCATTCCTTGACTCCATGAATGCGACCGATGATGAGGTCAGCGATCGGATTCGGAAGAAGACATGCGTGTACATCTCCTGTAAAGAAAGGAGTAGCAATCCTAATGATAGCAGTAGAGTATTTCTCTAATGTGCCGCCAAATGTTACACATTTGACTACTTGTCCAGTGGCACGGGAAGGATCTACGAGTGACTGCCTAACACCAATTGTGGTGCATCCAGAATCAAATAGCACAGAGACTGGATTGTTATTCACTAAACCCTTATGTAAGACAAGAGAACCTCTTCCATCATGCGCGACTGATGCTGGAAGAGCAGGAAGAGGATGGCCACAGCTTAAAGTAGACACTGTGGTTGGCTCAAATAACGTTTTGCATTGGGGGCACTGAGATGCTCTCCCAAAATCAAAAGCGGCACATGCCATATTACTAGCATCATTATTATCTTTACTCTGTTTATAGGCTTCATGGGACTCTTGTTGTACAGAGTTTGCCTGAAAATGTGGTTTATGTCTTTTGTTTTGAGATCTACCTCGGTTATTATCACCTCTGTAGTTATTGTTACCTCTATTGTAACCCCTATTTGGGTTTGAGTCATAGTTCCCTTGGTTACCATTATCATATTCATTATAATGAGTATCTCTGTAATTATGATCTTGTTGACTCCAAGACGGATAACCCTGATAGTTTCTATAATTACTTCCTCTACGGAAATTCCTATAATTATGACCACCCCTGTGTCGAGAGCTATCAGGTCGTCTCCAGTTCTTTGAAGAAGAACCCTGAAATGATTGGTTACCTTGGTTTTGATAACTATTATGGTTACCTTTTTTATCAAATCTGTTTTGAGGTCCCTGAAATCTGTGTGAATAATTGGGATTGTATGGTGTTGCTGAAGCAACTGGCATACTCTCCTTAATCTTAGTGTTGCCAAAAGTCACGTCAGGGTGTGCAGTGACATATTGGGAACAATATTCTTCCATTTCTTTTAGAGATTTGGGTTTACGCTCATGTATAAATTCAAGGAAAGGTTTGTTCACACATGACATAATCTTATCTCTGAGCAACAAATCCATTAGTCCTTCATACGTTTTTTCTGTTTTGGAAAGCTCAATCCAACGATCAACTGTGAGACGTGCCTTTGCAGTGAATTCTGAGAATTCTACACCCGTCTCAGGTACCATCGTTTTAAATAAAAGGCGATAGCCTTCCTCACTTAGCTGATATTTTTTTATCAAAGCCGCCCTAATGACATCATAATTATCCTTATCTGCTTCTCCTACAAGGCATAATCTAGTCAAAGATTCACCTTTCAAGTTTTCTGATAATTGATTAGCGTATTGTGATTTATCCACATTATGTGTACGACAAGAACGTTCAAATCTATCCAGCCAGAATGTAATATCGTCACTGGACTGATTGAACGGTGGAACCTTAACCTTGTAAGTAGAAGGTTTACCATTACCACTAGATGCCTGATTAACATTACTCATACTTGTCAATCTCAATTTCTCCAACTCAAATTCATGTTCTCTTATTGCTTTTTTCTCTTCAGCATCTAATCTTTTTTGTTCAGCCTCCCTGTCTAATCTTTTTTGTTCAGCTTCCCTGTCTAATCTTTTTTGTTCAGCTTCCCTGTCTAATCTTTTTTGTTCAGCTTCACTGTCTAATCTTTTTTGTTCAGCCGCAGCTTCTCTTTCTAATTTTTTTTGTTCAGCTTCAAATCTCCTTTCCTCCATCTGCATCTGCAATTTCTTTTGTTCAGCAGCAGCCTCAGCTTCTCTTTCTAATCTTTTCTCTTCCGCCATAGCTTTTCTTTCTTCTGCAGCTAATCTTTTCTCTTCTGCCATAGCTCTTCTCTCTTCTGCAGCTAATGCTTTGTCATATTGAGCAACTGCCCATTGTTCTAATTGTTGACCAGTCTTATCAAGGGCTTTCCCTTGTGTAATGAAGTATTCTAATGTAGCCATGATGTCTAACAATAATACTAATCACCTGAATCAATAATAATACCACAAGTTCTCAATGACTTGATTAATCAGTATACTATCCCAATATCTGTGGGTCACAAGCCTTTAATAAGGTCTTGTATAATAGTAATAATAATCAGGTACTGGTTTATACCATAATCCAAGTGCAGTGCACAGGCAATTGTGTCTTATGAAATATACCTATATAAAACATATGTCAACCAACAGAATACATAAAGTACAAATAGGACTGACAATACAAGAACGTTTGCAGAAATCAAAATAAATCAAATAGGGAAATCAATGAAAATAATCACTGAATCTGCAAAGAATAACAACACAAATGACGTCACAATATATGAATATAAATTGTGAATAGAACTGAAAGATAGAAAAGGTTAGACCAACAAATTACAAACAAATCAAAACAAAACTAAAGAACAAAGAAATATTACAAAAATAACAATAATTACAGTCTCCACAGCTAACACAAAAGCAACAGTTGTCGCAGCAAATTTTCAATCAAGAAAATTGCACCTATAGAAAACGCCCACAACGGACCCTCTATGACGTGGGATATTCTGTTGTGAGGACGCCGCCCAACCTTAAACACAACCCGCTGACATAGAAACTAACATACTATACAAACAAATAACATGTAAACATAAATATATATAAATTATGTGTATGATAGTATGTGTTGCAAAATAGGCTCAGTTTTACAGTAATGGCAAAGTTATTTTTATGAAAATAAACAAACTGCCACTTTATTCAATTAAACATTCTGGCCTTAAATATTAAAGTTCATATATGGAAAACAAGAAGATCCATCGATGAAAATAGGACTTCTTAGTTCACAAATACTGTCTTCCTGTTAACATTGACAAGAATTGATCCAACTGTTTTGTGAAACTCTGTAATGTCTAATGTAAAAAATGTCAACAACGCTGACCTACATACTGCATTCACCTGACAGGTCACGTGACAAAGTGTTGACAAAGAGCAAACCAATACTGCAAGTGTGTCGTATCAGCCACAGGAAACGGTCTGGTATCGGTAATCAGTTGACTTCTGAACTTCTGCGAGGTCAAACCCAGAAAGCTGGTCCACCAGTTGATAAAGTTGATAAAGTTGGATTTTTATTCCCGTTAATGATATCCACCAAAAGGATAAATATAAGTGGATGGAAGCAGACATCATCATCATCATCAGTTGATAAGATCTCTATGGTGTTGTTTGCTCCACTGTAGTGTATGGAATGTCAACTTGACCTACGCAGTGGTGTGTAGACATGGATTGAGTGTATAATGTGCGAATGATAATAAAGGTTCGTGGTGTTGACAAAAATGTTCTTTTCTCACACTCATGTATGGCTGGAAGTCATCGACACCAACGACTGTGTACCTTTACTAAAGTTTAATTGGACGTACACACTCGACAGCACAGATAGTGACAAATCACAGGTTGGCATAATACATCATAGTACAGTGGATAACTGGTCTTGCAATGTTATGTTACATGGGCACTCATGTAGATTAATATTATAATGGACTGTCAGTAGCCAAGCCCTCAGTATCGCCCATACATATATATCATCTGACTTCACTGACTGAGCACGTCAGCTTATAAACAATATTTCAGATGGCTTCTAAACCTAATCTCGTTTAGCGACGATTCTCCCACATAATGTTCAGCACATATTTTTTTCATATAATAATATTGAACCGCTGATAAAGGGTTCTCATGTGTAGCAGTGATCTCTGGACTAAACAAGCGATAATACGGGCATCCCCTTTTCTCTTCTTGAAAGTCACTACAGGTTTGGTTCCAAGATGGCTTCACTCGTGAGCTGTCACTCACGTTTGGATACAGATAATGAATCTGTCCTAAAGTTAGTCATTCATAAAACATTGCATTGCTCTGTAGATTTGATCATGAACAATTGACTGCATTCTACAGAATATAGTGCTGCTAGGAATCGAAGTCGTTTTCATCGAGTCAAATATATTCTCTTATCGAAAATGGTGGCTTCGTACGAGAGTTCATAAAAGTATCTTGGATTACCTTGGTATAAGAAATATGAAACTGCCATTCCTTGGCAATACGAATAAACACTGGGGTAAAGCATACACGATAGGTCTAGACGACTATCACTTTCCCCACAAATACTGAGATCACTTTTTCCCCGGCGACAGGCCGACATAGGAAACACAGTCCCTATCAGGACGAAGCCAAATCACACCACACTCTAGCGACACATCCGCCGCATAGCCTTTGACCTCTCTAGAGACAACAGAACATATAGTTCGACTTAGATATGTAAAGATATACAGATATAAGACAGACTCGTCCTACTCAGACAAACAATACACATAAATTCAGGCCATAGATATTCTGAAGCAAGAACAATCTATTACTACCCAAACAAAGAATAAATCGCAGAAATAATGGATTCATCCGCGGAGTTTGATCGAAGAGACGGCACAACTTTCAAGGGAAGTAACTCAATAATGACTTTCCCTTAAGCACTAAAAAATTACCTATGTATAATATTGTAAGATATCAAAGACTGCCCGTAACACTGGGATCAGTATTACTGTATCACTGTTCTCTTAGTCCTGTGACTTTACAGATTACTGTCATCATTTGACTGAATTCTACAATAATTGGAATACTGTTGTAGAAGTTTGTTTTATATCACAAACATTGACTGTTGGTTCATTTATGGATTCTGTCAGTGCCTTAATTGACACTTATCTGTGAATCTTGATAGTGCTGACACTGAACGGTCACTGTATTTATCAGTATTGGCAGACCCAGCAATAGGGGTACCAATGACCAGCTGTGGTTCACTCTTTGGGGTCCTGCACTTTTGTGGGATTGCCTCTGATGAACAACACAGGCTTCTGATACTTGACAGTCTAGTTTGAGTTGTTACATGAAACCTGAAACACCATATCAGTTTTGGCTAGTATCTGGCTAGATTTGTAACTGACTAGCACAGATGTCAGATTAGTCAGTCATCAGATGTCGAAGTTATACAATCATAGTAAGTAAGGACATCATTTCAGTGATACATTAGACTCATTAACATTTCAATTAATTGTAACTGACTAGTACAGATGTCAGACCAGTCAGTCATCAGATGTCAAAGTTATACAGTCATAGTAAATAAGGACATCATTTCAGTGACACGTGATTAGTATTAACATTTCAATTACTTATAAGTCGTTACCATCATCTGGTTTGATCCTCTCCTGTACATCCTTTAATATTTTATAGTTTGATCCTTCCAAATATTAAACACATATCTTCTAATATTCCTAAATATGGTTGATCCTTCACATCAGGTAGCCTACAAATTGAAATACTGAGGCAATTCTTAGCATCTACACAACATTAATACACATCATATATTACCCTGCAATAAATAAATTATATACATGATAGTTATCATAATTTCAGCTTACCCTCAGTCTTCAGAAACCAGACACTGGACTTAATTTTTTTTTGTACAGTGCTCACAATTCAGATGGCAAAAGCATAGTGGCAATCTCTGCATCCAATCTATCTCAAACTTTCTTTCAGTGTGTCCTTTCAATTTAGCGCTTCGCTTTTTATTGTCTCCCATCGTATGGCCGAGAGGTACTGACGTCACAGTCTAAGTCTAGACCTGACATTTTATTATCGAACCGGTGATTTTAGAAGAGGTGTGTTTCTTGAAACTTTCCCTTCTCGTTCTCAGATTGTATACTATCGATCATGTTCCAGCCTATCTTGTTTTATTCAGCAGATTTAGCTCTATCTCTCTATCCATGTATTTCCACAATCTGTCACTTCTTTAATTTTCTATTTTCAGCAGATGTGGGTTTTCATGCTTTCAACTCAGTTGTAGACACCAGTAGCATTTATCTAAGTACATGCTAAACCCCTTCCGTTGTTCCTTATATCAACTTATTCACAATCCTCTCCTGGAATCAAAGGGGAAATCTTTTCACAATAACTCCATTCTGATCCTTTATATCCCTTCCGGTCGATTACTAGTCTTCAACAAACCAATATATGTCTACATCTCCATTTTGCCTAATGCTTGCCGTTTGCGTCTGCGTGCCCCGTGATTCGCGATAGATGATTGGTCAGTAAGACGGCGTGATGTCGCTTTTCAATGTATTGTAAACAACCTTTGCGAGATCTTCATTAGTTGAGTCTAGTTAATGTAATTAAAGTACATGCACTGATGTAGGTGCATTTAAATTAAGAAAAAAAAACGTATTCAAGCATTGGAATATAATAATTACAAAACTAAAACTTTAGTATTGACATTTCCGGCATTAGTAACTGCCGGGTCCGATTTCAGCCATTTTGATGGGACTCCATGGACTTAGATTATTTCATATTAGATACTAGGAATGCGTGCAATTTGTGACAATATATTTTCACACATCAAATTGGAAATTACATCTTTGTTATCATGTACCCCTATTTTAGTGTTACATGGCTTAAAGAAAAACATTTTCTCCTTAGGGTACGTTTCTAACTTAAATGGGTGGATGCTTGATGTATTATGTGTCAGTCGTAAATTATTAAAGCGGAGACCAGCTATCCCGTCATTGAAAGAGAAAACTGCTCGCCATTGTTTGGAGCATTACAAAGTTATCCCGATACCTTTATTGGCCGTTAAATTTATTTGCACACTGAGCATTGACATTTCTACAGTCAGCTAGGTTTTCCAAAGCAAAAGTGCTCTGAAATTCTTTATTACGACAGGACTATATTTTCAGAGTATTGTCGATCGATCGATCAGACAACGATGAATGCATTATCCCTTAACTGTTCTGGAAATACTGAGAAAAGTTATTAGATTGACATTTCACTTAAAGTAAACTCTCAGTAATTAGTCTAGTTAGTGATTAGGTTGTGCTCAATTTATTATTTTTATGCATTTAATTATACCTTAATTGAGTACAGTTTCGATTTGAATGTATTTGCGTTGTCTTTTATTAAAACCTAGTCGATTTAATTTGACATGAGATGGGTAAATATGTGACGAAGCATTTTCATTCGTCAAATCAGAAATTATGTATTTGAATAGAATCGTTGCTCTATAGGAGTGCGAAAGTTTTACTTTCTTTACGTGATGACGCATATGTAACAGGGAGTTCGAGGGCAGAATATAACAAGGAGCCAAGTAGCAAATCTGGTTTCATAAAATTGCATAAAGTAAATTTAACTGACTTGTATTTTAAATTAAATGGCAATATATCTATGAATTTTTTGATTTGTAAGCTAAGGGAGATAATTCAAAATAGGTATTAACAGTAGTGTTTTTAAGACACTTGAGAAAAACTCGTGTTTTTATTTTGGAATTTCTGGGTTGATTAGCTGAGCGAACTTGGGCTTGCACGGGATATTTGTATTTAGAGTGAACTGTTTGTTCGGGAAATAGTTATCGGTGGAAATCGTTTTACAAAATATAGTAAGTCAGATTTAAAACGCGATTAGAGTTAGGAAGCAAGTTTTGCTGGTGTTAAAGTTTTGAAGTGGCAAACGACTAAATCGATATTGTCAGAATAAGCGTTAAGGGGGATGCCATTTCTAGAAAAATTTTCACCAGTGATAGATGAGATCAGGCTGTGCTTTCAAAAATACATTTCTGGGCAGCCTGGACAACAACACAGATCGAAACTGTGTCAGTCATCGTCTCTGTGTATTTCATTGAACAAAATTGTGGTAAGAATGACATTTATTAATCTGTATTTTATATATAAATTGAATGTGAAATAATAATATATGTCTGGACATGAGTGGGTCTATAGCGAACATGAGTCAAACCCTAAAGATTGATCCACCATGTGATAGACTGTCAGAGAGGTGTAAAACTACAAGAATATGTATGATTGTCATAAAGGAGCATAACACCTATCCTATTATATGGAAGAGATTACAGCTGGAATTGCAGTGGCGTTGTAACTAGTAGAGAAAGGAATACTGGTGTACATTGTCACATCAAAAGAAAATGGTGGCATAGGTTTGTATAAGGATATGACCCTTTTTGTTTGTTTGTAATGTACATGTCCTTAACTGCGGACTATTGGTGTATGCTAGATATTACAAAGGATGCATACCTTCACATTTCAGAGGTCCTGGGTACTGACGTTAATGTGGTACCAAACGCTTGAAAACTGATTGATCCAGGACTCTGCCGGTTTACTGCGAGCCCATGTTAGTGGCCATTGCCTATCAAACAGGGAACAGATTGTCAAGCGAGCAGAGGAAAGGTTCAACCTATATTCTACTGCCAAGATAAGTTCTCGTTCGGCACCTGAGAGCTCAACTACAGAACTTTAAAAGAAGAAATATAAAAAGTGACAGTGAATAAAACTGGGACAAATATTTAATAGTTCCCCAAGTGACAAATAGAAACAAACATTACTAAAAGGGTATGATTTAAAACAACAACCTAGTAGTACTACCAGTATTTCCTTAAAGTAGGAGAACACTACAGACGTATATTGGAAAAATATTTTATGTATGAACAGAGGATCTATTGTGCTATTATGTAATTGATTATTTTGATTTCACTTTAAATTGTCAATCCTGATTCCAGATAAATTAGAATCAGCATAATAAAATTGTAAAAATCATATTCACACAAAATTCAACCACAGTCTTAATTAAGATAGCCTTTTAGAGTGTCGTTTGTATGTTATTGTGGTAGTACTGTGTGCTGTTGTGAATAATAAACTATTTGTTTGTATGTTTGTGGATTATTATACATTACACTCTACATTCATAACCCTAGACACTAAACGAAGTCATTTACTATAATAATAAATAAATTTTGAATGAGATAAAAAAGGTGGTAGCGGAAAGGTACCCTGAAAAGTTCACAATACTATTGGGTATATTCAGGGACCTTCATAGCTAATCTCATTTATTCACATATTAATACCTAACAACAAATTAATAACATCAAATCCACCACACAGTCAACAAGGTATGTTGAGTCTCGCTAATAATTGATAGACAATGTAATATAAGAGACGAATAATAGACAGTAGCTAGTCAGGAGAACTAGGAAATAGTAGACCAGTTGTCAGCCTAACGAGTAGGAAACGATAGACTTTGGCAGAATCTATTACCACTGGCGGTTAGGCCAGTCTCGCCGAGATACGCCAAGCAGAATACTGAAGAAATAAGAGACAGAGGCAGAAGAATTAGATTCAAAAATGTTTGAGAGACAATTGAACTTCACATAAATGCAGAATTTAAAAGGCAGATAAATCTCGACAGCAGTAGGTGTTTTCCAGAAAACCCTAACATCTAGAGACAGCTAGGAAATACCGAAGCAGTAAGAAAGAATGAGAGAGCAAGACATAGAGGTAATAACTGAATATTAAATGTTGCCGCACAAGTCTGCAAACCTTAGTCTGAAGATTGTTCACATCATTTATCACATTCTTTGCTTGAATTATGCAAAGTAAAGTATCAACGTTTGATATTTCGCCTCGCATACGCCTATCAAGAAATAAATCATTTATCACAGTCGTTCTGATGTCTTCGCGTTAGACATTCATCAATCTATCCTCCCGTGGATACTCAGAACTATTTAACTTTTTAAACCTATTTCAGCATGCACTCATGCATGCATTCATCTATGCACCAATTTTTCACAGCGCTATTTCGCTGACGGAAAAGTCAGCCGGGCGAGGCCGGGCCTAGCCGAACCGTTAAATCATGTGACTACCGGAAGCCGGGAAATCAGGCTCAAATCTAGTCAGTCAGAAACTATCCTCGTCCCGAGAGGACGCATATTCTCTTTTTGCCATCAAGTTTAATGTGTAGTTCAGGTTCTGGATTATTATCTGAGTGCTTGCCATATTTCGGTTCTTGTGGATAATTGTTGTTCGTCCATCACGGGTGATGAAGACCACTCTGTTCATCCAATTATTTAGGAATATGTTAGGTTAGTCTTTGGGTACGAAGGTGACTGATGAGCCCGATGCGGGCCTGGAAAGATCTTGGACCGTGTGGGCAGGGAATGTTTGCTTCATGTGAAGGTTTTATTACACGGTCCTTTCTAGCTTGTCTCCGCTGTTCCGCTGCTGCTCTTCTGGATGATTCGCATGCCGCTGCATCTTTACGAAGAGATGTGCGCCAAGCAGTTCGGTCTTGCGCAGCAGCTTCCCATGTGTCTGGGTTTATGTCAAAGGTTTTCAATGACGTCTTTAACGTGTCTTTGAAGCGCTTCTTTTGGCCACCATGGGAGCGTTTACCCTTCTGCATCTCACCATAAAAGAGTAACTTTGGCAGTCGATGGTCTGGCATGAGGACTACATGACCTGCCCAGCAAATCTGTGACTGCATCAGAATAGTATGGATGCCAGGGATACCAGCTCTGTCAAGAACGGCGGTATCCGGGATCTTGTCTTGCCATTTGATGTTCATTACTTTCCTCAGACAGACTGTATGGAAATGGTTTAGCTTCTTTACGTGGCGCTTGTATACAGTCCATGTTTCACATGCATATAGCAGCACTGGAAGTACCGCAGCTCTGTACACCTTCAGCTTTGTCTGTAGACTAATGCCACTTCGATGTCAAACGTTGGTGTATAGTCTGCCAAATGTGCTGCTGGCTTTGGAGATCCTGGTGTTCACCTCATCATCAATGACAATGTTCTGGGATAGTGTGCTACCAAGGTATGTGAATCTGTTCACAACATTCAGTTTCTTACCATTAACCTTGATGATTGGCTCAGTATAAACTGTGCCAGGAGCTGGTTGGTACATGATTTCTGTTTTCTCCGTGTTGATGGTAAGCCCAAAGTTGGCACAGGCTTCGGAGAATCTATCCACACTATGCTGCAGATCAGCCTCTGAGCCAGCATTGAGGGCACAATCATCAGCAAACAGAAGATCTCTGATGGTGTGTGATTTGACCTTGGTTTTTGCTTGAAGCCTCCTCAGGTTAAACAATTTTCCATCAATACGATATCTAATGTCAATTCCTGTGTCCCCGTCTCTATAAGCATCAGTCAGCATAGCAGAAAACATGATACTGAACAGAGTCGGTGCAAGTACACACCCTTGTTTAACTCCATTCGAGACAGGGAAAAGCTCCGATAGCTCACCGTTTTCCTGAACTCTGGCCTGCATTTCATCATGCAGTTGCTGCACTATTGTGATAAATTTTTTTTGGCAGCCGTATTTTGCCATGATCTTCCATAGACCCTCTCTACTGACCGTGTCGAACGCCTTTGTCAAGTCGATGAAAGCTGTGTACAGGTCACAGTGCTGTTCTTGGCATTTTTCTTGTAGCTGTCTTGCAGCGAACACCATATCGGTGGTTCCACGATCTTTCCGGAATCCACACTGACTTTCAGGTAAAAGACCTTTGTCAAGATGAGCCGTAAGGCGATTCAAAAGGATTCTGGCGAATATCTTCCCAGCGATTGATGAAAGAGAGATGCCTCGATGATTGTTACAGTCTTGGCGATTACCTTTACATTTATATAGATGTATAATTGACGCATCTTTGAGATCGTGTGGAATGGTTTCACTCTGCCACATTTGCTGGAAGATCATGTGAAGTTTCTCTATCAGAACTGCACCGCCATCTTTATAAACCTCAACAGGAATTGAATCGGAGCCGGGGGCCTTTCCACAAGAAAGTTGACGAATCGCTTTTTTAGTTTCTTTGAGTTGGTATATCATCTAATGCTTCATTTAGAGGAATTTGGGGCAGGCGGATGATGGCTTCGTCGTTAATAGATGATGGCTGGTTCAGAATATTATTAAAATGTTCAGCCCCGCGTTGGAGCATTTTTTCCTTGTCTGTAATTAGTGTTTTTCCATCTGCATTAAGGAGGGGAAATGATCCTGATGATGTTGGACCATAGACCGCTTTGAGTGCAAGGTAAAAAATTTTCAAGTCATGGCTGTCAGCAAAGCCTTGGAGCTCATCTGCTTTATTACTCAGCCATGAATCCCGCAGCTGGCGTAGTTTATGTTGGACGATTCTACGCATGTTGTTGAAAGCGTCTTTCTTGGATGTAGATTTTGGATCATTTAAATATGCTTTATTGAGATGGTGTTTTTCAGCCAACATCTGCTTTATATCATCTGAGTTCTCATCAAACCAGTCATTTTGTTTCTTGATGGGAGGATCCAGGACCTCTGTAGCAGTGTTGTAGATCTGCTCTCTTAGGGCTGCCCTATTTGTTTCCACACTTTGGCCGTCTAGCGAGATAGATTTGAGACGGTCTTCTAGGGTGTCAGTAAATGCCTGTATGATTTTTGTCTTCTTTAGTTTGGTGACATCCAGCCTTTTTTGAGTTTTCTTCCCCTGAGGGCGCCTGGCTGGATGGATACGAATTTTAAGTTTAGACACAATGAGGCGATGATCAGTCCAACATTCGGCACCACACATAGACTTGGTCACCCGGACATCTTGCCTGTCCTTCTTCCTAACAATTACATAGTCAATTAAGTGCCAATGCTTTGAGCGAGGGTGCATCCAGGAGGTCCTGTTGCGGGTAGGAAGTCGAAAAATGGTGTTGGTGACAAGGAGGTCATGTTCTGCGCAAGTCTGGAGGAGAAGAAGTCCATTGCTGTTACAGCGACCCACGCCGTACCTTCCGATAGTGCCATTCCAGGAGATGTTATCTGAGCCTACTCTTGCATTAAAGTCACCAAGAATGATGAGCTTATCTGCTTTAGGAACTGATGCAATGACTGTATGTAGTTCTTCGTAAAACTTATCCTTGACGTCATCCTGGTTTGTCATAGTTGGTGCATACGTGCTAATGATGGTGGCATGTTTTCTTCCATAAAACAGGGGAATCTTGACCGTCATCAGTCGGTCATTTATTCCCTTTGGGGGCCCCGCTAACTTACCGACAATTGCTGTTTTGATTACAAACCCAACCCCTGCTTCTCGTCTTTCTTCAGTTCCTCTTCCGCTCCAATAGAATGTATAACCTGCACCTTTTCGCAAAGTTGGCCCTCGCCTGCAAGTCGAGTTTCACTCAGTGCTGCTATGTCAATGTTGTACCTGGCCAGTTCTCTCCCAATCACGGCAGTTCGCCTCTCAGGTCTGTTTGCGTTAAAGTCTTTGTCAAGGAGAGTGCGCACATTCCATGCGCCTAGAATGAGGGGAAAAAATCTGTCCTTTCTTTTTCTTATGTGTCGCCCGCCTAAGTAGGGTACCCACCAACCGCGGTAAGCTGGTTAGGTAATGGTGGAGCAGGCAATGTTTAGAGCACCTTTTCTAGCTCCTTCCTCATTCCATGGAGGTGAGCAGTGCTTTCCTAAAGAGGGCTGCTCAGACACTCAGGGGGCTGCCGATTCCTACTGCTGCTCCGATCAGTGGAAGACGACCATATGGCCTGAGCCGCCTGTGTGTAGGTCTGCGACTACGACTGCCAGCGTACCCACGCCTGCCGCTTCGCCGCTCGCCCATCGCCACAGGACTTGTTGTGAGTGGATGGATGAATGGATGAAAGAGTGACTTGCGCGGTGATTTGGATTAAAGTGAGGAAGAGTTGCGCAATTCGTCCACCTCACTCTCTCGCCTGGGTCCATCTGAATCCAGTGGCAAGACAAGTCAAGACGACTGGAGATGAAGTCAGGTGCAGTGGATGACCAGGGCTTTCTACGTGCCTCGCCGTGCTCCTTACGCTCCACAGCGCGTTGCTGGTAATCGCCGTCATGCCCGTTGAACCAACAGGTGGTTTCTTCCGCGCAGTCTATCGAATCCAGACTTCGCATGCATGGGTAGGCAGACCCTAACTCACCGAAGGTTTATAACCATTTGGCTACCCTCACCTAGTTTAGCCGGCCTGTCAAAGCCTTTGCCCGGGGGGTGGCCGCTGTCGCATGCTGACAGCTACGAGGAGCCACAGGTGAGAGCTGGATGCCAGGTTTGGACCAAAGGTGGCCGAGCTGCCCTGAAAAGGGCATGACAGCTCCTTCACCAGAGGTACTACCAATACTTGACTTCCCAACACCCCCCGTGAATAATTACGTTATAATTCTAGAGCAATGTAGTGTGTAGTTGGTATTTCTACAGGCCGTAGTGTAAGAAGTTGACAATGATTTGAGTGTATCAGTATTACAGTTTTGTCGCTCAGGTGAGCGATAGTCATTGCAGTGTTTTTCAGTGGAAGTCGTACTGTCATGTATGATGCTGATAGATTAAGCTGCTATGGCAAGTTACTATGATATTTCATTATTGTATTTGATGCGTTTGTTGGCCGTGTGAGGCCTTATTGTATTGTGAATAGTATTAAAGGGAAGTTCCTGTTAAAGGTGTTATTTCTTATGTCAGCCATTGTGGTGTGGTTGTATCCTGGGAAGAACGAGCCTTAATTATTTATTATTATAAATCCACATTGCAGTGGTGGAACCAGTGGACTGCTATCCACAGTAAATTGGTTCCTGGCACAATTCTTCCATTTATCAATAATAATTTTAAAAATATATAATTTAATTGAATGAACTGAAATACGACTGATTAAATCAAGTGGAAACACTTTTACTTAAAGTACGGAAAACAACCAATCGAGATATGAAGCATGTTTACAATTTGAACACCAGGCGTAGAACTGGTCGCTTTTCATGTGGAATAGCTTTTCAGTGCTACAAAGACTAATTACAGGTTGGTACTCGTAAATAAAATTCCCTTTTTAAATTAATGTTTCAGTGAGAACAAAATTAAAACACGTCATGATTGTAGCTTTGACTGTCGGTCGACATCAAATGTGTATACGTTGCATTAGATTTGTTAATTGGTAACACAGAATGTCGCCAGTGTACCTCGCGGGGGTTTGTGTATTCTTTCTATTTTTCACGCAATGATGTTTTTTGATTTTTTATTTTTTTTCAATTCAGCCTTGGTACCAACAGATAGATGAAAATAAGCACCAATAACGTTTATTGATTCTTTTAATTATTTGTTGAATCCGTCATTTCTTTAGTCAATCATTGCGTCACTTTGATGTATTTATTCACTCACACTTTCACTTATTCACTCAATCTCTCTTTCACTCATTCATTCATTCACCCAATTCATTTATTCAACAATGTATACAATGATGGCAGAACTAAGAACCAGATAGATCACTTCTGCATAAGCGCAAAATTTCGCTCATCAGTTCAAGACGTCAGAGCATACAGAGGTGCAGAGATCGGAAGCGATCATAACCTCTGCATAGCTAAACTGAGAATTAAACTGAAGAAGTTATACCAACCGAATAAAAATAGAAGAATAGATGTACACAGACTGCAATCAAATGATATAAAGGAGGAATATAATGTCAAAATGAACAACTATTTCGATGCTTTAGGCAAAATTGACAACGATATCACCACCAAGACAATCGATACTAAACGGGAACAACTGAGAACAGCAATGACAGAAGCAGCTGTAGCGACCACCGGATACCAAATACATAAAAAGAAAAAATGGATGAGAGAAGATACTTGGGATAAAATACAAGAAAGGAAAACAGCAAAACTTAAACTACTAGCGGCAAGTACACATAATGCAGCTGAATCTTGCAAACTAACTTATAACTTGTTAAATAAAGAAGTGAAGACAAAAACTCGAAGAGATAAAAGACATTTCATCAATGAACTGGCCGTAGAAGCTGAAAATTCTGCAAGAACTGGTAATAGTAGGTGCCTTTATCAAATTACAAAACAACTATGTCACCAGCCTACTGCTATGGAAACACCTGTTAAAGGTAAATTAGGGAATTCAATACCAACAGAAAAAGAACAAATGAAGAGATGGGCTGAGCACTTCATGGAGGTGCTAAACAGACCACCACCAACAGTAACACCTGATTTTAATAATGAAACACCCACAACCAAATTGCCAATAACTTGCGATGAATTCACGCTGGACGAGATCAAACAAGCCGTTAAAAGATTTAAAAATTTTAAAGCTGCTGGAGTTGACGAAATTTCAGGCGAAATGATTAAAGTAATGACAACAACCACTTGAGAATTTTAGATATTATAAATGAAGTATGGAGAGAAGAACAACCACCACAACAATGGAAAGACAGTATTATTGTAAAGTTACCGAAGAAAGGTGATCTATCAGACTGTAATAACTGGCGTGGTATATCTCTATTATCAGTACCTGGAAAATTATTATGTTGCATGATGTTAGAAAGACTTAAATTGTATGCTGACGAAAAGATCAGAGAAGAACAAGCGGGTTTCAGGCCGAAACGATCATGTATTGATCAAATATTCACACTAAGAACAATTATAGAAGAATCAGTGGAAATGCAATCACCACTTATTATCACCTTCGTCGATTTTCAAAAAGCCTTTGATAATCTACACCGCCCATCATTGTGGAAGATACTTACAATCTATGGTTTTCCAACAAAATATGGGAATATAATAAAAGCGCTGTATGACAATGCAAGATGTTGTGTTAGAACAAATAAAGGGAATACAGAATGGTTTACAGTAGAAACAGGGGTGAAACAAGGCTGTATTATGTCACCACTACTTTTGGGAATAGCTATTGATTGGGTTATGAGAAACTATACCCACAATGAACAATTAGGTATAAAATGGACAAATGGAAAATTCCTGGGGGACCTGGATTTCGCAGATGATTTAGCATTCTTAAGTTCAACACCCAGACAATCCCAAGAAGCAGTAAATAATTTGTGTCATCTCTCGGTTAAAATAGGTCTCCAAATAAATGCCTCTAAAACTAAAGCAGTGGTTCTCAACGGGGGCGATACCGCCCCCTGGGGGGCGTTTTCAAGATGTCTTGGGGCGTTCTGATGGGTCGCACCGATTGGGGGTCGCTACTTCCATTCAGGGGGGCGTTGTGTACATTTTTACAAGAATCAATATGAAACAATAACAAAAGTGTTGCGTGCATATTTTGACGCACATATTACAAAAATCGATATGGCTATTTAATATGGGAAAAATATAGACATTCATTCATTTGTGTATGAAAATGCTGTCTATGGTAAAAGCGAGAGAATCCATGTTTGATTCACACTTTTGATTATAGGAGTAATCGTTCTGGATATTGATCCGGCGCAAGGATATTGCGATTACGGTTGTACTTATTTTTTAGGGCCAGAAAATATATTAATTTGCTTATTGTGTTTATGGCCTGAATTCATATGTATTACATATTATTAGTACAAGTAGAATCAGTCCTATATTGTATATTTTGGATGGGTAGGAGGGACTAGATTCTTGTTATTCCGGTCTAGCGGAAGTATGAGTTGTCTTGACAAGTCGTGATGAGTTCCGATGTACCGTGATAATGGCGGGTACGCATTTTTCAAAGGGCTGGTAGATTCTTAAGGAAATATAATTCATGAAGTGGTTTTCTTCTAAAGGAGATGGTATCTCTACTATAGTTTATGTTAGAGACTCTCCTAAGGTACGGTACAATGTATAATTCGGACTCCATGTATTGCCAGACCCTATTTTGATGATCTCATGTCGATTCGACCTAGATGGAACATTGTGCTTCGTATCGCTAGGGTCGTGTTTTGTATCGACGAAGATGATAGACTTTCCTGCAGCGGTTATGGCTACGTGAATTAACCTGATCACCGTAGAGCTGTATGGAAACATTTATGAAATCATTTATATACCCATTATAAATTAACTCTGGCTTATATTCTCCTTCCTATGAATGAGTGAACGACAACTCAGGGAGGCAGCCATGTTAGATTTCAGTCATCATATGTTTTGATCACTGCCAAGAGAACAGATTATTTATCCTATTATCGGACAGTGACAGGGAGATCTCAATCTTGCTAGAAACCCCCTCTTTCGTGGTTTCATAATATATGCTACAAACTATGGACGTCAAATAACTTTAGTTATTTACCGATCTGCCTTCACTGACGCGTTTAGTCAGATAGGGGGATGCGGCCATAATATATCATGACATTGAACTTTTGATGTACTGCCCATTATTTCTGAATGTGTCATGACTTCAGATCTGCTATGTATACCTACAAATTGATATGTCAACATACCATGATGTACTCGTATGTCCCAGTGTGTACGTCTGAATAAATTGAGTAAACAAAGATTCCAGCAGTCTGCATTGGTGCCTTGTAGACACATGTGTATGAGTGGTTATATTGGTCAGCACACGAACAGTACACCATTCGCGGTAATCACACTCTACACTTCTACTTCATACATACACCATCCTGCGTCGGTTGGAGTGACCAAGTTTAGGGCCTGCTTCCCCTGGAGCCTTTGCCTTCCCTAACTCAGGACTAGGGTGAGTTACCCATTTACAGCTGGGTAGACTGGAGCATGCCTGATCTCAACAACACACCACTCTTCCTTACAGAGCATACCGACTGACACTTTACAGAGTGGAAAGAAGAAAAGAAACTTTACAGTGGCGAGCCAGATTCCTGGGTCCAGCTTACGCAGTTTTGTGTTGAGAATCACAGTTTACAGCTGAAAGAACATTTGTTTAACACATCAACACCAGTAGGACAGCTATACAGTCGATGTCAGCTTGACCTGTATTACCGATAGGATGCTGTATCTAGGTCAGCGCTTGTTGACAGTTTTTTTCGCTGTACAGACAGTATTACACAGGACAGTGGTATCAAGTGTAGAAAATATCTGGAGCAGTATTGTTGACATTTCTCAACGTACAGAAGAATCACAGTGTTGTTGAACATAAAGTGCATAGTTCATCGTTGGATCTTCATATGCTCAACAGAGAAAAATTGACAGTGTAATAGTTTAAAATTAAATCTATTACTGAATAAAGTGGCAAGTTATTAGTATTAAAATAAACTGTGCCTGCTTTACAACACTATACCTGCAACACATTCCATTCATGACATAAATTATATTGTATGCTATATGCTATTTATGCTTACATGTTATTTGTTATGTATTAAATTAGTTTATGTTCTGTGTGACTAGTACAAGGTATGCCGAGTGACATTGGTCTGGTACTAGTATTCTATAGGTACACATTTTCTTAATTGGAAATTTGTTAGCAACAATTTGCTGCTATTTCTGTTAGTTGTGATGAGGTGTTCTTTTCTTCGTTGTTTTTGGTAATAATTTTGTGTTCCTTAGTTTTGTTTGATTTGTTTGTATAATTGTAGGTCTCATCTTTTCTTTCATTTCAGTTTTTTTACACCCTTATGTTTATACACTGTGGCGTTATTTGTCTTGTTATATTATGGCAGTTATCATCACGGTTTCTGTGATCATTTTTTTCATTTCTCCTATTTAATTTAATTTGATCTCTGCAAATGTGTTCATATTGTCTTTTCTTGTTTGTCCTTTGTAATGTCTTTAGTTGACATAAACGTATAGTGGTATACACTGATAGTATAGTACAGATCAGTACTTTATGATTGTTATTGTTATAAAACAAAATGTACAAGACCTTTGTAAGGCTTGTCTCCCAAAGTGATTGGTAAAGGGAAATATTTTTTCCACAGGTACTCAAGTGATCTTTGATTACATTGAGGTATACAAGACCTTTGTAAGGCTTGTCCCCACAGTATTTGAGATACAGTTATTGTTGTCCACAGGTACTCAAGTTATCATTGGTTATTATAAACCATACAAGTTTGGACTAAGACTAAGTCTATGGTATAGACTTGTCTCCCATTAAAGTGAAATAGGGTAATCTATTTACTTTTTCAGGTTTCTGATTTAAGAAGACAATATGTCTACATTAGATTATTTCATTGCACAAGGAAAATCTCTTGATAAGACTGGAAAAGACTTAGAACAATGGGCTGTTGCTCAATATGACAAAGCATTAGCTGCAGAAGAGAAAAAAAAACTGCTGCTGCTGTTGAAGAAAGAAAAGCTGCTGCTGAGGAAAAAAAAGCTGCGGCTGAGGAGAGAAAACTTCAAATAGAAGAAAAAAAAGCTTTGGCTGAAGAAAAAAGATTAGAAAGAGAAGCTGCTGCTGAAGAAAAAAAAGCTGCTGCTGAAGAAAAAAAAGCTCTGGCTGAAGAAAAAAGATTAGAAAAAGAAGCTGATACTGCTGCTGAACTTAAGAAATTGCAGATGCAAATGGAGGAAAGGAGATTTGAGGCAGAACAGAAGAAATTAGAAGCTGATGCAGAACAGAAAAAACTAGAAGTTGCTGCTGCTGCAGAACACAGAAGAAATTAGAAGCTGCAGCTGAACAAAAAAAATTAGAAGTTGCTGCAGAACAGAAGAAATTAGAAGTTGCTGCAGAACAGAAGAAATTAGAAGCTGCTGCAGAACAGAAAAAATTAGAAGCTGCTGCTGCTGCAGAACAAAAAAAATTAGATAGAGAAGCTGAAGAGAGAAAAGCAATAAGAGAACATGAGTTTGAATTAGAGAAATTAAAATTGACATGTATGAGTAATGTTAATCAGGCATCTGGTGGTAATGGTAAACCCTTTGTGTACAAGGTCAAGGTACCAGCGTTTAACCCTACCAGTGATGACATAACATTTTGGCTTTCTAGATTTGAACGGGCTTGTCGATCTCATAATGTTGACAAATCACAGTATGTGAATCAGTTGTCTGAAAATCTAAAAGGGGAGTCTCTGAGTAAGTTATATTTTGTTGAAGAGGCCGACAAAGATAATTATGATGCTGTTAGGGCAGCTTTGATAAAGAGATATCAGCTGTCTGAAGAAGGTTATCGTCTTTTGTTTAAAACAATGAGACCTGAGGTAGGTGTAGAATTCTCAGATTTCATCTCAAAAGCACGAATTACACTTTCACGATGGATTGAATTATCCAAAACAGAGAAAACATTTGATGGTCTTACGGATTTATTGCTAAGAGACAAGGTCATGTCTTCTGTAAATAAATCATTCCTAGAGTTCTTACATGAGCGTAAACCTGGTACAATAAAGCAAATGGAAGAATATTGTGACCAGTATGCCACGGCACACCCTGACATGATTCTTAGTAACTCTAACATTAAAGAGAGTATGCCAGTTGCTTCGGCAACAGAATATAATCAGAATTACTCACACAAATTCCAAGGAGCTAAAAATAAATTTGATAAAAAGGTTAATTGGAATAGGTATCAAAACCAAGATAACCGCTCAAATCAGAGTTCTTCTTTGAAGAACTGGAATCGGGCTGATAGTCCTCGACACGCGAGGGGTACCCATAATGTTAGAAATTCTCGGAAAGGGAGTAGCTATAGGAACTACCCAAGTGCTTCATGGAGACAAAAGAAACAATATTACAGGGATACTCAATATAATGAGCATGATGATTATGATCATGAATGTTATGATTCAAACCCAAATAGGGGTTATAACAGAGGCAATAATAATTATAGAGACAATTATAACCGAGGTAGATCACAACACAAAAGACATGGTAAATCGTATTACCAGGCTAACTCTGCACAACAGGAGTTCCACGACACCGATAATCAGAATAATGATAAAAAAGACTCCAACAGTGTAGCAAATTCCGCTTTCGATTTTGCTAGAGCATCTGAGTGTTCGCAATGCAAAACATTATTCGATCCAACCACAGTGTCTACTTTAAGCTGCGGTCACCCGCTTCCCGCTCTCCATGCGTCAATTGCGCATAATGGAAGGGGTGCTCTTGTCTTTAATAGGGGCCTAATAGATGGTACTCCGGTATCAATTCTTTTCGATTCGGGGTGCACTACCATTGGAGTGAGGCAATCACTCGTAAATCCTTCTCGAGCTACAGGCAATATAGTCAAATGTGTAACATTTGGTGGCACATTGGAGAAGTACTCCACTGCCATTATCAATATTGCTACGCCTTTCTTTACAGGAGAGGTGCAAGCATGTCTCTTGCCGAATCCGATCGCTGATCTTATCATCGGTCGCATTCACGGGGTGAAAGAATGCACTCCACAGCAAATTTCTAATTGGGAAAATGTTAATATGCAATCGGCTAATGCAGTAATCACTAGGGCTCAAGCTCTTAATATGCCACAATCTTCACATTCTGAAGATAATGATGCGCAGATCCAAGATGATCCCTTGGAGATTTCCCACGATTCCTTTATCAAACAGCAGGAAGATGATCCTACTCTAAAGAAATTCTTTACTCTGGCAACAAAAGGTGATCCGAATAAGGATACTAATCGTAAATCTTGGATTACGATGAAGAATGGCGTACTTGTACGTATGGTACAAGACTCCGCTAAGTCCATTCATTCTCAAATCCTTGTGCCTAAAAATATGAGAGTTAAAATCTTACAGCACGCTCATGATTCGCAGTGTGCTGGACATATGGGTTTTTCCCGTACTAAAGCTAGAGTTCTTCAATCTTTCTTTTGGCCTGCTGTGAATAAGGACATACGAATCTATTGTCGATCTTGTAAAGTATGTCAAGAGATTAAATCCAGAGGTCCACGCCATGATGCACCTATTCAGGCTGCAGACATTCCCATTCGGCCATTTCAAAAAATGGCGATAGACATCATTGGTCCATTTAAGATAAAGTCTGCTAGAGGACACCAATTTATTTTGACGTGTGTTGATATGTGCACACGTTGGCCGGAGGCTGTTCCTCTAAAGAGCATAACTACTGCTGATGTCGCAGATGCTCTTTGGTTAATATTTTCTCGTCTGGGGTTTCCAGCAGAAATATTATCCGACCATGGTACCCAACTCATATCGGATACCATGTCTCAAGTAATGTCGACTCTGAAGATAGAGAGATCGCTGAGTAGTATTTATCATCCTATGTCCAATGGGATGGTGGAACGTTTGAATAGAACTCTGAAAAACCTACTAGGTAAGATAACGGAAGATCATCCTCAGGATTGGGATAGGGTTTTACCCGCGGCTCTCTTTGCATATAGAGAGGTCGCCAACGAACATACAGGATTTTCTCCCTTTGAACTTGTCTTTGGCGCGAAACCGCGAGGTCCTATGTCCTTACTTCATGATCTTATAACTGCTGATAATATTGTCGATGACACAAAATCCTCTTATGAATATGTCATCGCACTTAGACACAAGATTATTGAAGCATGCAAATTGGCAACTGCTTCTTCTGAATTTGCGAAACAGAAGGCAAGGGAATTTGCCAATAAAAAGAGATGTTTGCGTCAACTTTGTCCAGGTGACAAAGCATTTGTCTTGCTACCTTGTAGGGAAAATAGACTTCTCATTTCTTGGAAAGGTCCGTACGATATAATATCAAAAGTTTCCGATGTTGACTATATCGTCGATATTGACGGGAAGCGTAAAACCTTCCACATCAACATGCTCACGGAATTCCATGAACGTCCTGATTATTTACAACCTGTTTTCCAGGCAACGGACGATTTTCCAGTCCAACATGGACAGTACTCATCTCTGTCAGTAATACAGGATGAGGAAACGAGTTTCTCGGATGTAAATTTACCTTTTCCAATGATTCCTCTTCACTCTAATGAATCATGGAAAGATGTTGCAATTTCTCCAGAATTATCTCCAGGAGAGCAGAAACAAGTTTCTACTTTGTTAGAACAATTTCAGGATGTCCTTACTGACATTCCTGGTCAAACGGATGTCATTCAACATGACATTATTCTTACTGACCATAGTCCTATAAGAGTCAGACCGTATCCTATCCCGATACATTTTCAAGCACAGGTAGAGAAAGAGTTAGATGAGATGATAGAGTTAAAAATTATTGAACCATCCACATCAGCATATTCTTCGCCGATGGTTATAGTACGGAAAAAAGACAATAACATACGTCTTTGCGTGGATTATCGCAAATTGAATCAAGTGACTAAATTCGATGCTGAACCTATGCCTTTACTAGAAGAGCTACTTACGAAACTATCGAATTCTCACTTCTTTACTAAACTCGATTTGTCTAAGGGATATTGGCAAGTTCCACAATCCGAACACGCCAAACCGTTTACTGCTTTTTCGACGCCTAGGGGTCTATTCCAATGGAATTTCATGCCTTTCGGTTTTATGAACGCCCCTGCTACATTTGTACGCATGATGCGTCGAATCCTATCTCATCGCTCAGATGTCATTGCGTATCTTGATGACATCTGTCTTTTCAGTGATACTTGGAACGATCACTATAATGGTATAAATGAACTATTGCCTATCTTACGCGAGCATAACCTGACAGCGAAACCATCGAAAGCATGTATTGGTTTTAGCGAAATATCTTTCTTAGGACACCGTGTTGGTCATGGGTTCCTAAAAACAGAAGACCATAATACAAGTAAGATACTTAACATTTCTATTCCTAAGACTAAAAAGCAAGTACGAAGTCTCTTAGGTCTAATACAATTTTATGGACGATTCATCCCGAATCTGTCCTCCATTATGTCACCTCTTTCTTCCTTGCTAAAGAAAGGGTCTCCTAATGTAGTCCATTGGACTCAAGAATGTCAATCCTCTTTGGATAAGGTTAAAACTATGTTTTCTACTTCACCTATCCTAGTATTGCCTTCTAAGGATAAGACATTTATTCTTCGTAGTGACGCTTCATCCACCGGGATTGGAGCTGCACTAATGCAAGAGTACTCTGGAACTCTGCATCCTGTGATGTATATTTCTCGGAAATTAAATGCCGCAGAGAAGAATTACTCGGTCCTAGACCGTGAATTATTAGCTATGGTTTGGTCAATCCTTAAACTGCAAAGATTTCTTCTGGGCGCGCATTTCATTGTGGAAACTGACCAGAAAGCTCTTACGGCTATTCAGAGTAAAAATCTGAAGAGCGCGAGATCAACGCGATACGCGATTGCTCTACAGCCATTTCATTTTTCGGTGCGAGCTATCCGTGGGTCAGAAAATGTGATGGCAGATATTTTGTCTAGATGCCCACATGATTCATAACTGTTATACAACTTTGATACAGTTGTTTCTATGTTGAAATGTGTACACATATGTAATATATCATATATTGATTGTAACACTACTTAGCGGTTCATTGATATTTATTCACCGCTGATCTTTCAATGTTTTTCGTCTTTGATGATCATGATGTTAAGATATCTTAGATGAAATTTATGTATAAACTAAGGTGGAAATTGTGTCATTGCTATTATTGTAGCATGCGTTCGTGACACCTCTCTGGAAATATTTATACTTAGAGAAGTACTTTCTCTAACGTCATAAAACTTATGCTTATCATCTGCGCATTGTATTGGTGCGTTGTGAGCCTATTGTATGTTGCTCCGAGATGTATTTAAAAAAAAAAAATGTACCATTTTTTTTTCCCCGAGGGGTGTGGTAATCTGTTGCGTGCATATTTTGACGCACATATTACAAAAATCGATATGGCTATTTAATATGGGAAAAATATAGACATTCATTCATTTGTGTATGAAAATGCTGTCTATGGTAAAAGCGAGAGAATCCATGTTTGATTCACACTTTTGATTATAGGAGTAATCGTTCTGGATATTGATCCGGCGCAAGGATATTGCGATTACGGTTGTACTTATTTTTAGGGCCAGAAAATATATTAATTTGCTTATTGTGTTTATGGCCTGAATTCCTATGTATTACATATTATTAGTACAAGTAGAATCAGTCCTATATTGTATATTTTGGATGGGTAGGAGGGACTAGATTCTTGCTATTCCGGTCTAGCGGAAGTATGAGTTGTCTTGACAAGTCGTGATGAGTTCCGATGTACCGTGATAATGGCGGGTACGCATTTTTCAAAGGGCTGGTAGATTCTTAAGGAAATATAATTCATGAAGTGGTTTTCTTCTAAAGGAGATGGTATCTCTACTATAGTTTATGTTAGAGACTCTCCTAAGGTACGGTACAATGTATAATTCGGACTCCATGTATTGCCAGACCCTATTTTGATGATCTCATGTCGATTCGACCTAGATGGAACATTGTGCTTCGTATCGCTAGGGTCGTGTTTTGTATCGACGAAGATGACAGACTTTCCTGCAGCGGTTATGGCTACGTGAATTAACCTGATCACCGTAGAGCTGTATGGAAACATTTATGAAATCATTTATATACCCATTATAAATTAACTCTGGCTTATATTCTCCTTCCTATGAATGAGTGAACGACAACTCAGGGAGGCAGCCATGTTAGATTTCAGTCATCATATGTTTTGATCACTGCCAAGAGAACAGATTATTTATCCTATTATCGGACAGTGACAGGGAGATCTCAATCTTGCTAGAAACCCCCTCTTTCGTGGTTTCATAATATATGCTACAAACTATGGACGTCAAATATCTTTAGTTATTTACCGATCTGCCTTCACTGACGCGTTTAGTCAGATAGGGGGATGCGGCCATAATATATCATGACATTGAACTTTTGATGTACTGCCCATTATTTCTGAATGTGTCATGACTTCAGATCTGCTATGTATACCTACAAATTGATATGTCAACATACCATGATGTACTCGTATGTCCCAGTGTGTACGTCTGAATAAATTGAGTAAACAAAGATTCCAGCAGTCTGCATTGGTGCCTTGTAGACACATGTGTATGAGTGGTTATATTGGTCAGCACACGAACAGTACACCATTCGCGGTAATCACACTCTACACTTCTACTTCATACATACACCATCCTGCGTCGGTTGGAGTGACCAAGTTTAGGGCCTGCTTCCCCTGGAGCCTTTGCCTTCCCTAACTCAGGACTAGGGTGAGTTACCCATTTACAGCTGGGTAGACTGGAGCATGCCTGATCTCAACAACACACCACTCTTCCTTACAGAGCATACCGACTGACACTTTACAGAGTGGAAAGAAGAAAAGAAACTTTACAAAAAGATATTCCCCTTCGCGTAGCTTGTAACACGATAGTTTTTATTTGTCCTGCGTCCCATGGAGTGTTTCAAGGATTCCAAACGCAAAATTTTAATATCTGGGATGTTACCATTGTCAGGAGACAGTAGGCGGAGATTTATGTCCCTTCAACACTCGAAACATTCGTTAGCCTCTCGACACAGCCATGCTAACCTTCTCTTTCCACTCTCGACACATATTGTCTTCTGGAAACACATTCCCGTCAAACATTGATTAGCCCATGAACACATCACAGTCCCTTCCCTACTCTGTCCACTTCCACAGCACGACTCCCTCCCAAAACATTCCCCGCACAATCACGTGTGCCTGCCAAAGAACCCCTCTTTGTTTAGTGAGGCTGACGTTACAGTCACAGCACGACACAGAACTGTGTGTGACCTTCGTGTTCCACTCTCTTTGATGCGAGTGCACCGTAAATGCCTTCTCGCAACAGGGACGATGTGGGCAGTTGTGGCTTAGTTTTAATGCATCTTTGGATGTTTCGAGTGTAGAGAATTAAACTCAGTCAGTTTTGAGGCTTGACGAGGTGTAGATTTATGTGCAGTGATATTATACTAATATTTTCAATATGTCAGCAGTAAAGAGAAAGTGTCAACAATGTTCGGTTGAATATTTGAAATTCGGGTTTGTACCTTCGGCCGTAAATGAACAATTACCAATGTGTTAGCTGTGCCAGCAAGTGTTTTCTACCAAAGCAATGAAACCGCCACGGCTTAACGAGCATTTTACCAAGAAACACCCAGATAAAGTTGGCAAAGATATTTCTTACTTCCAGGATTTAAAACAAAAGTTTGAAAGCCGCAACTCTGTCACTAGTATGTTTAAGAAAATGTATAATCACAATGATAAAGGTCTCACTGAATCTCACAAAATTGCACACATGATTGCGAAATGTGGTAAACCTCAAAACATTGGAGAAAACTTAATTTTACCAGCTGTACGGGAGGTAATTAGCACAATGATGGAAAGAAATCCAAGTGACATCATTTCTTCTATTCCATTGAGCAATGATACTGTTTCAAGAAGAATAGATGAGATGGCAAAGCGATGTTGAAAATCAGCTGTGTACTGATTTGCAGTCTAATGAATTTTTACAACAGTTGGATGAAAGCGTCGTGCGTGATAACGAAGCTTTGCTGTTCGTATATGTGAGATACATAAAGAATTAAAATATCATAGAGGATATGTTATTTGCAAAACTACTGACAGCAGATACAAAGGGGTTATCAATCTTTGAAACCCTTGAAACATTTTTGTTGGAAAAAAAAATTCCTTTTTCCAATGTCATCGCATGTGCGACAGATGGAGCACCAGCTATGGTTGGTCGTCATCGCGGGTTTCTGGCCTACTTAAAAAATGTGGCACCAGGTGTTTTAACAATTCATTGTGTTATTCATCGACAACATTTAGTCGCCAAGCATCTAAGTCAACTTAGTGACAGACTCCACAAATCATTGAACTGTGTTATCAGTGTTATTAACAAAATTAAGACGCATTCGTTGAACGATAGATTATTTCGTAAACTTTGTTGTGCTAATGGTGAAGAGTTTGAACGTCTTCTCCTACACACGGAAGTACGATGGCTGTCCAAAGGTAACTGTTTAAAAAGATTATGGCATTATTTGATACTGTTGTAGAGTTTTTGGATTAAATCAAAGAAGAATTTAGCATTCAAAGAGAAGTATTGCGAAACGATGTGGCCTATCTTTCAGATATATTTGAAAAGTTAAATGAGGTTCTTCTTAAGCTACAAGGAAATGAGATCAGTCTGATTAAAGTGAAAGGAATTATCATGACGTTCATCAACAAATTGACATTATATAAAAATAATCTTAGTCGCCGAGAACTTTCTCATTTTCCATGTTTACTGCAGTTAGGTGAGGACAGGCTTAAATATTCAGATTTAGAGGTTTATTGCAGTCATTTGGACGCTATTAAAAATGATATGAGCATAAGATTTAAAGACTTGCAAGAACTAATAATACCGGATTGGGTGATTAATCCGTTTGAATCAGGCGTGGAACATGTTAGTCAACATTAACAAGAAGAATTAATTGAGCTACAAGATGACTTCGAGGCAAAAACACTGGCTGAGTCACACAAAGCGCAAGGATCTCATTAAGCTTTATTGATAAGGGAATTTTTATATAACTATATCATTATTATCAACTAATAATTTTTCCAATTTTTTTCATGTTTAAAGTGGTTACATAAGGAGAGGCTTAAATATTCAGATTTGAAGATATATATGCAGTCATTTAGGCGCTATTAAAATGATATGATTATGATAGTTATAGAGTTGTAAGAACTAATGTTATATCATTTGTTCCGCCAATTTGTATTTCAAGGATAATGAACTTGTGGTGTATATAATTCCGTACTTAAACACATATTTAATATAACTTTGCTCGAGCATAGTTCCATTTCGGCTGTCTTTTGGTTTCCGTTTTTGTTTTACCCTGCGAGATGGTGGTGAGGATGGGTAGATGGTCGCTTCCTATGTCCTCCAATACCCTCCATTTATACCGGTTGGTGAGGTCTGCAGACACAAGTGTTAGGTCTGGTCGGCTACTGGTTCCGCTAGCTTTATGGTAGAGGGTTGGTGGGGTAAGACAGTCTACACTATATTCACACTCAGCAACAAAACAGTAAAGAAAGAACTGGATTTAAAACTTGATGATGCAAAGCTAGCTAAAGAGAACAATCCGACTTATCTAGGGATACAGCTAGATACCAGACTCACATACAAAACACATGTTGAGTCCCTAACTGCTAAGGCCTCTAGAAGGCTAAACCTCATAAAGCGTTTGGCAAGCACTGATTGGGGATCCAATCAGAGCACCCTACGACAACTGTACTTGGGATACGTGCGCTCAGTTATGGATTACTCTCTACCCCTGCAAGCCACTGCTAGCCCAACACTCAGACTGAAACTAGATCGCATACAAAACCAGGCACTCAGATTCATCTGTGGAGGCTTGCGAACTACTCCGACCAGCGCATGTGAGATTTCCGCCAATGTGGAACCCCTAGAACTAAGGAGAGAGAAATCAGTCATTATCACGGCAGAAAGATTCTTGCGAGCTGACAAAGATGACCCCTGCAAAAACGTTATCGGTGACCTCAACTCCAGGTACCGAATTAAAAAGACATCTTTCACTAGAAGGTACCAAGAGCTTTCAGGGAAGCACTACATACCAGAGACTAGACTACCTACTCAAGTTGTGCCTGACCTACCACCTCACGTAGAACTAAAAAGACCAATAATACGTACAAACCTTCTACAACCCGCAAATAAAAGCCTCATACCTACGCTGCTGAAAACACTTGCTATGGAAACCATCTGTCAGTACGATGAAGACATTATCCATGCCTATACAGACGGGTCAGCTTTCAAAGCAGTAATAAATGCTGGATACGGGGCCATAATCATCCCACCCAGTACTGAAGAACCCGTCAAAATTGCAGGTCCCTGTGGTATCTGGTGCACAAACTACGAAGCCGAAGTAGTCGCCATCCAGAAAACCCTAACTAGAATTTTTGAACTCTTTGAATCAGACGAAATGAAACCAAATGATGTTGTGGTGTTCTCAGACTGGCAGGCTGCCCTCTTGGCAATAGGAAACTGGAAAACCAACTCGATCAGTACTATCCAGAAGGTTCAAGAAACATGCCACAAAATTATGAACTTGTACGGAACAGAAATATACATGCAATGGATACCTGGCCACATAAACATCACATTAAATGAAGTTGCTGATAGACTGGCAAAGAAGGGAGCAAAAATGCCACAGATTGATCACCCACTGAGTATGTTAACAGTTAAACAAATAGTCAAAAACAACTGTAAAGAAGTTTGGCTGAACACATGGGCACAGGGTAAAACAGGAAGGAGACTCTTCATTCACCAAACAGCCCCAAATAAGAAAGATGCTATGAACGATATCGAACGAAGGTACCAAACCAAAATCTTCAGATTGAGAACAGGCCACTCTACACTAAATGGCCACAGAAACAGACTAAGTTCACAAAATATAGCAAAATGTAGACACTGCCCTAACCCGTTGGAGACAGTAGAACACCACCTACTACAATGCCCTGCACTTCAGGGACTGAGACAACAACTGCTACCACACAACCCATCCATAGACAATACACTGTATGGCAGCTCAGAACAGCTTATACGAATTGCGCAGTACCATATAATGGCATCAAGGTCACCAAGAGCCGACGCTCAGTGACAGTGGATCAAAGAAGAAGAAGAAGAAGAAGAAGAATATAACTATGCTTTTATAAATGTGCTTTCTCTTTTTCTTTATATGATAAGAAAAGATAATTCATTAACTGCATTGCTTTTTTAAAAGTATGATGGAATATATGTATATGTGTGAGTGTTTGTGTATACACGATAAAGAGCAAGGGGGTGTTAAAAGGGTGGGGTGCTTTTTTAAATATTAGTTGTCAAAAGGGGGCGTTGAAACTTTCAGGGTTGAGAAACACTGAACTAAAGCTATGAACTTTTCTAACGAAACCTTTGATATCATCTTGAACGGGGAAAAACTACAGAAAGTTGAAAGTTTCAATTATTTAGGCAGTAAAATGACTCAGGATGGTGATGCAACAAGAGAAATCCATACTAGAATTGCTTTGGCAGCTAGCGCCTTCAATAGATTATCTAACATTTGGAAATTACGATCATTGAATACACATACCAAGCTTCGTCTGTTTAATTCAAATGTTATCTCAGTGTTAACATACGGCTGTGAGAGTTGGAAAATAACAAAATCATTGGAGAACAAGCTGAATACATTCGAGAACAAATGTCTTAGAAAACTCATGAACATCAGTTGGAAAGAATTCAAGACTAATCGACAAATAAGAGAAGACTCTAGGCAGAAATATGTTCCGACTATATAAGGAAACGACGATGGTCATATATCGGTCATGTCCTACGAATGCAAAATAACAGAATACCACTACAGGCGCTCACTTGGGTTCCTGAGGGTAAGAGGAAAAAAGGAAGACCAAAAGAAACACTCAGAAGAACAATAATAAGAGAAGGAAGAACGTTGGGCCTAAATAATGTGCAAGAGCTAAGAGGAGTGGCGTCACAACGAACAACCTGGAGAGCCCTGGTTTCTGCATTATGCGCCGTGTTTGGTGCTTAAAGAATTTATTATTATTATTATACAACCATTTAACCTTACAACCTGATTTCTGCATGTTTAATTAATGCACCTATTTATCAATGTATCAATTTGTCCATCAATCTATCAAAAAATCCAATGCAGTGTAATTGAAAAAAAAAACAAGAAAAAGAACTAAAACGCGACGTATTACATAAGTGGAAACACCTCTGCTTACAGTAAGGGAAACAACCAACCTAGAAACGATACATGTTTACAATTTGAGCATCAGGCGTAGAACTGTAAAAAAGACGTACTTTTATGTGGAATAGCTCTTCATTGCTTCAAATACTAGTTATCTAGTTATAGATGGGTAATGAAAAGTCCAGTTTTAAATTACTGTTTCCGTGTATACTAAATTAAAACATGTCTTGACTGCAGCTATGAAAGTCGGTGGGCATCGAAATGTGTATACGTGATAATACACTTATTAATTGATAACACAAAATGACATCAGTCTACCTTGCGGGGGTTTGTGCTTTCGGGATTTGCTTTTATTTGTTTTTTCATGCATATATGTTTAAGTTTCTTTGTCACTTTTAATGGGTAATAACCCTTTGTTTCTTTTAACTTTAAATTTTAAGACACTGTCTTACTTAATTAGAATAACATGCCTTTGGGCCAAAACATTTGAGTGTGTGAATAGTGCATGTGTATATTGTCCGAGAACGTATGGGCGATTATGTAAAGCATTCAGTTGTAGTCTCCCTTCTTTACAGCTCATTCCTGGGCACGATATTAGGTATTGCACGCACACGTATATGTAACATTTTTTGTGAGTATGAAATAAAATTAGGGAAAAATGACTTTTACAAAATTTAGTCAATTCGCATTAAGAAAGACAACTCAAAATTTAAATCACAGTTTCTTAAAGACCTAAGAAGTTGCATACTTTTGTATGCATAGGCATGTGCTGTATTTAGTTTTTAGACAACGGATTTTATTGTAAAAGTTTTTTCAAATGCATAACTCGTGCATGCGTGAAGGTGTTCTGGAGTTTGTAGGTGTTGTTGTATGCGAATATTTCCGGTTTTACTTTCCTGTGATGATGTAAATAGATTTTATATGCGAAACGTATTTATGTAACATGTGGTTTGGGATCTAATTAAAATAAAAAAAATAAAAAACGCTTTCATGTGGATTACTTTTCACTTGTTTGATTTTTATCAGTGTGTGAGTAAGTGGATATACCCTAAATTTGCTTCAAGAGCGATGATATTTTAGAAGGTGATGTGATGCCTTGCACAGGCAAGGAAATTTAGTCCCCACAACCACAGGACCGCATGCCGCACGTGCGTTATATTCCCTGACTGAACCAGCACGCCCAGATGTCGGTCCAACTGCAATAGCCACCTTCTATAGATTCGCAGACCCAATTAAATGGTACGCAATCCTGGCCACATCAGCGCACATACTACACTGTAAGGGTCGTCACAGCAAAACAATTTGAATGTGTGAACCCCAAACTAACCGTGCTCATAGAGTAGCAAGATAAAAAACGATCAACAGGTGTCCTACATTGGCTACCCTCCCTTCCCCCCAATATAAAAAAGGAGGCAGTCAAGCAGATTGTCTCAAATATCACCAGGGATAAAGATTTCAGATATAAAGCTGCTTTGATACATGGACTTTTTTGTACAGCACAACCAAAATTGTGCCCTATTATCATCAAGCAAAATCCATAATTCTCGCCGTCTGTACGTCTGTCATATCTAAGGCATGCAACTGTGATTGAAAGTTAAACATTAATTGCATTGTTTCCCTTATATGTATTCTCCCGAAAGTAGTAACACTCAACGAAGAAAAGTTGGTGTAGAACTCAGTTTCATTCCTGAAACGGATTTAACTCATTATTTTGTTAAAAATAACCTTAAAATGTAAGTTTTTGATTGTTTCTTCAAGACAAAATTTTAATTTAAAGTATTGCAGACGTATTATTATGGATCAAAATGATAAGATGGCTGCAAAACGAGCTGTAGATGCTAAGAGGAATAGACGATCGCGTCAATCACAACTAGAGACTCTAGAAGAAGCAGCAATACGACAACAACACAAAGCGGCACAAAGACAAGCACAGCGTCAATCACGAGGAAATCAGTCTGCAGAAGAGCATGAATCTCAACGCGCTGCAGAAGCTTTTCGCATTCGTCAGTTGAAAGCATCACAACGAGCAAAGGAGACTTCAGAAGAAGCCACCGAACGCAGAGCAGCAGCTGCACAGCAAGTGAGACGATCAAGAGCTGCGCGTAGTCCAACAATTCCAAATAACGATGCCTTTGGTGAGAATGCAGTTGCTGTACACAACTGCGGCCCAATGGATCAGGAATATCAGTTCTGTCACTCTCTTCGTCTTCTTCTTTCGTTCGCTTGAAATATATTGTCTATATCTGCTGACGCATGCTGGGTGATGCATGCTGTCACATTAATTAATCCTCAAAGATGCTTACTATCTTCTTACACCATAATTGACACACCCATTCCTGAGTAACCCGATCAACACCGAAATTTAGTCCCAAACTGAACACTGTATTACGGAAATGTCATGAAACACAAACGTTATATGAAATACACATATCCAAGGTAATAATTCGTACTTCTTCCTTCGGAATTAAACAACAAGATTCAGCCATAACATCTAGCCATCTTCTCCGCTCTACACGCAAGCTTCCAGTTTACCTTCCAGTCAAAAACTGACCATTTCGCACCTTGAACTTTCTCCCGTGTTTTGACCCAGAATCCGCACGAGGCAAACTCACGTACACACCAGACTGACCACTTTTCATTCGCACTTAACATACACACAGGCCTACGCAATTTACTGTTCACGCAAACAACCTCTCTTACTTTATTATTTGCCCACACACACACCTTGACCATAATCATCATCATCAGCGTAATCATCATCATCAATACAATATACGCTTGATAATTGTATTACACTGATATCATCATCATTATTACAACATATGCTCGATGACTGTATTATACTGAAATCATCATCATCATTACAGCATTTGCTCGATATCTGTATTACACTGACATCATCATCATCTAGTGACATTTACCCTAATCTCCAGAAGAAAACACCGTTTTTTCATAGAGTAAGGCAAATTTCTGCAACACTAACAAAGTGTATTACATCTAGTTACAGGAAAATTAGCATAACATAAAATCACCCAAAATTGTTTCATGAAAAATATATCTGGGAACATATTTTAAGTTATAGACGGGATAACGAATCTGCCAACACATTGGATTTCCCTCAAGAGGTATTACAGAAAAGTCATACTGTTGTAGCTGTAGGTACCATCTTATTAACCGGCTGTTTGGCGATTTTGCCGTCCTCATATATGCTAAAGGTTTATGATCTGTGTTAAGAAAAAAATGAGCTCCCATCAGATACTTGGAAAGCTTAGCAACACACCATACAATGGCTAGGCATTCTCTCTCGATGGTAGCATATGTGGTCTCTGTTGGTAATAATTTCCGACTTGTATAAAGGATCGGATGCAGAATGCTTTGGTGTTCTTGCATTAGGCAACCTCCTATGCCCACAGAGGACACATCCGTCCTGAGGACAAATGGAAGATGCACGTTAGGCAGCATCAAAATTGGTTGTTTTGAGAAAATACATTTTATCATTTTTGATGTCACACCGCACTTATTCGTCCATACCTTTGCGCGTTAATGACGAGAGAGTGGCAGACAATGACGAGAACTGGGGAATGAATCTATGGTAAAAAGTGATCAACCCCAAGAGACTGCATACTTGTTTATTGCTAGTAGGAGCTTGGAGATTCGAAATCTTCGTTACAGTAGTGTCTTCTGGTTTGAGCATTCCCCCACCTACTCTATTTCCTAGAAACCCGAGTTCGTGGAACCCGATTTTTACTTTTGTGTGTCTAGCTGTTAGATTATGCAGTGTAAGACATGCCAGAAGTGATGACAGTCCACAGACATGCTGCTCCCAAGAATCACTAAAGAGGCAAATATCGTCCAGGTAGGTCACTATATCAGGCCGGTCGCCGAGGAGCTTTCTCATCATACGCACGAATGTCGCTGGGGCATTTACAAGCCCAAAGTACATATAGTTCCACTGGAACAGACCTTTTGGCGTGACAAAAGCTGTCAGAGGTCTTACCGATTCCGTCAGAGGAACTTGCCAGTAACCTTTAGACAGGTCGAACTTACTAAAGAAATGAGCTTTTGACATTTGTGCTAATAGGTCATCCTGATTGGGTATAGGTTCTGCGTCTGTGATTGTAATGACGTTTAGGCGCCTAAAGTCAATACAGATACGTAACGAGTTGTCTTTCTTTGTAACAATCACTAACGGGAATGCATATGGTGACTCAGAAGGTTCAATAATCTCCAAGTAGATCATTTTGTATATCTCTCTCTCTACTGCCGCCTTATAATGGACTGGTAGCGTGTATGGTTTCAGTCTCATGGGGCGCTCATCTAACAATTTAATGTCGTTACTTATCAGTATCGTCCTGCCTGGTTTATCCGTCAGCACATCAGCATAGTCTTGAAGTAATGCTTGAAGTTGCCGTTGTTGATCGAGAGGAACGGAGTTCCATATCTCTACATTCTTCCATGACTCTAACTGTTGTAAGGGAAGAAGAGACAACCGGCGATGAATATCCTCCCCATCACAGCCTTTTTCCGCTACGACTGCAGAACATGTAATTTCCTGCGTATCCTTAAGAACAGCTTCCACAATGTGCTGTAGGGAATTAGGGCATTCATAGTGGGGTCTTAACTTGTTGACATGGAATATTTTTTTCTTCCCCTTCAAATCAGTCTTATAATCTACGCCTGTAACTGATTGAATTACAGAAAATGGACCCTGCCAGGAGATAAGCAAATGATTTCTATTGGTTGGGAGCAAGAGCCACACCTTATCCCCATATTGTAAAGCCAAGAGTTTCGTTTTACGGCTAGCATAAGCACGATACCTAGCTCCCGCTACTCTCAATGAGTCGCCTGCAATCTGACACGATCTCACGACGCGCTCTCGCAGACTGACAGCTAATTCGTATGAAGATTTCACCTCTTCGTTGGGGTATTTACCGATGAACAAATCCTTCAACAGAATCATGGGGCCACGAGGATTAGCTTCATATATAGATTAGAATGGCAAGAACCCCGTACTTCTCTATAAGCAAAAAGCACGGCTGGTAAGTATATGTCCCATTCTGTGTGTGACTCTGTCGTCACCTTTCCTAGCATACGCTTCAACGATCCGTTGAAACGCTCGCAAGTGCCATGATAAGGAGAGGATGATAAGGAGTTGTAAATGACTTTAATATCACTGGCTAACAAAAAAATTTTTTTTTCTTTCTCTAACATTTCTATGTTTTTCTGGTCATTTTTAATGCGCTGTTTTTAAATATGCAAACCGTTTTTCTCTATCAGGTCGGGATCTCTAGAAATACGCAATTGAAGTTTTTTAACAACGCGTACAGTATTACAACATCATTCGTACAAGAAGTATAACAGTTATGTAGGCTTGAATTTCTTTGCAGTCGACTTTCGTCGGTGAATGGCATGTGGTACATCGCGATGAAGCATCCAACAATAATCGGCAAGCATGGTCACACTCCACCGTCCTTGGTAACGTGACTCCATTAAGGTGATATCTTAAAGGAATCGTTCTCCATGTTCATCGCTGACTTCGCCAAGGTTGTCAGGGGAAAAGTCAAGATGCGAATCGAGCAAATGGATTTTGAGGGACATGTTACAGCCCATAATTCTGTATGCATCTATGCACTGCTTAACAATATGCACATAGTCGACAGATTTGTGATTTCCCAGAAAGTTATCGACGATCGATTTGAATGCCATCCATGCGCGAAGTTCACTACCATATAACAAGTTCTCGAATTGTTTGTCTGCAATAACTTTCCTAATCTGAGGTCCTACAAAGATACCTTCCTTTATCTTTGCATCGCTAACTTGCGGAAACGTTTCTCGAAGATAAGTGAAAGCTTTGCTCGTTTTATCTAACGCTTTTACGAAATTCTTCATGAGCCCCAACTTTATATGTAACGGTGGTAAAATGATACTGTCTTTGTTAACTAATGGTTCGTGTATTACATTTTTATGCCCGAGCTGCATACGATCCCTGATAGGCCACACCTTTCTTGCATAATGTTCCTGTCTGTTGCGGCTGTCCCATTCACATCGGAAGCAACAAAATTTAGTATACCCAGTCAACATGCCCATGAGAATAGCAATGACCTTTAGGTCTCCACAAATCCGCCATTGGCAGTCATTGTACTTTATTTTTGCCAAAAGTATAGCCATATTGTCATAAGTTTCTTTCAAATGAACAGAGTAGGCGACTGGAATTGATGAAAATAAATTTCCGTTATGCAATAACACGACTTTTAGACTAATCTTGGAAGAGTCAATGAAAAGTCGCCATTCGTTGATCGTTGACTATGTGATCATGACCGAGGTGCACCATTAGACCGTTTACATCTTTGCAATAGCAAATGTCATCATCCATCTCAAAGTATTGAACACGTTCTCTGTGTCTATGATGAAATTTAGATATCGGAGTATTGGGCGCTAAAAGATTCCATTCTTTGAGTCGCGAACCGAGTAATTCCGCTTGTCCTTTGGTAAGAGCGAGATCACGTATTAGATCTGAAAGTTCTGAATGGTTAATTAAGTGAACATCATCATTCACCAATATATAATCCGAGTCAGAATTAGTTTCTAAAGTAGGTATACTATCACTTTCTGATGGTTCATTCACGTCCAACGGATATTGTTCTGGTGGAACTGGGATCAGACACGTGATTGGATCATGAGGCACTGGTTTCGAAACCGATTCAATATTTGGATAAACCACAGACTTTCTAGTTTTAAAAGTGAAACCATGGATATTTGTCAAGCAGAAGTAACAATCAGTTGCGTGATTTGTCTGTTCACGCCATATTGCTGGCATTCCAAAAGGATTCGACTTATGCTTCGGCGATTTTCGTAACCAACCTGCCAATGTATTTGCACAAGTCGAACAAACTGCATTTGGATTCCAAGATTTATTTGCATCATCAACTTTCGAATCGAAATAAAGTTCATATGCTTTCTTTAGTAATGGTGCAAAGTTTTTCTGGTGAACACGATCGGTAAAATATCCGCACACGTAACAGAACAGATCAGCCGAATTTCTACAACTTCTAGAAGCCATATTTCGCTCAGAATTATTTCAAAATACAGTAACTATTTGAAAAATAGCGTAACATATGTCATGCATCTTTTAGCAGTATAAAAAGGAGAATTATTTTGCATTTTATTAATTTTTAATAAGTTATATAGTAAAAATGAAACGGAGCAAATAACGGTTTCCCAAAAATATATTTATTCACAAATATCTTAAGAACCCGATGTGATAGAGATAAACGGATTTCAAATTTGAAATCAGCGCAAGAAACTGACCTAAGAACACTTATTCTTATATAAGAAAGAAAAATGTTGTTTGTCAGTGTATTTAGCATTTTGCACACCTCTTTCATCACGTCTGGTGTAAACGGTGTCCCTCTATCGGATAATATTTTATCCGGAAACCCGAACCTACTGAATATCATTTGGAGAGCTGCTATTACAGCTGCGGAAGTGATTACTTTCATAGGGACTGCCTCGGGCCATCTAGAGAAAAGAATGTAACGACGTCCTCTGTCAGACATTATGGGAAGGGGACCTACAATATCTGCTGCAAGTTTCTTAAATGGTCTACTAGATATGTCCGTAACCTGCAATGGTGCTTTTGTGACCCTGCCTTTGGGAAAAGTACTTTGGCACACCACACACGAACGACAATATGCCCGAATGTCTTTATTATAACCTGGCTAATAGAACTGTGATATTACCCTATTTTTGGTTCTAGCTATTCCCATGTGGCCTGCGAACGAGCAGTCATGTGCGGTTTTAAGTACCATAGTCCTATGTGAACTGGGCAAGACAATTTGTCGCATTAGAGAATGATTTTTGGCAAAACATCTGGTAAGTATTTCATTTTTTACATGAAACCAATATCTCGCTGATTTAGTGTGTTAAATATCAGTCTTCTCAGCAAAATCGAACAAAGGTCGAAGAGATAAGTCAGAATGCTGCTGTTCTATAAACGAGGTACAGCGATCCTCGGGATCTTTGTTTGGCTTAGTAGCATTATTATTAAGTAACAGTACCGGATCCTTATCCACCTGTTGATCCTCAGCCTTTTTCTGTGCCCTAGTAGGGACTGCGTTTGCTACAAGTGAGTGTTGCTGATTCCAGCCATCCATATCTTGCTGTGTGCATTTCTGTACTTTCGGTAAATTGCCTATAATTATATCTGCAACGAGAGAGACGAGGACGCATGAGCGAACTGTATCTGATATGAAAGGGGTATCTATTTCGATAACCGCTAGGGGGTAGTACTCTACTCTGCCTCCAAAGATAACGTATCTCGCAGTTTTCCCGACGAGACACGACTCGTCAATGCATGAACGTCTCACTCCAATCGTCGTACATCCAGTGTCTCGTAGCACACTTTCTAATTTACCGGCTACCAAACTTCGGTGTAAATTCAAAGTGCCACCTTCCTCAATCGATAACAACACAGGCAAAGGGTGACCACAGATCAGTATCGGCTTACCGTTAGGTTCGAATAAAGGCTTACGACCTAGACAATCTTCACAGTTTAATATTTCCAATACCAATGTAGCGTTTGCATTCTCTGTCTTCCTGGTTGGACATTCTTTTTGGAAATGGTCCGTCGCATTACAAAGGTAACAGTGAGCTTCACGACGGTAGTTATTCCTTGGACTTCCCTTTGTACTGGATGGTTGTGTGTTAGTAGGGCTTGGACCTGATTTGTCACAAAATTTGGATGCGTGGCGCCAGGAACCAAAGCTACGACACCCCCATTTACAGCTATTTGACCTACGCTGAGGAAAACGCTTGGGCGGGAAATAACGTGATCTGGAATCGTGGTTAAATGTCCTATCAAATCTCGACCTCCTGTAGTCTTGTCTGTTCACATTATCAAATCGCAGTCTACTATATGGTGCATTGTTTACTTCCATTGCAGAACATACCGGAAAATTCTCAGGTTCCACCTCCTTATTTACAGACCTCCTAGGATGGGCAGTCATATACTGTGTAGCAGCGGTGGTCGTTGTATCTATTCTATAATGTGAGTCCACCTGCATGCCCACCTGCCCAGGTTCTTTGCCTCTTTGGTTAGCAATGATATGCTGCATAATTATAACAGTCACACACACAGCAAGCGATGAGATAACGCCCTAGTAATTGAAATTATGTTTATTTACACATGAATGGACCATTGCTGTCTGCTTTGACCTCTGCAATCGTGGTCCATCATATAATTATACAAGATATAAGTTCTTCCTTAATATTTATTCATTTCCTCACTCTCTCCTCGTTCAGTATCGAATCTACACCTTATGACCTTTAACCATCAATAATCATGCAGGTGCTATAGTCTGCACTTCTTTCTTCCTGACAATTTTTTTAGTCTATTGTTATATAACATCTCAGTCTTCAGGTTATCTATTGGTTGTACCAGACCTCTCCGGGGTTGTTCTTTTCCCTTCCATCACTAACGAATTGGACTACTGTATATATATATATATATATATATATATATATATATATATATATATATATATATATATATATATATATATATATATATATATATATATATATATATATATATATATATATATATATTAGATTTCACTCTACGTACCTTTTTCCTTTTCTGAATATAAATCTAACTCACACCGTTCCTCTTTCTAAACAAGAATTCTCACTATTCAATATGTTGGGTTTATCGTCACCAAACTCATCTCCTTGTCTGAGAAATATTCTTCACCCAGACTACTTGGATACTGCCTTCAACATGGCTACTAGCGTAACTGTGCGACCTTCACTCTCTAACTCACGCTTCTTGACTGCTGCTGAAAAAGCGTGACTCACTGGATTTTCGTTCACCTCTTTTCTCATGCACATCCTTATTCGCGCATCCCCTTTTTTGTACTCTATTCGAACCTTCCTATTTCTAATTCTCCTTATTCGTTCCCTTTGCCCGTCAGTCGTTCCCTTTATCTGCCACATCTATCTCCTTATCCCCTTAAAAATAAATTATTTATCCGTAGGAGAAAAAAAATTGTTTTCATGACTGTACCAACACTATTGCATTTTTCTTTATACAAAAAAAAATCGTTAGCAATATGCTGTTACAATCCTAGTTCAGCACATTGCTAATTCCTATCTGTCCAAAGGACAATTTCTTTTTTAAAAACATAATCAAATTGTACTGGAACGTTCTTGTCTCTTCCCTTTTAGCAGTAAATACAATCATCAACATCATCTTCCCTATCATATTTCCAATGAAGAATAATTTGTATTTCTCCATCTCTTTCCCATTCTGCTATCACACATATACGTCATTTTGCTAACAATTTTAATGCATTCCACATCTGGTGTTCCGACGGTCAAGAAAATATGGGTCTAACACCATATTCCCAATATGCCTCAATGGGCGTGTAACGGGATCCTTTACCTTTTTTTACACCTGGTGTGGTTTTCTTTTGCCATTTCTTTACTATACTCCGATCCTGCTGTGTCCTGTCTTATTATGTACACCTTTTCATGTCTACATGAGCCATTCAGTCATCGACATGTTCAAGTAAACCATTGAGTCGTCGTAGTGTGATTGTAATGCCGTCCCCCTGTCTGTCCCCGGGAGAAATGTTTATCTCCCATTTACGAACCCTTATGTTTCCCTTGTCCTATCTGCTCATGTTACATGATCTTAAATACATACTTTTGACATGTTATACATTCCATTTCCTTAGTGGTCTTCATTTTTTTCATATCATTTAACATGTCATTATTTGCTTATGTTACAACATATTATCATATTTAAAACTAGAGAATATTCTTTTCCCGTCACTTTTCTTAAGTGACCTTTCATCTTTACATTTATGACTGTTCTTAACTCTTGTCTTTCTCACTCACATTCTACCCACTCTGTATATATCCATATACAAATTTATTTCCTTTTACTCATCCAGTCACTCCTATTGCCATACATGTAAACTCCTCATATATTATTATTGTCTGTCACCACACACCTGGTGTGAATTGTTTAGTCTCTTTCCTTCTCTCGTATAAAGCCACAACATGTCTTCTGTCGTGTCTTTGTAAATACATAGTTCATGTTGGCGTGAGCCATTTAACTATCATGGCAACACTGAACTGCCATCCTCTTGTACACCCTTTACTAACTGGACTTCTGTCCTTGGTCTACTACGCGGAAATATTTGCAACTTCTTAGGTCTGCTTATCTTAACCTATTTTGTCGCTTTTACCTAGTTTCGTGTTTTTCTGCTGCTGATCTGTCATTTGACTTCTTTTTCTATTTATGTCTATTTCTATTTACTCTATTTTTACGTCCACTCCTTATCACTTTGTTTTATGGTTTCTCCATATTTCTTCTTTTTGTCACTGTTTCTTCGGTATTCCATGTCTGTATCATGTTCCTGCGCCTTTTCACTTCTCCTTTTCTTCTTTTGTCAGTTTCTTTAGGTTTCCCCAATGTCCGTTCCCTCTCTGGAACCTCTCTTTGTGCTACCTATTTTTCTTTCCTTCTCCACAACACTCTGTCTCTCGGTGTCTGCATTTCTTCTGTATATGTTCGGTGAGGGTTACCCTCAATAGACTCTCATTTGTAGTCTGGCAAACGCCGCACTTAACGTTTTAAATGTTTTTCGTTCTCTCCCTGGAACGTTCTTAGCACATTTCTCTTCTCTTTATTCCTTCTTAGAACCTCTGTGTATACTCATGTCATTCTCTCTATGACTCTCGATTACCTCGAATTTCTCAATATCCTCTTTTCATTTCTTCTCTTCGCGTATTTCGGAGAAAAAAAATATGATTTCTCCCCAAAGTCTTCACAAGACTCCGGCCACTGCCGCGAAATCTCTCTTTGCCATTTTCTCCATGGCTTCTTACTTCTACATTCGTTCCTTCTAACTATCCCTTCTATATGTCTGTGCCATCCTTCCTGTGGCTTCTCAATACTCCCGTCACTTTTCCATGACTCTCATCTCTTATCCATTTCCTTATGGTTTCTGTTACATTCGGTGGAGAATGACTCCATTAAAAGTCTACTCACGACTTAGCTAACGCCGCCATTTTTATTCCTCTCCTTCCATCGTTTGTCCGCCTCTGATAATCCTCTCCATCTAGTCTGACTGACTGTCTCTGCATATTGTCTTCACCTTTCTGCCTCGTCCGCGAGTATTTTATCCTGGTTGTATACTGGGTTCCTGCGTTCTCTACTGCTACTTCTATATTTGCTCTCGTCTTCCTTAATTCTTCTATTATTCTCTCGTCCTCTGTAACTCCTTTTGTGTATGTGACTACCGTCACTCTCCTCAGACACTACACTGTCTGAGTCAGTCGACACCGATTCTGACGACCAGCTCCGTCTACTGCTATATTCTGCTTCATTAACCGTATGTAGACTTTTTCTTCTGGTCGATCTATCCTCTTCCTCTTCTTTGTAATCTTCATTCCCTGTGTCCCCCACATCTGTCTCTTCATCCATCATTTCGATCACAAGTGTGTGCACTTCCTGTTGCCTATTTGATAAGTACGTATCAAACTTTACTTATAACAATTTCCTCACCTTCCTTGTTGTCAAGGTGTTGAAATCCGCTCCTCTTAGGGTACTTGTTATTGCCTTCTTTATCTCATTTACACTTGGTACAGCCGTTTTGCTAATTCTCTTCGTCTTTATCTGATTTATACATCCAAGATCACTTTTCTCCTTTTTCGGCCAATAAATGTTATTGCCTTCATCGTCCGTTCTATGATCGTGTTCGTCCGACCTGTAGCCTTGTGCATATTCGTCGGAGTCCATAACTCTATCTTCCCCACTTGACGAATCTGATTCTGATTCTGTGTCAAGCTGGTACTTTTCGTGTACTGTATTTACACCCTCCTGTTTCGTCTTTCTCTTCTCCAGATTTTCAAATTGTCTATGTCTAGCTTTCTTCTTATTCTTTTATCTTGGTCGGACCTCTGATTGTGCCGTTTTCCTTAACTTTGCTAATGGCATATTATAATCGGACGATTCATCAGAAGATGACCGATATCGTGTTGTGCTCCGTCTACTCTGTTGCTCCATTTCTTCCTGCTGTTGAGGAACTATTTCCTCCTGTTGCTCAGTATCTATCTGTTCTTCCACCTCTTCTTGTTCTTGTGCTCTCTATACCCCTTGTTCTTGTTCGCGTATTCTTTTTTTTCTGTCTTGTAACCTCTGCACGTATTCCATACTTAGAATATCGCTTTCGCTATCTGAATTTTCGCGTTCATTCCGCAGATGTTCTATTTCCTCTGTAATCTCTTTGTTGTTCTCTGTCTTTTCCATCATTCCTGTACCGTAGAATGTGCGTCTGTATCCTTTATATCATTATTTTCTCGCTCTCCGAGTATGTTTGTTTCCGAGTGTGGGGAAAAACCACACTCTCCTGTTACTGGTGGTCGTTGCTGTGTTTTTTCTTAGGCTCTGGGTGTACTAGAGCTTTAGTCGTTATCTTCCTAATTCTATACTCGGTCCACCTGACCTGCTTGAGCTAGTGTCTGTTTCACTCTGCTCGCTTCTCTCTGGTGGTACTACCCAATATGATGATCTTTTTGTGGTGTCCGTTGTTGGTTGGTCTATTAGTTGCTCTCCTTGTAATCGAAGGTGTTGTACGTGTGCCTTTATTGTCTTGTTGTTCTGTTCTCTCCATATTTTATATGTCGTTTCCGACAACCGTTTTACGACCTGGAATCCAGGTGTCCACTTTTGATCGAACTTTTAGTTAGGCACATGTTTCTTGTAAGAAACTATATCCTCCGGTTTAAACTCCTGTAGTGTTGTCCCTTTGTTTGCCTGATGTTGCCTTTTCCCGGTCGCCTTTTTGATGTTTTGTTGGGCCAAACTGTGTTCTCTGTGCTTCTCCTGCATAAGGGTTTCCGTTGGGTCCTCCCCCAAATATCTTCTCCGCGGTCTAAGCATGTTATCCATAGGCATAACCGGCTCTTTTCCGTATAACATGTAAAATGGGGATAGCTTAGTGGTGTCATTTGCATTCATCCTCACCGTTTCCAACGCATGCGGCAGGTATGTATCCCAAAATTGCGATCTCCCTTGTGCCTCTTTGGCCATAATATTGTGCAATGTATCATGTAGCCTTTCGTTCTTCCCGTTGCTGTTTGGTCTATATATAGAGGTCCTAATGTGTACTATATTCATATCTTGTATAAACTTTTTGAACTCTGTGCCTGTAAATATTGTTCCATTGTCCGTCAACAGTACCGATTGACACCCATGCCTAGGGATGAATTCTCTCCTCATAATGTATATTACCGTTTTCGCCGTGGCCTGTCTGATGGCGTAACATTCTGGCCATCCTTACAACATATCGACTACATGGAGAATATATTTGTTGCCTGCCAACGTTGTAGGATACGGTCCTGATGTGTCCAAATTGATTTTCTGCATTGTGTACTGAGGCGTTTCCATTTCTTGTATGGGACATTTAATAGCTCTTAGTTTTCTGGATTTACACACTAAACATTCATCCACATGTGATACTATGTCCTTGTTTATCGTAGGCCAAAAATATCTGCGTTTTATAATTTCCAATTTTTTTATCCCTTCCTATGTGGCCATTTTCGTCATAGTAACTCCTTAACACTTGTTGAACCAGTTGTTTAGGAATGTACACTTTTGGCACTCCGTCTCCTTTTGGATTTATGTATTCTACGACTCTGTCCTGTGCATTGATTCAGAAATTTGCCGATTCTTTATGACCATTCCAAATTTGTTGTTTTAACTTCCGGATTTCTTTATCCTTCTTTTGCTCATCTTTGATGTTTATTTCGTGTAACTCTATATTATCTTCTGAACATACTCTTCTATTTCTCCCAATTGTTCATGGTCTCTTCTGTTAGAATTTATGATGTTTATGTGTCTAAACCTATCGTCTATCTCCGGTGTATCCTCCCTCTGCGGTGGCGTATTCGATGACTCGTAAGGGACTCTTGATAATAAGTCCGCACACGTATTTTGCTTTCCCTCTATATACTTCACTGTGATATCATAGTTTTGCAGGTTCAGAGCCCAAGTCTGCATCTTCTTTGATTGTTCCGACGGTTTGTTGAGCCAATATATCAATGGTTGATGATCTTTCCTTATTTTGCAGGGGCTCCCTCTCAGATAGTAGTCTAACCTTTGTACTGCGAAATATATCGCAAAAGCCTCTTTCTCTATTGTGGCATATTTTTCTGCGTCTTACTGAGCCTATGCAACAGAAATACAATCGGTTTCTCATCTCGGATGTTCGGTAAAATGGGTTCCTCGTTTGGTAAGGATGGTTGAACTAAATATGCACCGACTGCCGTGTCCGATGCGTCTGTATACAGTATCATTGTCCTGTCCGGGTTCGGGTGTGCCAAATATTGTATTTCCGTTAGGGCATTCTTGAGATATTTAAATGCCCTCTGACATTTGTCTGTCCATCTGAATCTAGCATTCTTCTTTGTTATATTTATCAGTGGGTTCTGCTGCCTGAGAGAAGTTTACGACATGTTGACGAAAATATCCGCATGTGCCTAAGAAACCGCGCGCCTGGCGGACGTTGGGGGGGGGGTGGTATCTGTCTTATCGCCTTTACTTTCTCCTCATCCGGTCTTACTCCTTCCCTGTTTATGACAAAGCCTAAGTATCTTGTCTCTTGCTTCAGAAAATTGCATTTGCTGAGTTTCAGTTTTACGTTATGTCCGCAAAGTCTGTCGAACACAATCTTGACGTGTTGTAAGTGGTCCTGCATGGATCCGGTGTGTGCACGAGAATATCGTCCATATATGCCAATGCAAATTTCTGCATGCGTTTTAGCTCCTCATCCATGAGGACCATATAAGTTGCGGGGCTTCCTTTCAGCCGAACGGCATGACATTCCAAGGAAACGTTCCTACATGGGTGCACACGGTAGCTTTCATCTTTGTGTCTTCCAACATTGGAAAGCACCAAAACTCTGATCTTGCATCCAATGTAGTGAACCACTGGGACTTTCCCAAAGTGCCCAGGATGTCATCGATGCGGGGAATCGGGTGTGATATTGTTCTTGTAATCGTATTGAGGGCGGCCCGGTAGTCACAGCAGAAGCGGTGTGTCCCGTCTTTCTTTCTGACTATGACTATAGGCGATGCCCATTCCGATCGCGATCTTTCAATTATCCCGGCTGCTAACATATCTTCTAGGGCTCTTTCTACAATTTGCCTATTTTTCAATGGTGTCATGTATGGTTTTCTGTGGATAGGCGTGTCTGTCGTGGTTTCTATTTCCATTCTCACCGTATCTGTCCTGCCGAGTTCCATGTCACTCAATGCGAAAACATCATGATTTTCAACAATGAAATCTTGTAATATTTTCCTGTGTTGGGGGTATGGTTATAATTTGCTTCTTTAATTCTATAATCCTTTCGTTTATGTTGGTATGCGTTGCTTTCCGTTGTCGTGCGTTATACCTCATGCCGGTACCAGCACTATTGATTTCCTCCGCGTGTGTATTCCGTTTTTCATCTATTCGCCTCCCGTGTAGCGTTGCTACAGTGTTTTCACGTTTTTCCGTGCAATATGCGAGACCCTGCCTTTTCCATTCCTCATTGCCACGTCTGTGCTGTGGCTGTTCTCTTCTATACCGACCCCTATTCTCATTTCGCCACTTGGCTGTTGACCCCTGCCAGCCATTTCCTATCTGGTATGTCGTCCCTTGTTGACTATGTCTACCTATTTTCCAATTGTTGTGACGTATTAGCTGTGCCTATCTCTTTTTATTGGGATATACCTATTTGTTTCCGTCGTGATAGTTATCTTGTACACTGCCGACCACAAACCTTCTGGATATTCTTATTGTTTTCGCCGCCGTGTTAATGAGCATTACTGGGAACAGGAATCTGCCTTCTATGTTAGCTATTCTTTCTATAAGTAATATTCCCGGTTCATCTGCTATGTCCGTGTCAGGAAATTCTATAGTTATCACTGTTTGTCCTATCGTATAGTATGGTGATCTTTTCAGTTTTCCTATTACTATATTGATTGAGTTCGAAGGTAAGGTAACTGTTCTTTGTAGCCATATGACTGAGGCTATATGTATGTCGTCTTGCATGTCGACATTGTCGACGTAAATCCTCAATTTGTGTAAATCAAAGTACATTTTGACCTTGTGTTTCTGTAAAAAATCTCTCCCCAAGATGAAGTTTCGTGACATTCCTTTTACTATGAAAAAAATATGTTCAATTTTCCTGGTGCCAATAGTGACTTTCATCGTTTGCTATTCCTATTACCTTTAGGTTTTCTCCAGAAACCGACGTTAACTGAATGCGTGTCTTTGCAAACTTGGTTAGATGTCAGATCTGCTTATATATTCCAAACCTTACGAGGCTTAAACTAGCCCCGGAGTCCAGCAATGATCTATACTTCTTTCCGCCTATACTTAATAGACATGAGTTTGGGTCTGCACTGTATCCATTTCTTTCTACCTGGTTGTTTTGCCTTTCCTGTATGCCCAGACCTTGTTGTTGTCTTATGCTTTTGATTGTTCTGTTCTTCTGCACATTTCCCCCTTTCTTCTCGTGAGGCCTATTTCCTATCATATCCACAACGTTCCCCTCTATCGGACAGGTCCGCCATTTCCATAGTACGGCCCCCTGTGACTATAGTTCTGTGCGTGTTTACTAGTATCGTAGACTATAGGGTGGTGCACTCCTCTGGTGTTTTGTGTATATGCTCGGGTGTTACCATAGAAGGCACGACCTCTGTTAGCCCTAAATCTAGAACATGTCTGGTGAGAATAACAGTACTGACCAACTGGTGAACTTGGCCTCTCGTACCTTTCCTGTTGCTCACAGAATCTTACTATGTGTCCAATCTTTTGGCACCGGAAACATCTAACGTTAGGTGTGACCTGTAATGTTCCTCTTTGTTGTTTTCCACTCATATACCTACCCTGCTTCTGTCTCCGTCTGTCTACCTGGTCCACTTCCATCGGTTCTTCTGCTTCTTCCTGTGTTTCCGCCTGTCCCAATCGATGTCTAGGCGTTTTCTAACATTTTCTTCTGCCACGGCAACTGAAATAGCGTCTTTCAGCGTCATTTAATCCTTCCTTAACAACATTAACTTTAATGTATTATTATTCAACCCATCAATAAGTATACCTACCAGCTGATTGTTCATTTCTTGGAGGTTGACCTCCTGGCCCATGAATGTTTCTTCTGCAAGATTCAGCAGTCTATCACTGAACATCTGCGTAGTCTAATTCTTGTGTTGCTTCAGCTTCCTTAACTGATGCCACGCAATTTGTGGGTCGGACACGAAGGAATACCGTCTAACTAACTCTGTTTTAAGATCTTTCCACGTTTCATTGGGGCATGTGTCCAAATGCCTTCTCATAAAGTCAGTGACCAGACCAGCAGACGAAAAAAATGCAAATTTAAGTTTCTCAAGTTCATCTACATTTATTGACATTGCATATTTATCAATGACTGTAAGCCACTTACGGCATGCGTCTGGGTCACCTGAAAACAAGTCTACATTACCTTTTATGTTTGCGTATTTAGCACTTATGTCTACCTTGGCTAATGTGTCGGTAATCGTCTTTACGAGGGCTAAAGTCTGACTTTCTTGCATGTTATACTGTGTCTGTTCGGTCTGTGCCATCATACAATCTAAAAAATAGTTACTTATTTCTACCGTTAACTACGCTAACTTGCACCTGAAAATGAACGGAAATTTTTTTTATTAGTCTTGGGTTTCCTGGAAAAAAAAATTATGTTACGGTTACAAAAAAATAAATTATGCATACACTGTTACAATTTAATATTACTGAGACTACAATACTAATGATAATGATAAGAATAGTAATTAAACAATAATAACAATATCAATAACAATAATATTACTATAATGTCTAATTAACCTAATTAATTCAGTCGTCTGCGTTGGAGTACTCGTTTTTGTCGCGATGTTGCGCGCGTGACCAACTTTTTTTTTTATAACAACCACTGTTGTTATATTTTTATACCATCTGGACTACACACCGTTTTCTTTGCTACACACCAGCCTCTGTCCGTGAATCGGTTACTGTAATGCACTCTATGACCTGTCTTACCCTACTTGTTGAGCGAAGTAGTCGTGCCTTTGTGTTTGTTGTGATGAGTAGTTCCGGTGCCGGAAGACTTGAAGAGAAAAAAAATTTTGATTTTGTTTCCAAGTTGGCGTTACCAGACAGCGAATGTCAACCTTACCTTGTTGTGGCGACTTATTCTCGTGCAGGTCGGTTTGAAAGAAGGAAATTCCGACTTGAATTCCGAGGTGGCGTTTTCGATTGGCTGGTTCCGATACTATTCACTTTGTTCTCTGTTTACAACTTTCACTGTTGTCACTCTGCTATTTCATATGTTATCGAAACGTAAATTTGAATTTTGTCTGAGTTGTACTCTGCCGTGTGTAGTTAGTGAGGTCTGTTACAGATCCAAAAACGTATTATGGTGTCTTCTGTCTGTGTTATTCTGTATTATCATGGCTATCTGTCGTCCGTAGTTGTTGACATCTGTAACAGCGTCAAAACGAATCTGTGTCTTCTGCTTGAAGCGAGGAGAGATGACACCATATACCATAGTTGCTGAACTACTGTTCAGAAACAATGTGTGTGTGCTGCTAGAGGATGGTTACGGCACCAATTTAAATGATGTGGCAGCGGTGTCGTTGAATCTATTCTATAATGTGAGTCCACCTGCCTGCCTACCTGCGCAGGTTCTTTGCCTCTTTGGTTAACAATGACATGCTGCATAATTATAACAGTCACACACACACAGCAAGCGGTGAGATAACGCCATGGTAATTGAAATACTGTAACGTAAAACTTTGCTGTCTGCTTTGACCTCTGCAATCGTGGTCCATCATATAATTATACAAGGTATAAGTTCTTTCTTAATATTTATTCCTTTCCTCACTCTCTCTCGTTCAGTATCGAATCTACACCTTATGACCTTTAACCATCAATAATCATTCAGGTGCTATAGTCTCTACTTCTTTCTTCCTGACAATTTTGTAGTCTATTGTTATATGTCATCTCAGTCTTCAGGTTATCTATTGGTTGTACCGGACCTCTCCGGAGTTGTTCTTTTCCCTTCCATCACTGACGAATAGGACTACTGTATATATATATATATATATATATATATATATATATATATATATATATATATATATATATATATATATATATATATATATATATATATATATATATATATATATATATATATGTGTATTATATTTCACTCTACTAACCTTTTTCCTTTTCTGAATATAAATCTAACTCACACCGTTCCTCTTTCTAAACAAGAATTCTCACTATTCAATATGTTGGGTTTATCGTCACCCAAACTCATCTCCTTGTCTGAGAAATATTCTTCACACAGTCTACTTGGGTAGTAAAGGTAAAGGAGCCCGTTACACGCCCATTGAGGCATATTGGGAATATGGTGTTAGGCCCATATTATCTTGACTGTCGGCACACTAGGGGTGATGTGGTCGGCATCACGCCGGCCGCCTTAACCTTCCCAGAAGTTGCTCTGGTACCCATTTGGGGCTGGGTCGACCCAGGAGCCGTTTGTGGCCTAAAAAATTCCCGCCTCATCTGGGGATCGAACCATAGACCACTGCGCTAGGAAGCCAGTGCACTAACCACTATGCTACCGCAGCTCCTTAGTCTACTTGGGTACTGCTTTCAAAATGGCTACTAGCGTAACTGTGCGACAATCACTCTCTAACTCACGCTTCTTGACTGCTGCTGAAAAAGCGTGACTCACTGGATTTTCGTTCACCTCTTTTCTCATGCACATCCTTATTCGTGCATCCCCTTTTTGTATTCTATCCGAACCTTCCTATTTCTAATTCTCCTTATTCGTTCCCTTTGCCCGTCAGTTGTTCCCTTTATCTGCCACATCTGCCTCCCTTTCTCTAACAAGGTGTAAAGATTATTTGGGTCACTGTTGCGTGATAAATTCTCGCAACATCGTTTTGTTTCAATGTCTGTTTTATAACGCAAGGGCAACAACTGCTTGGAATTTATAGTCACTTTTCTCGGTAAGCATTTGTCTTCTCGCGTTGGTATCGAATGCAGTTAAGTTTGAGCTGTGGTCATTTTTGCGCTGGACTGCGCATGACTTGTCTTGTTGTTTGGTCGATCGGTTTCCGCCCACGACTAGTGGAGTGAGCGATTTGGAATGGCGAAAGAGATGCCTCGTTGAAGAGGGGATCTCCGCTATTTTTTTGTTCTGTCAGGGATGTGTAGTCCTCTTATGGATATTTCGTTTAGTCGAGATAATACCTCTAGTGTTTTCCCACATGTCGGGAGGCGTGATATTTCTGTGTATTTCATGAAAGCAAGGTAAATTGACTTTTTCATTAACTCTATCGATTTTGGGTCGTGAGCGATTTCGATTCATAGCCTGTCTCCGAAAGTCGTCGCCACGAGATGTTTTTTCCCAGCTCACATGTCGCTGCATTGTACTGCATCGGTTGATGCATGTACCAAGGACCATTACTTGCTACTTTGTTAAATGAATTAGGTTTGGAAAACCTTTATTATCTAGAGGATATTTTTGTGGACATTATTTATACTTCGGCAGACGTGTCTGTCTTGCTGAAGTCAAACTAAGGAGAGTGAACTGATCTCATACATCTGGTTATCTCCTGGCTGTTATAGAAAAGGATGGAGTTTTCCACCTGACTACATTTACAGCACTATGAAATATAACATGCATCTGACTCATCATTGTAATGCTGTCTACCGTCTATTGCTGTATTGAATGTTGCTGTGATAATGACTGTTTGATGTGCCTACACATTTGCGTAACCATTTTGTCACTGTGGCGTCCACAATAAATAATGAAGAAAAACGTCAACGGCTGTTTCAAGACTCATTGACTTTATACGTCGTGAGTTTACTGACGTCCTATGTGGATTGCCCTGTTATTGTTGTATGAACATTGTTTTGACTGAACACATCTACACACTACACAAAACCAGACATGCGGATACCATCCATCATCATATGGCATCACGCATCATTTGGTGGCCATAAGCTGGTTTGATTCTGGTACCAGCAAACACGGGGTCCCTTACCCACTTCATTTTCAACAAGAATTCATCAGCATCCTTCAAGAAATTAACATTCTTCAATACAGTCAACATCTTCAAAATTTTCAAAGTACTCGGCGTTGCCCGGTAAAAGTCAAAATTTCAATTTTTTGACGGAAACAAGAATTTGACAGTACCCGGCGTTGTTACATGTTGCCGGATAACTCGGACTGCTGTTATCTTTTACGCAAGTCAAGCAAGTTGCTGCTGTCAAGGTTCCAGTGCTGTCGTTTTTGTGAAGGTCAAGTGCCGGTTGAAACGGGTTGTTTTCTGAAGAAGGCCAAGTACCGATTTCCATCAACTTACTTTTGGATTAGAAGGTCAAGTGCCGAAACAACTCAACACACAGTATTTCAGAAGCTCTTGTACCATCGTGTTAGCAGTGGAAGCAGTTCAGATGTGCCATCATCGTTGGAGCTTCGCTCTTTAGGACGTTGATTGACATCCGTTTTTCTGCTGTTCGACGATTGGAAGCCTATAAGTTAAGTGGCCTGTTTGTATGTAAACTGTGCCCTTATACTTCTGCTGAGTCTTCTGTGTATCATCTCATTCTATATGTTATATGTCTATATGTTATTTGTATATTTATATGTTTATATTTCAGCGGGTTCTCGGTTGGGTGGTGTCTCCGTTAGATTATGCCACGTCATAGAGGTCGTCTATTGTGAGCGTTTTCTGTAGGGTTTGCAAATTTCCGATACTGGAATTTGCTAAGCGACTTCTGTTGCTATTTATGTTAGCTATGATGACATGTTTTAATATTGTTTTCGTTATTATTTCGCATTCTTTAGTTTTGTTTTGATTTGTTTGTATTTGTTAGCCTACTCTTGTCTATAATTTAGTTTCATACAACATTTTTGTTTATACACTGTGGTGTCATGTATTTTGTTTAATTCTAGCGCAGATATCGTCACATTTTTTGTGATATTTCATTAATTTCTGCTTTATTTTTAGTTGATTTCTGCGAAAGTTTTTGTATTGTTGCTGATCTTTGTTATTGTTTACATTGTTATTGTTTACATTGTTTGTATTGTTTACATTTTCAATGTTTACATTCTGCATGTGTTTACATAGTCATTGTTTACAGTTATAGTAATTAGTTAATGGGCTATGCTAATGCACTGTTACTACTACACTGATGATAAATGAATGATGAATAGTGTCGTGCACTATTGAATGAGAAGTGCACTTATGATCAAGAATTGAGTGCTGATATTTCATATACAAGTTCTTTGATTGGAGACTTGTTTCCCACAGAGACTGGGATAATATAAGGTGATGTGAATATACAAGTGTTTAATTAAGACTTGTTACACTTAGGTTTGAAATAAATTAGTTAATTATTTCAGGTTTTGGACTCATATGTTAGACAACATGTCTACATTTGAGCACTTTATTGAGCAGGGTAAATTGCTTGGCAAGACTGGTGATAAGTTAGAAGAATTTGCAACTGCTCGATATGATAAAGCAATGGAAGCTGAACAAAAGAAACTGCATATGGAAGCTGAACAAAAGAAACTGCAGATGCAGGTGGATGAAAAAAGATTCCAAATGGAAATGGAAAAACAAAAAAGGGAATCAGAAGCTGAGGAAAGAAAACTCCAGCTACAGCTAGAAGCTGAGAATAAAAGACTTGAAAAAGAGGCTGAGAATAAAAGACTTGAAAAAGAGGCTGAGAATAAAAGACTTGAAAAAAGAGGCTGAAAATAAAAGACTTGAAAAAGAAGCTGAAAATGAAAGACTTCAAAAAGAGGCTCAGGCTGAGGAAAGAAGATTACAGAGAGAGTCTGATGAGAGGAAAGAGAAAGCAAAAATGGAACATGAAGAAAAGGTCTTAGCTTTAGAGTTGGAAAAATTGAAATTGACAAGCATGAGTAATGGTAATGATTCAAACAAGGGTTCATCTTCTGGTAAGGCTAATAATGATACTTTTAAGATTAAGTTACCAACATTTAGTCCTTCCAGTGATGACATAATGTTCTATCTGGACAGATTTGAACAAGCATGTACAGCTCATAACATAGACAAAGCAAAATATGTTTATCAGTTATCAGGGATACTGACAGGTAAAGCTCTAAGTATATTAAATATGGTGGATGAACCTGACAAGAACAATTATGAGGTTGTCAGGGCCGCTTTGTTAAAGAAATATCAGCTTAACGAAGACGGCTATCGTCTACAATTTAAAAACATGTTACCTGAAAATGGAGTTGAATTCTCCGAGTTTATTGCAAGAATACGCATTACTTTCTCACGATGGGTTGAACTATCTAAGACGGAAAAAACTTATGAAGGACTTATGGACTTAATACTTAGAGACAAAGTCATGTCGTCTGTCAATGAGTCTTTCCTTGCTTTCCTTCATGAACGTAAACCTAAAACAATAAAAGAAATGGAAGATTTCTGTTGCCAATACGTAACTGCGCACCCACACATAACCATGGGTAACTCTAAGGTGAAAGAAGGTTTACCAGTTGCTTCGGCAGCTCCGTATGGTCAAAACTTTGCTCGTAGATCCCAACAAAATTTTGATAGAAAGGGTAGCGGTAATTTCTGTCAAAATCATGGAAATCAATTTCATGGTGATTCTTCTTCGAAGAATTGGAGACAGCCTGATAGTACACGTTACTATCACCCTAATAATTATAAGCATTTCAAAAGAGGATATGGTAATAGAGGTTATTCCTGCCGAAGACCTCAGAACCAAACAAATAGATGTTCGCATCAATGTGAACATGATAGTAATCGTGGAAACTGGAATTCGAACCAGGATAACAATTACAATAGAGACAATAATAACTGCAGAGATAATAATAACTTTGATAACTTCAGAGGTAATAATAGTCGGGGTAGATCTCAACACAAAAAAAAGAGATATCAGCAGGCTAATGCTGTACAACAGGAAACTGAGGGAGCCTGTAATCATGGTGTTGATAATAAAAACTTTGACGCTGTCACTGGTTCTGCTTTTGACTTTGAGAGAGCAAACAAATGCCCCCAATGCAGTACTTTATTCGAACCGGGTACCATAACTACTTTGAGTTGTGGTCACCCACTTCCCGCTCTTCCTGCTGCTGTTGCGCATGACGGGAGGGGTTCTTTAATCCTACATAAGGGTCTTGTTAATGATACTCCGGTCTCACTACTTTTCGATTCCGGATGCACCACTATTGGTGTTAGACAATCGCTTGTAGATCCATCTTGTGCTACAGGAAGGGTTATTAAATGTGTCACATTTGGCGGCACTCTAGAAAAATATCCTACTGCTGTAATTCGCATTGCCACTCCTTTCTTTACTGGAGATGTGCATGCTTGTCTCTTACCTAATCCTATTGCGGACCTTATTATTGGTCGTATTCACGGAGTTAGGGAGTGTACCCCACAGCAGATTGCTGCTTGGGAAGATAATAACATGCAAGCTACAAATGCAGTGGTTACAAGAGCACAAGCTCTACAAACACCCGAAACTTCACTGAATAGTGATAATGAAGTTGATAGCCAAGATAGTCACTTAGTAATTACTCGTGACTCTTTCATAAAATTGCAAGAAGAAGATCCTTCTTTAAAAAAATTCTTCGTTCTTGCGAAGAAAGGTGATCCGAATCAGGATACAAATAGAAAATCTTGGATTGCAATGAGAAACGGCGTACTTGTACGTATGGTACAAGATTCGACTACGTCGGCACATTCGCAAATTCTTGTTCCCAAGAGCATGAGAGTCCAAATATTACAACATGCTCATGACTCGCAATGTGCTGGACATATGGGTTTTTCCCGTACGAAGTCGAGAGTCCTTGCGGCTTTCTTTTGGCCTTTTGTCAATAAGGACATTCGTATTTACTGCCGATCATGCAAGGTATGTCAGGAGGTCAAATCTAGAGGACCACGACATGCTGCGCCTATCCAGGCTGCTGACATTCCTATTCGGCCGTTTCAGAAAATGGCCATAGATATTATTGGCCCTTTTAAGGTCAAGTCGGCCAGAGGACATCAGTTTATCCTTACATGTGTCGATATGTGCACACGTTGGCCAGAGGCTATTCCTCTTAAGAGCATATCTACTACAGATATCGCAGATGCTCTTTGGTTGATATTTTCTCGCTTGGGGTTCCCCAGAGAAATATTGTCAGACCATGGCACTCAACTCATATCTGACACTATGTCACAGGTAATGTCTACCTTACATATTGAACGATCTCTCAGTAGTATCTACCATCCTATGTCTAATGGGTTAGTTGAGCGTCTGAATAGAACGCTCAAGACTTTGCTTGGTAAGATAACTGAAGATCATCCTCAAGATTGGGACAGGGTTTTACCCGCGGCTCTCTTTGCCTATAGAGAAGTCCCTAATGAACACACAGGATTTTCTCCCTTCGAACTTGTCTTTGGCGCGCGTCCACGCGGCCCTATGTCTTTATTACACGATCTCATCACTGCCGATGATATTAGCGATGAAACTCAATCCTCATATGAGTATGTCATTGCTCTTAGACAAAAGATCATTGAGGCATGTAAGCTAGCAACTGCTTCATCAGAAATTGCTAAAGAGAAGGCAAGACAGTTTGCTAACAAGAATAGATGTCTACGACAACTTTGTCCAGGTGACAAAGCATTCGTCCTACTCCCCAGTAGGGAAAATAGACTTCTTATTGCATGGAAAGGTCCGTATGCAATAGTCTCTCGGATTTCCGATGTTGACTATGTGGTCGATATTGATGGAAAGCATAAAACTTTCCACATAAACATGCTTTCGGAATTTCACGAACGTCCGGACTATTTGCTGCCTATTTTCCAGGCAACGGATGATGCTCCTGCACCTCACGGTCATTATTCATCCCTGTCTGTCATTCAGGATGAGGAAGCTACCTTCTCTGATGTCAACCTTCCCCTTCCAGTGGTTCCATTACATTCCACGGAATCTTGGAAAAACGTTTCTGTTTCTCCTAATCTTTCTGGTGACGAACATCGACAAGTCTCGTCGATGTTACAAACATTTCAGGATGTTCTCACTGACATTCCTGGACACACAGATGTCATAGAACATGACATAATTCTTACCGACAATAATCCAATTAGGGTTAGGCCTTATCCTATTCCTATACACTTTCAGTCGCAAGTGGAAAAGGAATTGGATGAAATGATTCAATTAAATATAATTGAACCATCGACTTCACCATATTCTTCTTCCATGGTTATTGTCCGGAAGAAGGATAAGAACATACGAATTTGCGTTGATTATCGCAAATTGAATCAGGTCACAAAGTTCGACGCTGAACCGATGCCTTTGTTAGAAGATCTACTGATTAGACTTTCTAATTCTAGATTCTTCACTAAACTTGACTTGTCTAAAGGTTATTGGCAAGTGCCTTTAGCAGAGCATGCCAAACCTCTTACTGCTTTTTCTACACCTAGGGGTCTATTTCAATGGAATGTTATGCCTTTTGGTCTCATGAACGCCCCTGCCACTTTCGTTCGCATGATGCGTCGAATTCTGTCACATCGTTCGGATGTCATCGCATACTTAGATGACATCTGTCTCTTCAGTGATACCTGGGAAGATCACTATTTAGGGTTATATGACTTACTGTCCACTCTACGTGAGAATAATTTGACAGCAAAACCTTCTAAAGCTTTTGTTGGTTTTGGTGAAATCTCTTTCCTGGGTCATCGTGTTGGTCATGGTCTCTTGAAGACAGAAGACCACAATACTTCCAAAATACTGAACATCTCTGTTCCTAAAACGAAGAAACAAGTTAGGAGTCTCTTAGGTTTAATTCAATTTTATGGGAGATTTATTCCAAATTTATCTTCGATCATGGCACCTCTCTCAACATTGTTGAAGAAAGGTTCGCCTAATCTGGTCCGTTGGTCTGAAGAATGCCAATCTTCACTAGACCAAATCAAGAATATATTTTCTTCTCCTCCCATCTTAAGATTACCTACTCTTGATAGGACTTTTGTTCTTCGGAGTGATGCTTCATCCACTGGGATTGGAGCAGCACTGATGCAAGAATATGCAAATACTCTGCATCCTGTTATGTACATTTCTAGAAAACTAAATGCGGCAGAGAGGAACTACTCGGTTTTAGACCGTGAGTTGTTAGCGATGGTTTGGTCAATTCTAAAACTACAAAGATTCCTCCTGGGCGCACATTTCATTCTAGAGACTGATCAGAAAGCTCTTACAGCTATTCAGACTAAGAATTTGAAGAGTTCGAGATCCACTCGATATGCTATAGCTCTTCAACCTTTTCACTTCACGGTACGAGCTATCCGTGGTGCGGATAATGTGATGGCTGACATTTTGTCTAGATGCCCACATGACTCCAACTAATACTTCTGTCCTATATTTCTATATATTACAGAGTCATAACACACCTATATTTCTACAATAGATTAGCACATCTGTACTTACTTTATATGTACACACTATCGTGCTTTGTTGTCATCTTCTTCTGTTCGTTTTTTAAGATGATAGAGGAGGACTGAGTAGTTAATATAAGGGCCGTTAGTTTACTAAACAGCCACAATTATTAATAATGTATTGTACCTTATGAAGCATATTAGTTATTAATTAGCATTATATTGCTTGTACTTTCTCAGAATGTCATTGTTGAGCTGAGGACTTACCTTACGAGTTCTAGATTGTGTACTTACCCTCGGAATACCAGAGCATATATCCTGGATCGTCATGTAGTTTAACTTTACTATGTACTTATGTCATTACATGTCAAAGAATGTACTATTTAAATTTTCCTATCAGATTTGTACATCCATTTTTAAAGACAATATTAGAGTATGCTGTTTAATGATGATTATAGTAACTTGCATACGTATATTGTGTTTACATGCTAACGTGATGTGTGTTGGTGACACCTCCCCGATGTGAATATTTTTTGAGACATATTTATTTTTCTGTTGAGGTATATCCTCACCAGACACTCTATAATTAGCCTATTGTTTGGCAATTTAATTAATTATCAGCGCATAATTCGTGCGTTTTGAGCCGCTTATCGCTTGCTCTTTGATATTGAAAAAAAAATATGTTCCACATTTTTTTTTTATCGGGAGGAGGTGGTGATATGTTGCGTGATAAATTCTCGCAACATCGTTTTGTTTCAATGTCTGTTTTATAACGCAAGGGCAACAACTGCTTGGAATTTATAGTCACTTTTCTCGGTAAGCATTTGTCTTCTCGCGTTGGTATCGAATGCAGTTAAGTTTGAGCTGTGGTCATTTTTGCGCTGGACTGCGCATGACTTGTCTTGTTGTTTGGTCGATCGGTTTCCGCCCACGACTAGTGGAGTGAGCGATTTGGAATGGCGAAAGAGATGCCTCGTTGAAGAGGGGATCTCCGCTATTTTTTGTTCTGTCAGGGATGTGTAGTCCTCTTAATGGATATTTCGTTTATTCGAGATAATACCTCTAGTGTTTTCCCACATGTCGGGAGGCGTGATATTTCTGTGTATTTCATGAAAGCAAGGTAAATTGACTTTTTCATTAACTCTATCGATTTTGGGTCGTGAGCGATTTCGATTCATAGCCTGTCTCCGAAAGTCGTCGCCACGAGATGTTTTTTTTTCCCAGCTCACATGTCGCTGCATTGTACTGCATCGGTTGATGCATGTACCAAGGACCATTACTTGCTACTTTGTTAAATGAATTAGGTTTGGAAAACCTTTATTATCTGAACCAATGTCACTCGACGGTATACGATATGGTGCATTACGTTTCTTCCCTTGCAGAACATCCGGAAAATTTCTCAGTGTTGACTTACCTCCTTACTAGGACAAGTGTCTTGCGACAATGGATGTACAAGATCACTCTCAGTCTATCAATGCTCTAACATGTTGATAATGATGTCTTTGGGCACGTTCTTGAAGGGACGGCGCTAGTCTAGTACTATAGTCTGAGGGAATTGATCTGACAAGACTAAGGTTCTTGATGTGAACTGCAAATCTCTATTACTAATTCTAGATAGATTATCAATCCTGTGCTGTTATAGAAAAGCGTGGATTTCTGAGTTCGACAAACTATGAACATACATCCTACGAGCTTTATGGTTTGCGTTTTTTATAAACATGCATCAGACACATCATTGTGAAGTAGGACAGGTGATCTACCGAAGCAATTGCTTGTATTTCAACATATAGTTGCAGCCGGTCATAATGACTGTAATTGATGGGCCCTACACAGTTTGTCGTAGCCATTTTGGCACTGTAGAGTCAGGATCCACAAATAAATAAATGAAGAAAAACGTCCAACGTCTGTCTTTTCAAGTACTCAAGTTGACTTATCATCGGTCCTGTCAAAGAGTTGTGGACTGACGTTCGATCATGTCGAAGATTATGCCCAGTTAAATTGTTGCATGAACTTAATTGTTTTTGAACTGGAACAGTCCATCCCTAGGACACTCTATCACGAATGTACTGTCATGACATTCGAGATGCTTCCATTTCTAATCATCTTTAGAATGGCAATGGCACGCATGTGATCACCATATAAATTTATACTCGTATATATGCTACAAGGCGGACAATACTCTTTTTTGCCTTCTACTTCCACAGTAGTTTCGAAAGGCGGGACTTCAACTCATCGCCTTAATATGGGTAGTCTTGCCATGATACATTACCATTCTTTTCGAACAGATCCTATCAGAACTATTCAAAATGGCGGAAGTTCATCTGCCATGTATACAACATAAGTAAGACATAATGCCTCTATGAATGTTCCATAATCACTATATTAATGCTCTTCGAGGACTGTCACCTCAATACGAGTTCACCACAGCTCACTCAATTAATGTCACAGAGACTTGCCATCTTTCTTCAACTAATATCGAGGGACCCAATCAGAGAAGAACAGAAAAAAACTAGATATCTACATTTATACGAGGTAAAACATCCTCTCGCCACCCCCCAGTAGTGTATAAGAATTTCTACCAAAACAGCGAAATATTACCCCGTCCATGCGCACGCCCAAGTCACAACATACTTGATGGATGAAGTGAACATACAGACTCTAGTATACAACAGAGTTACAAGACTTAACAAATAGTAGGATTGTTGTGGACCAACTGTGGATAAACGAGCGTAAAAAGGCCTATATAGCACTATCTTTTTCCTACATCACTCGTAAATTGTATTTTCCCTCCACATATGTTGGTGCTCTTTCACATCCACATTTGTAGCTATCCCACCACATTTGAGCTTATTTCATCAGTTGTTGATTACTCGCGACCTGGTATCTAGAGAACGAGCGTTTGTTCCTTTCATCAGTGTGTAAAAATAAAGTCTTTGTTGATTGAGTCCCCATACCTGATATCAGTCGATTTGAATCCCACATTGCATCGTGATAAATCTGGTGAAAAACACATCATGTAGCATCCTCAAATCAGACATCTGGAGCATTATATAATTTATCTGTGGACTAGTTGTTTATCTTGGGTTTGCTCGGCCTGGTCACCAACATGGACACCCCAGCTATTGCTTAGGTGAAAAACGTCCTCATTGCTGATTATAAAGACAAACCGACATTGTTAATCAAATAGGCGCGTGCCGTCAAAGAGGACAATTGATTAGCAACTGCTGGCGAGACAAAAGACCGAGAGAGTAGAACAAAGGAAGTGCCGCCAACACAACGTAGACGATAGATACAAACAACAAGAGAATAATGTGACAGCCCTTTGAGATGCAGAGATGGCAGCCAATTATCTCACTAACCTTGTTTTGTTCAAACAAGCCCGGCAACGAAAGTTTTAGGAATCTGCGATAATTACCACACCCACGTTTGGAATGACAGGGGACAGAGCGATCATGTGAATATGAGTGACCAGAGGGGTAATTTTTGGATTGTGGTATGGGCGGAGCTGTATAAACACGGAATCCAAGAAACCCACATTGGACTTCTGATATAAATATAGTACCGTGTAGCTCGCTAGAAGAGGGGAGTCCAGTTTTTTACATTGTGAGGCAGAAGAGAAAATCCCTATAACGCCTAGCCTAAATACACTGTGTTTATTCAGAGTGGATAATAATTCATTTCTGTGGTGAGTTGTGTTCGTTAAAGGGATTTTTGCGAAGGGAAAAAGAAGGTTAGTAGATCTTATATACAGATTATTAATACATGTTTCTTATTTCTTTGCTTAGTTTTAACTTCACAGCTAAAACGTCGAAAGATTATATGAGTATTCAATTAAAATTCATGTGATTTGTATTAACTGATTAAAGATACCAGAAGATTTTCTTTCCAGAATAGAGGCTGATTTAGATGAGATAGGAGGTAATTAATAGTTCATACTTCACCTTCATCATCCTCACAAGAGTCTCCCATGCGGCCAGATAACATCTTAAGCAAAGAATATTAACAGTAATATAGAATTGAATATAACGAGAGAGAGATTCAATAAATGAGAGCAGTAGTATAGAATGAAAGTCAACTCAGTGATGTTAAATTTGAAAAACTCATACGAAGACTTTTGTGTGTCTTCAGTTCATCAGAAGTCTGAGTCTTACACGCAACGTTTCTGACGTTCTAAACCAGGGGAAATAATTTATCATTAAAAACTGACATTTGGCTAAGAAAATCAAGAATTCGCCATAGGACCATCTTTCGTTTCCTCAAATTAAAAAGGAATATTGTCTCACCCACAAAGTCAAAAGGTGGACGCCCACAGCATTTTTCGTCACCCATATACTTACAGCTGGAAATCACAAGTTCCAAAACATAAGTTACTCACAAGTTCAAATCCACTCGAAGAGCATTAATTATCTGAAGTGTCAAGCAGAAACGAGCTCAAAAGTGGAATCACATATCTTAGATAACATGAAAGTGCAACACACTCACTAAGACGCATTCTATTAAAGCAGAGTCTCAAAAATTATTTTTTTTATTAAAGTTTTAAAAAATATAGGGATTATATATATAGTAAAATTGAGAATTTAAATATATTTAATATATATATATATATCTATTAGATATATATGAATATATATTCGTTGTCTATATCGAAGATCCATGAGTCCTTGTCCATTTATATATCTTCACAGATAACTTTATCGTCAAGTATTCTAAGTCCGTATTTATGATTTTTTTCATAGGTATTTGCTATATCATCGACTATAGATCTATTTACTCACCTATCGACATCTTCTTAATACCCAAATTGGGATACTTCATTGATGTAGAGATCATCACAAGTCTAACCATTAAGAAATCAGTCAGTAGATCCGATGATTTTCCATGTTCATCCTTCAAGAAGTCATGGACTCGTGTAGATTGCCCCTTCACATGTATGTGTCCACACGCCTAATCATTCTAAGACTCAATTACGTGCGTTCATCGCTTTAGCAACTCCCACGTTCATTCAAAATGTGTAATCACTAGTCAAAGTACTAAGCTGACAATTGTTATAGATCCCTATACGTGCTGCACCATTTTTGTCTGCCCACCTCCAAATAATCATCCGCTTAAGTTTTCTTTCGGACGGATAGGCGACGTTTATAATCTAATTACTATATATATAAAATATTAATATATGATACTTACATATAAATAAACTGCAACGTAAGTCAATTTGATCATTATCTCTAGTTTTGTTAACATATCACCCGTGCAGATACGGTGACGACAATAAATTTTCTTTTCAAACGTCTATCAGGAACAACTTAATCTCTGACTCAGTGTATTTAGGAGCTTTTTCTTTTACGACGTCCAATACACGAAGAGCTAGAGGACGTAATAGTCAATTAGTCCAGTTATGGTCTGCACAGCTTATTCATGAAAGATAAACATATACTTCTTTCAATCTGTCTCCAGCATTCGCGCTTCCAGAATCTTCTTGTTCGAGCCCTGAAACTATTCCGATTTTTATTTTCTTTGGATTCAGATTCTGATAATGGGTGAACAGTATAACATCATAGAGACCAATCTCCCTAATATCTCACTTAGGCATGAGCCTTTCCTGGCAAAAACTTATTGTAACATAGTCAGAATCCACGCCTACAAGCGACAACCTCCACTGACAATGAGATCTACTATGGTACATAAACCAGAAACACTTGGATGAACTATTAAAAATAGACATGTTGAAAATATAGATTCTTAGACCAAAACTGTGAACGCTTACAGACGCCAACTTAGGCTTAGACATTGACAGAGAAATAACTCAACAGGCTTAATTAGATCGAATTCCGGAGGTAGAGTGAAAAACAAGACAACTAGAGACCAGTGACAGACCACGTGTAAAACACTGTTAACGAAACCGATTATTTGCAAAAGATATTTCTACGATACACAAAATACGGATGTCTCTACGAACAACCTAACATCAGAACTTACCGTGTATCCACTCAATCGAAAATGACCCCTTAGCTACACTCAACATACAATCACCCGATCCATAACATCAGATCCAATCATAAACATTTATTTACAATCACATAGTAATAAACCTTATCCTAGATACAAATATAACTCAAGATTCCTAGATTCTAATATCTATATCATGCAAGACTAAACATCTAAAACCATACAAACTATAATGGTTACTTACAAACACGTTCATAGATTATCGCCATAAATAAATATCTAAAAGAAGCCAACACACTAGACCTGAAACACAGGAAAGAAACCCAACAGTGTAGTACGCAACAAACCTAGATTAATGAATAGACAAAAGTAACTTATCTGTAGTCCAGACGCATGGAATAAAGACACTAAAATATACGAAGCCTAGAGCTTGAGATACAAGACACTAACTCTCTATAGCTACACACTCGAGAAACAACAAAAATTCTATGCACCAGGGGGTAACAGAGAACAGTAGATTCTCACAACATAGACTCCGCAACAACTCTAACGAAGCCCTGGAAAGCTAGGAATGAATCAAACCCGTATCCACTACACTACGGACTGGGCAACCTTGCAATAAAACTACCAGTAGAATATCCAAGAGATTACTAAATGGTTTACCTTGCATACCTGCATAACAACCAATCACCCAATTGCTAGGTAGACAGCCAAAAAAAACAAAATGTTCCCTGATACTGCACAAGACACCGCAATTGCAGCGCCACTTTTGTTTTTTTTCACTAATTAAAAATAAACCACACCATCTGATTACTGTCACAAGACTGCGCGACAAGGCTCTAGATTTTGAGGATTTGCTTGAAATTTTTTTTTGTACATTTCACTGAATTTTTCGTTTAGATGAATTCATAGCCTAATAATTATTCATTTTTTACCTTTGTTAAGACGAACATTCACATCAAGTGACATTTTTAACTTTAGAGGGAAAAGTTTCTTTTTGAAATTTGATTTCATATTTTTGTGATCATAGCTACTTTTTTCAAGCGCTGATTTCATTTTTTTTTAACCAAGCATATTATCCTCACTCAGAATTTTTAGCTTTTTCGTTCTGCAACTTAATCGATAACAGAACCCTTCAACTCCGTTACAAACATAATCCCGTTAAATAACAGTTTCAACAGACAACTAACATTCATTAAAGTGAACTTAATAAAAACATTCTCCACCAAAATTAAAGGCTTAAGGTACTATTCCCTAAGGTAAAAAATGACGATCGACATCTGACCATCGTCACTAACTAACCTCAAAAAAAAACAACAACAACCAAAAAAACAATCACAAAACAATCAAAAACCACCACCCAACCACAGAACAACAAACCAAAAAATCCCAAACAAAATGCATCTCAAAACAAAAAAAGAAAAAACAGTAAAAATGGCAAAGAAAAGCCAAAAAAAAATCCTTCACAAAACAATCAAACAAAAATCTGCAGATGAAAAATAAAAAACAAACAAAAACCACATGATAAAAATCGAAAAAAAACTAAAAAGAAAAAAACTAAAGAAACTAAAAAAAAGGGGAACTGTTCACGAGAGAAACAAACTCCAAACTACCAATAGAAGTCAAAAAATGATTCTACCACCCGTGTCAAGCGGGGCTGTTGGAACAAAGTTCTACACAAAAAAAACAAATATCATAAAAACAAAGTAGTACTGGGGGTAAAAACACAAAAACACACAGTAAACCAAAAATAAAAGCCTCACTTGAGACAAAAACCGAACTAAACAAAAAAAAAAATAACAACATACAAACATCAACCAAACAAAAATGTAACACGATAAAAAACAAAAAAAACAAATCAAATAAAAAAACTTGACCCACCTCTTGAGTGTAGGCGTAAAACAAAAAAAAAAAAACATCAAAAAGTAAATAAAAATAAAAAAATCGCATAAAGCCCCAACCAAACAAAAACACAAAAACAAAACATGTACAACAAGAACAAAAAGACACAATGTAAAACACCCCAAAAAAAACAAAAACACAAAAAAAAACTCAACAAGATGAAAACAAAAGAAAACCACAAACACACATAAAACAAAACAAGAAACAAACTTTGGAAAAACAATCAAAGAAAAGAAAACACTAACAAAAAAAAAATAAGTACAAAGAAAAAATAACTAAAACAAAAAACGATCTAAAAAAATACAAAAAAAAAAATGATCAGTATAGTGCCTTGTAAAAAAAAAAAGGAACCAAATGCCTGAGGTGTGCGCGGCGAAATCCTTAATCCAAAATTTTATATAACAAACAAAACAAAACAAAAAAAAAAAACAAAAAAAACACGACAAAAAAAAAAACTATCAAAAAAAAAACAAAAAAACGTTAAAACGTATTTTACAAGAAAACAAATTAAAAAAACAAAAAAAACGACATCCGCAAAAAAAAAAAATCAAAAATTTTTGATTATATAAAAAAAAATGTAAAAAACTACCTTTATCATGACAAAAAAACATGCCAAGGTTCATGTGATAAACTTCAAAGGAGGTAAAAAAGCGCACCTTTGACAAAAAAAAACAAAAAAGAAACAAAAAAAAAAAACAATAAAAAAAGTCCAAAAACAAACTTAAACATAATCAAAAAACAAAAATAATCATACGCGCCCTACTACACCCACTTGTTTAATAAAGTCCAACTACTTCCAGACACAAAAAAATCAAACCCACACGTACGCAAAAAAAAAAAAGTAAACAAAAAACCTCACCAAACTAAAAGACCCCGTAGAATACCAAAAAACCACTTCAAAAAGACAAAAAAAAAAAATCTCGAAAAAAAACAAAAAAAAAAAAAAAATAAAAAAAGCAAAACAAAAAAATAACTCTCAAAAATAAAAATAATAACAACCCCATTCAACAAAACAAACAAAACCAACCTGCAACCAACACATTAACCTAAAAACCAAACAAACACCAAACAACAACGAAATAACTCCAACCCCCCATACAAAGAAACAAAAACCCCACTAAAGAACAAACCCCACCTCAAACAAAACCCCGTCATCACCATCCCAAAAACTCAAAATTCCCTAAAAACCGCCCCCAACCCCTCCACCCCAACACAAGAAAACAACCCACCAAAAACACAACACAAAACCCCAAAAAACACACAAAATATGTAAATGCTATGATAGAAATGTCTGTGTCTCGATTCACCACATGCTATGATGTCTATGACACATTATACATGCTATGATGTCTGTGTCTCTCATTACCCACATGTTATGAGAGTTTTGTCTCATTCCACATGCTATGATGTCTGTGTCTCATTCACACATGCTTATGATGTCTGTGTCTCATGATCCCTCATTGCTATGATGTCATATGTCTCATTCCCACATGCATGTGTTTTTTTATTTAATTTCACTCTACTTCTATCAGTAGTTTATTTGGTAGAGATGGTCTCATGTTCTATTCTATAGTATTATGACTTTGGTTGGTTCTCTGATCTACTTCTATTACTGATTTTGTTGTTCTTTCTTCAATTCTACTTAGTGTTGTATTTGGTTCTCGTCTATTTCTAGTGTTTATTCTTTTCTTTGTAGAAGGTTTTTCTCCTACATCTCTCTAAGGTTCCATTGTTCTGTTACTGTGTCGAAACACTTCATATGGTGCCAAAATTAGAACCATTTTCATACAGACGCAAAAAGTTGATTCAGAAGTACAGATTAACTTTCGGCTTTTTATGGCGTTGCAATGTCAATATACATCATAAGATCGAGGACCATCTGCTGTTTATGTGACTGACTATGACTCCCTGACTTACCTGATGAGTGGCTGAGACTTCTTCATGGTTGTGTTCGAAGCTGTTTATATGACTGAGTTGCCACCCTGACTTACCTGCTGTGGTTGGCTTGATCATGGACGATGGTTGAAGCTGTTTTAAAACGATGGGGTGGTAACGGGTCAAGTCCAAACCTCCTGCACATGCAACTTAATATATTATAGTTTACTATTCTTGTCTACATTTTGAGGCTCCAGGGAACAGACCAGACTTGTATAACACAGTAAAAAAATATCAACAATTTTTGTGTTCAGTCTCCCAGTTCAGTCAAAGTCTGCGGCCTTTTAACATCAATGTTATATACTTCATTGTTTTCTTACGTCGAGAGGAACATGTGACTCATTAACTAGGGAGAAACAAATGGGGAAAAAAAATAATGTCAGAGTTCTAAGTTAATAGTATAATTGCGACCCTTGTCGCTCACGGCACTGACATTTTTTTTTGTAGACGATGTTATTTTCGTAAAACAATTGTGACATTGATGAAACGGACGGTGTTGAAACGGGTTAGAGTTCGGTGTTACAGCAATTTACTTATATGGTAATGAAATAGATGCAGTTTATAAAACACTGAACGTATTATAGAGACAAATATCCATTTAACTGACCAGTTTTTTGCCTCAGAGAATATTAGCTGATGGAAGGGAATTAATGTCACACGTGATTATAATTAATGATTCAATTGGTCAAAGGTTACAAGCAGAGTTATACTAGTTAATAAAACGAGTAAAGTTACTCGCATAAAGACTTGAACGGGAAATTTTTTATGGTTTGAGAGACTCTTTCTGCGGCATGCCATGATGACGTCATTAATTCCCCCCATGGTCATTTTCATTATAATTTTCATTTTGATTCAGAAGTACTCGAAACACCGAAAGACAGAGTGGCCGAACAGATAGAAGTAAAAAAAAAAAAAAAGTGAGAGAAAAACCTTCATCTGATTGATGAGCATTGAGGTTTCAAATGTAATGGTGAAAGGACCCGAAAAGGCGAGTGTAGAGAATGGGGCTCAATATAAACATAAATTGTTTGATCACAGAAATGCACAGACCAGGAAGAAATGTGTCTGAACATTATTTTTAAAATCGGCGACATGAGTATTACTGGGAACAAATTGCGCGTTGTTTCAACAGGGCGAACAATTCAGTTCCCGCTAGAGAAATGCGCCAATCGAAGGAGATCGCACTTTGATATGGAAAGATAGCACATTGGTTAACTCGTTCAAGAGGTGATAAGACACATTGTCTAATAAGGGTTTTGGCTTGAAGCTCCAAAATTTGGCCTCGACAGTGCGAGACTGTGGAAGCACATTTTGAAACATGTTGTGAGACACTTTCGTGGGATTTGCACGAAAAAACTGTTCAGAACTCGTGTAGCTTACTATCTAATTGTGAATTATTCAAATCATTGCTAGTGGATCTGCAGTTGGGGCCGACGAATCAAGAACAAGAGTACATGATCTAGTTCATCTAGTTTTTTGTTAGAGAGATAGGTATTGCAGTCTCGTATTTATAGAAGTAATGCTGTGTGATTTATTGACTTTATTTACGATTGCTATTTATGAAAATTAACCGAACATTAAGTGGTTTTTGCCATCTTACGGAGCATGGAAGCCCGATAAATAAATTACCAATTAGTGCCTACAGACCAAAAAGAAGGACCTAGGTTTCAATGACAAGGGAAAGGACTATGAGTTGGATGTAAGACACCATCACAAAAACCTACATCAACACGCGTGTTCACAATAGCCAATGCGAGAGTACGCGGCTCAAGGACACACACTTCAGCTGCCATAACATAATACGATGTCAGCATGTTTGGGATACCGGAACAAGAGGCAATGAGAGATTAACGACATAATATATCGAGGGCCTCGGAGTTGTTTGGAAATTCTTGAGAAACTTTCTAGCAGTGTATGGGCAAAAAAACTGCTCACCTACTCTGGAAGAGTGACTGGATTTGATTGTGAAATGAGACAAATATTTATTGTCAAAATAAAGATAGAGATATGTATGTGAGAAATGGACAAGTTTTATTGTGATAATAGCTTATGATAATTTATTGTTGATAATGGCAAAGTATGTATTGAGTGAAATGACAGTTGTCACGCGGGGATTAGCCAAAGACATATTCATGACTAGTTGTTAAGGGAGGTAAACAGCTCAAAAGAGAAATAAGATAATGAATGGGAAAATAATTATTGATTGCTGAACTGAGCAAAACGGTTCTGGAATACCGTGCTCAACAGTTAATTGTATAGATACTGAAGATGATTTTATGTCTTTGAAGTTGTAAATAGAAAGTTCGAGAACAAGAAAGAAAAAGGCTCGACCAATAAATTTAGTAAAAAGATTTGGGTCAGCGCGAAAACTCAGAAGAGTGGCGGGAAAAACACCACGCGAAATGACCAGAGGTCTTTAGATGACAGTGAGTCTGAGTTGTGCTTCCGAAGAGGTGTGATCGCTGTGCGGGAGACAAGATGAACCTTCTGTGGTTTTTACAGAGTAGGGATTGATATGGATGATTTTGATAGATGTTCCAGCATCACTAGCCAGTGTTATGTCTGTATCGGGAGATAGTATTTAGTTTTCTGTAGTTACAGTAAAGGGTATTTCGAAAGGAGATCAGGATTATGCTGTTGTGGTTTTTTTGTAAGTATTGAACTATGATTTATAATTTTACACAGAGTAGATTTTGTTTACAGGAGAGTCTTGCGAAGAGCACGACTTTGTTCCGTTCAGATTACGCGAAACTTATACGACTATATTATAGAATAAGGATGTGGATTTATAAACGACTATGTGTAAGAAGTAACCAAGGGTGTAAACAGATTGAAGAGAGAACCTGAGATATCAGGTTGGAGTGTACATGATTATCAAGAAAGTGATGTCGCCTTTTATAGAAGAACTTCAAATATGCTCTCTCATTAGTAAGATGAGATCAGAATGGTGTCACATACAATAGTATTTATGCACATGAGATGAGTTGTGTTGCTAACGAGAACAGCTATAGAGGACTTTTGACCAGTTCGATGAAAGAGATTGGACTATTTAAGTAACAATAAGTATAGAATACTAATAAAGAGCATTGGTATATGAGGAAATAGAGCAGGTATTTGGGAAGACTAAGGAGAAGTACTATGGAGGAAGAAGTAATAAGTGAAGAGGGAATACGGAAGTTACGAAGACCAGAAGTTCATGTATGAAGCGTACTGAATTACCAAAGACCCAATAAAGGCTTCTATGAGATCTTATATAGATTTGAAATGAACCCCATTATACTTGTTGATTTATATAAGTTATTGAAAAGTTTTGACATGAATCAGAACGAATTGATTCCATTCTTTATGAGTTGCTGATGTAGCTATGCATGTTACATTTAAACTACCACTATACAAAAGTCTCGATTACAATCAAAGATAGGAACTGAAACGAACCTGAAGTATTCAAGAAAAGGATTAGAGTATTCATCCAGGAATGTACAGATCCTTGCGCGAGATGTGTGAGACCAGTAATGTTATCGAACTAAATAACTTGGAAGATAAAAGAAAGAAGTTCAAAGAGAGTGTGGTAAACTTAAATTACGTAGTAGGCCTGCCATCTGCGTGTCTAGTGAGATAACACACAGTAAACTAGGAAGTATGCGGCCTGTTGACATATATTTTGAATTGATTGCGTTCGTAGAACCAGCCCTGGTCAAAGTATTTATTGTGAAATGCAAGTGTTTATTGTGAAAGATGATCAAGTATTTATTGTGAATATGACATGTATTGTATGGTGAAATGGCAAGTGTTTTTTTTTGTGAAATGAATTGTATTTATGGTGAAAAGGCAAGTATGTTGATTGCAAAATATTGATGTCGAAAATGACTGAATGTCCTGTTTTTGAGTTACTTGATATCTCGATGTCAAACTTGAGGTTGTGCCTGAAGTAGGGTAACCTTCTCATCTACATAATTCTACAGAGAACGACCGCTGCAAGAAGCACGTGATACCTTTGGTGCAGGTTTCTTGTAAGGGAACGCAACAACAATTGGGTGGGCTTACAGAGACTCACAAAGATAACAGGAAAGTGCCGATGATGGTGGTGGCTTTTGAAAAAAATTGGATGTAACGGTAGCCGGTGCATCATTCCCAGCCTTTTGTTTGTCGGGTTTGTACATCTAGATCTTCGCTAGAGTAAAATGTTTTCCTTGATTTGCTGCTTGTTCGTACCCAAACCAGCCTCAACAGTGTCGTCGAACGTGGTGCATGAGATTTGATGAAGATTTCAGCGTTGGTAACATGATCATTAGTTAGTTTCTAGTTGAGATCGGAAACCGTGGGTCTCTGGAAAAATAAGCGGAGAAATAAATGTTAGAAAAAATAAATTTCAGTCTGTTAAAATACGTAATTATGTCCCTTGCATGCGTTAGGTTTACCTAATTTGGAAATTCCTATAAAAGTGCTTGAGAGAAATGAGAGGGGGGTGAGCTTAAAAAATATACAAACTAGTTTTTGGGGTTCTCTTATGAAGAACAAAGATAGAACATAAAACTATTATCTTTCAGGAATGTCGTATGTGGCGACTAAATTTGAGGTTGGACATGCAGTGTACATCTTTCCGTATAAACATTTGTTGCTACTGAAACCGTCCGCTTGTTAACAGAATGAGAGTTGAGGGCTGGGTGGTGGGTCAATGTGTCCATTGGCAGCGGAAAAAGAGTGAATGTCATAATTAGACAGAGAAGGTATTTAGGGCATAAAGACGACACAGACTCGTTATTGAAAGGATGCACAGGACGTAAGTTTGGAATGTCTTTCTTGTATTATACGGTTCATCTACACTTGGCTGTAGGGTAGTGAATTATAGATGTTGGTTCAGTTATTGTTTATAGATCTTTCGGTTGGAAAAGGAAGGGGATGTGTACGAGAGATATGATTATTGTGCACCTTCTTTGTGTTCTTAGTGTTATAATAGACAGAAAAAGTGGGTTTAATCAAGGTTTCTATATGTGTTTCTTGGATTAGTAAGAAAAATATAGTTGTTAAATTAACCGTTTTTTTATTAAAAACATTGTCGAGTGCGAGAAAGATAAACATTTTCAGAATGGTGGGTTGCGACTACACTAAGTTACCGCGCTGTGTATAATCTCGTGATGTGACAGTGGTCGAATGAGGTGAAGCCGTATCAAGGCAAAAGAATGGTGTTAACATGGGACCAACGTGTCACCCCTGGCACGTTATTTATTTCTTCAAATACATTCCCGCTGACGTAGATTTCCATATGTTTATCCAGGGTACACGTTACCACACTTTGGGAAAACGCGATATAGAGGAAATGTATTGATTTAATATCCCGATTCCTCTTAAGATTCGCAATTGTTAGCTGATGAGGCCTAAAGGGGTACTTTGTCCGCTGAGAAGCATAAACAGTTGAATGGCAACCAAAAAAAAAAAAAAATATCTCAAATAAAATAAATAAACGCACACACAAATAGTAATACCTTTTACAAGTAGAAAAGGACAAGAAAAACCCTCGTTGCGGTCCACAAGCCTTCGTCAGAGTCAAACAACAAGTGATATAGGAGGGGAAGAAAATGAGAATTAAAGTAAAAGGAACAGATGAAACTATAAAAATAAAGAGAAAAAATAAACTCCCTTATGTCAGTACAATGGTGAGCCAAGATGGCTGCCCACGCAAAAACGGAAGGAAAGCGGAAGTCGATAGTACATTAAAAACAAAAAAATAAGGAAAATAATGAAATCAAAGACCGGAATAGAGTGACGAAAAAGGAGAATGTTAAGGAAAAAAAATTAATAAGAATTAAGTAAATAAATAGAAATATTAAATAAATTTTTTTAAAGAAATATATATTAAGAATATAGATAGAAATTAGATATATAAAAAGTTATTAAAGAGGAGGGAAAAAGCGATTTAAAAAAAAGAAAAATTTGGGTGATCGCATCAAAGAAGACAGTCTAATACTCAACTGAGGAGACTAGATAGAGAAAGGCATCTCAGACAAAAGAATGTTTGGGTATTCAGGACCGTGTGTTTAAGGCAATACCACCATAAAGATGGATGAGGCGTTGTTTCTCTGGGCGGAAACCGACTGTTGGCTGTCCGAGAACAGGGATCTGATGTGCTGTCAACTCGATGTCCAGTGGCACCGTTTGGTGGTCGAGGGCCATTGAAGTGGATGGCAACAGGTGTCGAATATTTTAAACTGAGAAGATGTCGTAGAGGGACTGTCTGCTAGAGATATAGGAGATAGACCAGGTCGTTGTGCCGTTTGGCCGATGTAAGTAATGGTGCTGCAACGTTTTTGATATAATTAGATTAAATGACGTTGCTGTGAAGTCACATGTGAAAGCCAAGGGTGAATGAGGTGAAACTTGGCTTTAGGGAACGAGACGACTGTAACGTGTTTCGATTACATACCAGACTGACGTTACATACAGAGGTAGACGGTTACATGGCTTAGGTCCCAAGTGGCCATCGTTGACGGTTTTCAAATTGGCTAGTGGGGATCTAGGAGAAAAGGGATACTCAAGATAATTTTTGATCCCAGTCTATATGACCACGCAGGGTGAGATGCAATAAACCACTTCACGCGCCGCGGGTCAGAACTTGCTTGGAGGAGGGTAGGTAGGACTCGATACAGGATCCTTTGACAGCTAGAGTGTTGTGAGGGGTGATGGTGATTATTAACTTAGACTATATCAGAGGAGGAGAGTTTTTGGCGAGGGGTTTGAGGGCCTCTGAGAGAACGTGAGGTCTAGGGAGAAAACCAAGCTCTAAGGCAGAGTCAAGTAACTATCCTCTGGATACTGTATGTTACGTGAAGAATTCCAACATTTAGAGAGTGCTCGGACATAAGAAAGATTGTCTCATTTGGGCATAACCGACGGAGGGAGGAAAAGTTGTGAGAAAGGCCAAGGAGTCACGACAAGCGGAGGAGGATTGAGGAAGTATAAAGGAGGTAACTGTGGCATCGGTGGGTTATGTAGTTACACCGAAGTTGTGAGGTGGAGGGGCGGGGGAGGGGGGGGGAGTGTGGTGACACAATGTCAAGGAAAATTAACAGAGGACAGTGGAGAAGTGAGAGGTGAATGGATCGAGGGTGGAAGTTGTTAATGATTTAATGACCATAGTAGGACAACTCTGGCATATCAGTGAGAACCTATGCCATCATCTATGTATCTTTATTATGAAGAGTCAAGCCCCTAAATAACTTAAACTCACCACCCCCATTCTACCCCCCCCCCCCCCCCACCCCCCCCTTCCCTCACTCCCCCCCCCACAATAAACTAATAAATAACAAAAAAAAAAACAACCCTGTTCCCAACATAAAACTGCTCTCACTTTTTTCACCCCCCCACTCCCCCTCCCCCCCCCCCCGCCTCCAACTATGTATTTTCTCTATCAAGAGTCGGGTCTTAGACAATACGCAATTGAAAGAGAGATTTTTACAACGCAAGAGACAATATACAACATCATTCGTTACTCGTACAAGAAGTATAACAGTTATGTAGGCTTGAATTTCTTTGCCCAGTCGACTTTCGTCAGAAGTGAGATAGGCATGTGGTACATCGCGATGAAGCATCCAACAATAATCGGTAAAGCGTATGGTCAACTCTACCGTCCTATGCCTGATAACGGTGGACTCTCAATTACAGGCGATATCTGATGGATCGTTCTCATGTTCATCGCTGATTTCGCCAAGGGTTGTAGGGGAAAAAAAGTTCAAGATGACGAATCGAGGAAATGGATTTTGCGGACTTGTTACAGGCCCATAATTCTGTATGCATCTATGCACTGCTTAACAATATGACATAGTCGACAGATTTGTGATTTCCCAGAAAGTTATCGACGATCGATTTGAATGCCATCATTGCGCAGAAGTTCATACATGTAACAAGTTCTCGATAGAGATGTTTGTCGGCTCAATAACTTTCCTAATCTGAGGTCCTACAAAGATACCTTCCTTTATCTTTGCATCGCTAACTTGCGGAAACTTTTCTCGAAGATAGTGAAAGCTTTGCTCGTTTTATCTAACGCTTTTACGAAATTCTTCACTGAGCACCGCAATTTATATGTAAACGGTGGAAAATTGATGTAGAGTCTTTGTTAACTAATGGCTCCTGCATTACATTTTTATGCCCGAGCTGCATACGATCCCTGATAGGCCACACCTTTCTTGCATAATGTTCCTGTCTGTTGCTGGCTGTCCATTCACATAGGAAGTCAACAGAAAATTTAGTTACACATTCTGCATGCCGTGAGAATATTGCTCCAATGATCTTTAGGTCTCCACAAATCGCCATTGGTAGGTCACTTGTCATTTAGATAGATTTGCCAAAAGGATAGCCATTGTGTCATAAGTTGTAGCAGTTTCACATTATGAACAGAAGTAGGCGGACTGGAATTGATGAAAGAATAAAAGAGTTCGTATTATAGCCAATAGACACCGGCTTTTAGACTGGAGTCTAGGAAGAGTCGATGAAAAGTCTCATTCGGTTGACTATTGTGCTCATGACTGAGGGCACCATTAGACGTTTACATCTTTGCTATTGCAAATGTAGTCATCATCCATCTCGAAAGTATTGAACAAAGTTCTCTGTGTCTATGGACGAAGATTTAGATATCGGAGTATTGGGCGTTAAAAGATTCCATTCTTTGAGTCGCGATCGAACAGAGTAATTCGCTTGATCCTTTGGTAAAGAGCGAGATGACACGTATTAAAGCTGAAAAGTTATAGAGAATGGTTTATTAAGTGAACACAGTCAATTCACCTAGTTTATAATCAAGTCAGGATTAGTTTCTTAAAGCAGGTGTAAAACTTCACTTTCTGATGGTTCATTCACCAGTCCACGGATATTGTTCTGGTGGACTGGGGATCGGACAGTGAATGGAAATCATGAGGCACTGTTTCGGAACCGGATTCAAAATATTTGGATTAAACCACAGACGTTCTAGTGTTAAAAGTGAAACAATGGATATTTGTCAAGCAGAAGAGATAACAGCGTAGCGTGATTTGTAGAGTTTACGCCATCTTACTGGCACTCCAAAGGCATCGACTTATGCTTCGGCGATTTTCGTAACCAACTGCCAAATGTAATTTGCAACAAGATCGAACAAACTGCATTAGGCCTTCCAATAGTTTATTTGCATCCTCAAAGACTTTCGAAGTTGAGAAATAAAGTAGACAATATGATTTCTTTAGTGATGGTGGATTAGAATACACATTATATGTGGTTTTCCTGGTGAACACGATCGGTACAATATCCGCACACGTAACAGAACAGATCAGCCGAATTTCTACAACTTCTAGAAGCCATATTTCGCTCAGAGAATTAATAAATTTATTATGAGGACAACATAAGTCTTAGAGAGGTTCACTCAATGTGAAACTGCTGAACAGAAGTAGATATCAGTGGACAATGGAATGAAGAAGAAGTCGGCTGGTAGACAGGGATAGGGCACACATTAAGGAATAATCTTGTTGATTGCATTTACAATGCAGTCTATGTTCTGGAATGTCCTGGTTTGAGATGGCAGCGGTAGCTATAGAATAAATGTACACGGAGAAGAGAACTGAGAGGTAGAGACATATAAAATGATGAAAAAGTCACGGACAAAACTTGAGCTGTTTGACGATGAGATTGGATTGTTCTTGTTGACGGCACTTTGCTGTATGGAAAGAGAGAAGGTGTATTGATTTCTGGATGACATTTTAAAGTCTATTTTGATAAGGGTTGTTTCAATTGATTTGTACATTTTAAAGTCTTTTTTGATAAAAGGGTATTGATTGATTGACATTTTTAAAAGAATCTATTTGATAAGGGTGAGTGGGATTGATTGAATCATCTTAAAGTCTATTTTGATAAAGGAGTAGATGATTGAGTTGAAAATCTTAAAGTTATTTTGGATAAAGGGTATTGATTGATTGAAAATCTTAAAGTCTATTTTGATAGAGAAGGGTATGGAGTGATTGAAATTCTTGAATGCCTGTAGTTTGATAACGGGGTATTGATTGATTGATATTTTAAAGTCTATTTTGATAATTGTGGTATTGATTGATTGACAGATTTTAATGTCTATTGAGAGATAAAGGATTATTTGGAGTGATTGACATTTTAATGCCATTTTGTTAAAGGGTATTGTTTTGATTGAAATCTTAAAGGCCTATTTGGATAAGAAGGGTATTGATTGATTGTGTAGTGAAAATTCT